>JAMGZF010000004.1:1800000-1955000 GCA_024713925.1 Morchella sp. 2016-103
CGTCGACACCTCCCATTGCGGACCACTGCTCAGTTGGACTACTGTGATCCTTGAGCCCTTTCCATCCTCACCATCCATCTTCCTATATCCCGAGGACACGGACGCAACCACCTGCCTAGCACTCAGGCTATCCTCATCATCTTCATCGTCCTCATCATGTCCAAAATCTTCACTTGAGAGAAACACTAGATCCTGCATCCCCATGCCATTCCCAAAGAACTTCCCTAGCTTCCTCTTCAGCCTTGGGGCAAATACTGACGCCGGCAGCACATCCAGTGTTGGTAACGGGCGTGTTGTGTTTGAGAGCTTTTGCAGCTGCACCACCAGCGACCTCGAAGGCTTAAACGTGTGGTGTGATCCTGGCGGGGGCTGTGCCAGGTGATATGATGTTTTCGACCTTGGGAGCTTCTTTGGTGGTGGTGGAGGTGTTGTTGGAATATCCTCAAATATAGGCGTTGGGACAGTAGGGACGGAGACAGGGGCGGGGGGGACAGCTGTGATGGAGGCCCTAGAGGACTGCTGTACAGTGTTGGGACTGAGCATCTGGAGAGCACACGAGGCCAGCCCGTTGGGTGATGTTGGACCAGAAAACTCGTGCCCGTGGGCGGCGGCGGCGTTGGCTGTGAAGAGGGTTAAGAAGGACATGGCGTCTGGGGCATGAACCCTCCTCTTCTTTGGCAAATGTGCACTGTAGCCAAGTTGAGCAATGCTTCTTGCAGGTGAGTGAATACCTGCTTGATGGAATTGGTTGTGGAGAACTGGCCCAGGTGTTGTGATGTGGTACTGGTAGCTAACTGGAGATGGTAGTGAGTTTCCGAGACACGCAGTGTGAGTAGTACCTGGATATCGGAAAATCAGGCACTGTTGAATGTATATATACCAATTGGGGATAGGTATCGACCAAAATTTTTAGGGAGGCTGGTAGTAAAAGTGGTTGTAGCAGGATGTAGTAGTAGCAAAAACAATAGTAGTAGAAGCAACTAGTAGCAGGGGGGAAATTCTTTTGGTATATGAGCGAAGGTGAAAAAGGGACTTGAAGGGGAAGAGTGAAGGAAGGGGGGGTGAAAGGATTAGGTAGGGCTGGAGGGAGGAAAGCCATGATGATATAACCCATAGCTTCAGCAGGCACCGGCAGGTAGTGGTAATCTGATGAGTGGGTGTTCCTGTGCATACAAGGCAAGGTTGCTCGAAGCAAGGTGGAGGGGAGAGGGAGGGGGGGGGGTGTGAGGTTTCTTTGCAGGGCGGCGCCAGTAAGTGTGTGCGGGCCGCTAATTCGACCAACCCAAACCCAAAGCTTTAGACACACGGAAACTCAAAGTACCCACACACCGAAGTCAACTTGCTCTCTCGGTGCCCCGGGGCTCCGAATACCCGTGGGGGGGGAGTTGTGAATGATCCTAATTGTTATTAACGGTTTTTCTAGATATTCAGTGTAGTGTCAGAAGTCTATCTTCGTACAGAGTGATCGCTTAATTGCACCCTCCCTTTCTTTTTTACTCATGGCGGGAGCGAACACGAGCTGATTGATGAGTAGAACATGTAAGTATGGAGGAGTCCTTCCGTTGTTCCATGTAGGTTGGTACTGGTGGAATTAAACTCAGAAACAGACTCAATCAAGGTCAGGCAATTACAAGGACCATGCGCAGTAGAGTAGGTAGGAGAGGGAGAGGCTCTTTGTCTTCTCTATACATGATGTACCCAAATGTACCTATTGTAAATCTCTATCTTGCCCACATACGCCGCAGTATTCTATTCTATTCTACTCTACCATGCCCCCTCCATACGTCCCACACCAGTTCCTCTCGCTGGCCATCTGAAGCGCTTGTTCTGGTCGCCGTAGCCGGACCACGTCTCAAAGCCTCTTCTACTCACAACCCGGTTCTGTCCCACCACCAATGTCATAGAGTACATGTAGGTACCTACATACACATTAAGATAGTTAGACCTGGGGGAAGAAAGAAAGAATCCCTTTCAGACCCAGTATTATCGGCCGAAAGCTTATTATTCAAGCCCACTTAATATAAATGATGGTGATGACGATAATGATAATGATACGAGATTAAGTTAGTCACTTCCTGATCCTGCCTCTGTGATCCTTCTTTCTAGTAGGTAACTCGCAACTTTTATTCCTCCGCCTCCGAGTCCCAAGTGAAAAAAACAGACCAGTGAAAAAAAGTACTCCCGATCACCTAGCGCATTCTTCAACCACTCATCGAAGGCTATTCTTAATCCTAGCCACTTTCTCCCCCCCTTTGTAGAGCCGCAGCTGGCTGTGCATTAAGCGAAGTTTTCTCCTATTGGCCAGCTGTGCAGCTCCATAGATGTGTGTGTGTGTGCTTTTTTTAAGCGTAACCTTGTGCTGAACCTACCTGAATATGAGGACTTGAGACGAAACCCAACCGAGTGCACTGTACAGTGATCCCTATTCCCAACCAACTAGTGGGGGCATATCGAGCTGTTCATGAGAGGACGGATTTGTGCGGGGCCCTCTACCTAATCCGACCATGTCTAGATAGTGGCCCTTTTTGCACATCTACCGACACTTGTGAAATCGTTCACCTGGATCCTGCAATTGTTTCCCTCTTTCACTCTCTCTTCTGGTAGCCTCGTTATGTGAACTACACCTACTTTAATTTGCACATACCAAGAGTCCAAGACTCTCCTCCTTTCCACGTTACGTGCCCATACTCGCACGGGCTTACGACTACAATTAGCGAACAGCCCGCCAATGAGCGTCGGGAATTCGTCCCGCTAAGTCTGCTGCTACCCTTTTTTCTACTGTTTTTCCAGAAAAGGATACCGTGCAACATTGCAGATCCCACCCTATCGATTGCGATGGTTACCTACGTACACCCATGGCATAGTAGATTGTAGAGATAGAAGTCGTACCTACATGTATCTAGAGCACACACTCAGCTCGTCGTACGTCCATGACGAACCTTGCGTGACGCCAGAGGGAAAAAAAAATATTCAATATATTCCAAAAACAGGGTGCTCTATCACTGAATAAATCAGGTATTGCTCATAATGACCAGCTGCCTACATACCATGTATATCAATGTACATACATGTACCTACACTCGATGATTCTAATCTGCCTGCCTGCCTGCCTGGCTCAACAGAAGCAAGGGAGGGTGGGATGCGTCCGATAATCATACCTAACCAGTCTACAGTTTGCCTGTAACCAATCTACATCTACATATCTACCCACTTTCTTCCTGCCCTATCGACTCCAGCCATCACTACGGTGCTAGCCAATAAGCACATCCTACGCCTCGTGCAAATCTCAGTAATAAATAAACAACCGCGTATGTGATGTGTATTGTAGTACCAGTCCTCCATTCAGTCAGGAAGTCAGTACTAGATAATCAATCAAATTCATGCGTCCACTGCACCGGATCCTGCAAACTGCAAGTCCAAATAAGCTCTGTACTCCACACACGTAGCCCGTAGGTAACGTGCCAGCTGCCCATGAGCCTCTATCACCGGCCAATCCAGTCCCAAGAACTCTCTTTTGCACTTGCCTTGCTGGACGCTCGGCTTGGGAGGGGTTGATGCCATCGAGCAAAAAAGAAAAGGGAGCCACAATGTCAAGCCTGACATATGCAGACTCAGCTTTCGGCCCGAGTCAATTAGAAGAAAGCAAACGTCTTTTTCTCTTCTCTCTTCATCCCCAGAGCATTCCTGGGTACATCTTGCAAAAATGATCCTCAGACCCCATTATGCACAACACCGTTACCTGCATGTCACCCACCTCCCCCCTCACATCAATCAGTCAGTCCTTGGCTAGCTAGCCCTCAAAAGAAATAAAGACCCATGGAGCCTGCAGCAACGGCGAGATGGAGGGGAGGGGATCGCTTTTTCGGATTCCGGAACACCACACATCCCGGCCCGGGCCAAAAGGAAAAAGAAGCCTCACGTGCAATGGATGGAATAAATAACGTCTGCCAGAGGGGAAAGAAAAAAAAAAGTTCCACCCTGATGCAAGGTGTAGCGGCGGCCGGAAAAACATGTACCGGACAGGCTACAGAAAGGAAAGCTTGTGTTTGGACCTGCGGAAGCGCCAAGGAGTCGAGAAACACATTACATGATACATGCTCTAGCTAACCAAGCAGCATTCCATGATGGCCGTTGAGTGTCGAAATAAACCATTCTTGCTTACTCTGTGGAGATCTGGACCGCGAGAGCACGCCACGTACGTTGGTATTTACGATAGCTGCACAATTCCTACCCTATCTACTTCCTTACTGCATGCAAGAAGGATCTAGATTATCGAATGTAGCACTCATCCCGCTTACAATGTTTGGTTTGTCTTCAATCCTAGACAGCGTCGGGTGCCAGTATCAAACCTGAAATACCTATTGCATTCCAGCTCGATATGATGCGAGCCTCACTCAGGTAACTCTTGGAATCGCGGTACAAGATATTACCGGGTGGGCTATCGAATAGGGTTTGATACCCAGTACATGTACCTACACAACTCTACATATCCATGGTATTAAATCTTTGTCCTTCTCTGACCCACCCAGCAACCTAGAAGATCCGGACTGCATATGTCACACCGTCCTTTTTTTTTTTCTGTGCGAAAAAACGGAGATCGGTAGCACCGCGCTAACTATGATGATGATATCCCACAACATGGGTAGTTAGAGTAGGTAAGGATGACTAGGCCCCGTTGACCCAGCTGGGCCTTACCGGTACCAGTTGTCACTTGCGTGCAAATCGGCCCACTGGTAGAGGGTGGTTAACTAATCTAATAATCCCCTTCATGTATTCGTTCGGGGCCCGGGACAACAGACATACCTAACAGACGAGAGGGAGTCATGAGTCTCTTCCTCCCAACCCGGAGAAATGGAAACGATTGGTTGGTAGAGGAGATCTATACACATGTGCAGCCATCAATATTTGACATATCATTCTCTGAAGGATCTTTCTATACAGATAGACCTTACTCATCATGCCAGTTCTGGAATTCTGGCTAGTGCACTAACTATGTAGGGTAGCTAGCTGCCCTGAGTATATACCGAGGCTTCTGGAGGACCCTGATCCGATAGTGTTACTGCTAAGGGTCTGTCTACCTTGCGTTATAAAACCCGTAACCTGCGGGCGTTCCCGTGCTGGGTCGGCCATTAGTTGTTCCACTACTACATAGTTGGCTCAGAATAGCTTCTGACTGCGTGCTATGGGACGCTGATGATCCCACCGCCGAGGTTAACGAAAAATTTGTCACTCGCCGACTCGTTCGCTTCTTGGAAAGCATCATCATTTACGCGACTTAATCGGGGACGCCGAGAGAGAGAGAGAGAGGGAAACGTTTATTCTAGGCATCCTCCTCACTCAGGAAGTGTTTTTGGCGGAAAGAAAGGAAAAAAACATTTATATTGCTACCCGCACAGTCGGAATTTCATAAGCAACAGGGATTTACCCCCTCGGCAAGAAGGGGAATATAAAAATTCTTCTAGTGGAGAGTTTAAGAAGAAGAAAGAAAAGAATCGGCCTTAACATTCCGTACACATGAGGCTTGACTCATTAACCCAGCTAGTTTTACTTACTAGGTAGCCTGACAGTGTCTACATGTACCTATGTGGGACTCTGAATTTTCTTCCCTTCCTCTTCTCCCCTCCCCAGTGGGGAATTTACGGAAATGCGTAGAACGAATTGTTTTTTCGCTGTTTGTGCGGCGCCGGAACCCGAAATTGTGGCGCCATCGAGTGATGGCACGTGGTTGGAGTTCTATACACCTACTCTGCGACATGACTATCATTCCTACCCCTCACCATTGATATGGGAGAAGCCGGAGAGAAATTGAGAGGAAGAGGGGTAGATAGGTATGTAGTGTTCCCGATGATGAATATGGATGCTCAGCTGGGCCAGTTGGGTACATACATGTAGCTATCCGAGCCGAATTCGACTCGGCGGTGGTTGTGAGGTATCAGATCGCGGTGCTGGATGGAAGCCGTGCTTGAAAGTAAAGTGGGGCTAGGCGTAGAATATTGAGCTTCAGTTTTCTGTGGCGTGCATGGGGCCCGGATGAGGGATTCTAGCTGTGGATATGAATGTGACGAACATCGGGCCGAAGGGAACCCGGCGGGACTTTAATTAGCCTTCGGGTCATGCGTGGCGGTCATTTGGGCGCAACTATATACATATACGGGCCTCAATCCCGGGATAAATCCGGGTTCTAAGGTTTCTAGCTACGGTGGGGATAAATGCACTCGACCGCTGGAGGCTGGCTAGCTGGGCCATTCTGAGTGCAAGAATGATGAATGATACGATGCAAGCAAATGCTGGACGTCATGGGACGATATCGTACTACGTACATGTATTTGCAGGCGCCCGGTGGCTGTCTCTATACAGTAACTGGACTGGTTGTTAATATTTGCATAGATGGCTACGGGGAGGACCGGATGGATCATTGTCGTTTATCTGATGTGCGGCGTTGGGGGTGTCCGTAACCGTATTGCTGATGCGGCATTCCTAGAGTTGGGAGGGAGTAAGGTGCATCAGCCCTAAAGTGCTATTTTTGGAGCGGTTACTATCTTCGGCGTTTGTTTAATTACAAGGGGATAGATACGTTGGCGCCGTTGCCGGCTGAGTGCGCGGCGGGAGTTCCAGGTGTCAATGATCGTGGGGTTCGGAAACGGAGGCGGGAGAAAATAAACCCGCGAAATTATATTTAGGGGCATAAAATTATATATTCTCCCTGATAAAAATTGACCACATTCATGAAATGGAAGGAGAAAGGTGGCAATGCTACAATACAGGAAACTATGGTGTTAGCACCATTAATGACCAGAAATATATCAGCTCTAAGTTGAAACTACCAGAGATACCATAAAAAGCTATAATTTTTTAAATTAGGTGCACCTTAGGAATTTTTTTAGAAGGATATCATTACTACGAAAAAAGGGACTACATGTTTTCTTTATTCCTTATCTTCTCTCCCACGAGAATGTTTCCACTCATCTTCCTGCTCTTTGGTCGTATTCATGAACAACTCCTCCCTTAACTCATCACTAACCACATACTCTTTCTCCTCCGGTACTAACCTCTCGGCCTCTGCGATCTTCCCTTCACTAAGAAGTCTCGATATCTCATGCGCCCGCTCGGTCACATCCTATCACCCATTCGTTAGCCACCACCAACCACACCAACATCAAAACAAAAACCATCAGCTATTAATACAAAACCTACCTCAATGCTCACAATCATCTCATCCACCCACTCCCTCACTATTCCCCTCCCTACGCCCACCTGGATACTCCTATACGGCAGCTTCTCGATCGCGACTGTCCTCTCCGGGTCCCACTGCACACGCACCTCCTTCCGCTCCTTCCACGCCACCGACGCATTCGTTAGTAGCTTCTCGAACCCCTCGCGTTTCATCTTGATCGCAAGAATGTGCGCCTGTCGCGGGCTTTTAGAGCCGTATCCGCTGCGGTACATCATCCAGTTCCAGCTCGGCTTAATCCACGTCATGCGCTCGAAGAGGAAGTCGGGCGAGGCAGAAAGCCTTTGGCTGGCGACAGCGGGGACAGCAATGGAGGAGCTGTAGGCCTGGTAGACGGTTATTGTGTCATCATCATAGAGGGCGCGGATTTGGCGGTAGGGGGTGGTGGTACTGGTGGCCATTGTAGTGGCTGGTTTGGAGGATATCTTGGAGGATATTTTCAAATTGCAAAGTTGCAATTGCAATTGCTTGCTGTTGTTGAGCCTGGTAAGTGTGGTTTTATATTGAGCGCGCAATTAATTGCGATTGACTCAGCCCTGCGAGGTATCCTACCCCCCATGCATGCATATGAAGCTAAGCCTTATACAATTATTGGAATGCTGAGATCGTCGATGAATGAGCCATAATATTAAAGACAAAAAAATACGGGGTCATCCAGAGTGTTTAAATTACTTACATGTTTCCTTTTAAGCTTAGAGCTACTTTATATTCGCTTATATTTAAGAGCTATGGGTATTGTGCATGAGTCAGTTGTACTCTACCTACTACCTACACTCACTCGCGGTATGTGCCGGCGAAAAAGCAATTATGGTTATACAGAACTAACGACCCGTGACTCGAGCTGTTGGTGCCAACACATTGGAGGGCTGAACGTTGAGGGAGTATCCGTGGGCGTCATGGAGGATCACTCGGGCGGGATGTGTGCGGTAGGGGCATGTTGGCCGGATGTTGGATCAGGGTGTTGGTTGGCTGTCAAGGAGGACTTCTTCATGGGAAATCACTCGCGTGTGTGGTTGGTTGGATGGCGGAGGTTGGAGGTGCACGGTGGGTATGAGTGAGGTCTAGATGATCGTCGGCGGTACAAGGCGTGACACTTGGCATGTGCAAATATAGCCTGGTAGGAGGCTCACTGTAGCTGAACAGTGGAGCGCAGTGAGACAGGCGACTCCAACGTCGTAGGAGCACTGCGGAAGCTGCCATCAGTAGGCACACGCAGCCAGCTCTCACATACCCATATTATACTATTGCAACAGCCTGGAAAACCCCCGGAACAGCACGAGCGGCCGTGGACCGCCGTGCTAGGCTTATGAGGTTGACTTTGTTGCTGTTGGGAGGAGGAATACAGAGCTTCCGGGCTGGGACTGGCGGGCTGGGCTTGATCTTTAGTCGTGCGGGCATCAGCGGCGAGCTGAATCTTATACTGGACAAGAAGCGGCTGCTGGCGTTCCTGCGGGGTTCCTGCGGGGTTCCTGCGACAACTTTGATGACACCTGACTAGATGTTTAAGTGGGTCCTTATTCCCTCTTTGCATTTCTTTCTTTCTTTCCTCTTTATGGCGAAGGGTGGGGGGGGGGGGCGAGTGGGAGGTAGGATGGTGGTGGGTGGTGGGTCATGGGTTGTCACTCGTTACTTGACTGCGCGCGGATAGATGATGGATGTCGGGACGGAATGATGGTCCCGGCACTGCGCCACACAAGAATTCGCGGCATGCCGATGTGGGTATGATTGGATATAGCTATTTAGGGCTTGCGCGATGGCGGGAAGTAATGAAGCGGGTACGTCCCTCAGATTCTTACGTAGACGGTACAGCAGTGGGTAATAAGTCAGCTAGCAGAATGCGCGTTTGTAGGCAAAATTGTGGTTAGGTCATCCGATGACTTATTACCCACCGCTGTACAAAAGGCAAAGGCAAGGGGAAATCTCATTTAATCCTTCAGACTGAGCCTTAGATTATTGACTGAATAAGATGGGGGTTCTAATCTAACTCAGGTCTCTTCTGTTTCCTAGGCCTATAGGGTAGAGCTTAAGGGTTAGGAGAAGCCAGACACGGAGAAATAGTGTAGGTTGGGCCCCTCTTTCCTAAGCACTAGCTGCTACTAGAGAAATAATCCCAAAGCGGGCTCTATGGAGAGCAGAAGCATCTAGGAATGATGCTATGAGTTTTTCCTCCTCATAAGGAGGAAAAAATAAGGAAGTACACGGGAACATTTCCTGAGGAAAAAACAAGAGAGCAGGAGGAAGTGGGTTTTGTATGGTGGTTTAAGGGCCGGTAATAAGTACGGCTTTTGTCCTACACTGGCAGCCTAGCCAGGTGTATACACGCAATACGATATGGAGATACTAACAAGGCAGCAGTACAGACTGGGGATATAATGGCCAATGGAGACACTTAATTATGGCAAGGAAAACTATTCTTTGCAGAATTAAGGTTAATGACCCTTTTTTTTTTTTTTTTTGCTTCTTCTCAGCGCCAGGGTATTTTTCTAAAAACGGCTGCCGGTTTCAGGCATTTCACACTTTTAGTTGGAAAAAGAAAATCCAACTATTACTGATGTCACATCAAGGTGGTTACGCCTTTGCACTTTAGTTAGTAACTAAGTGGTCCGCCATTATAGGGCTCTTAGTTACATATATGGCTATAGCAATGAGATGAGGGGACTTAACGGGAGGACGTGAGCAAGTTGGGAATCTCAAGGCACTCCGGTTCCTCCCGGCGGCTCTTAGCACACTCCTATGACGTATTACATGGAGAGGGGTAGAGAGAGCCCTAACTAAGCCCCATCAATTCTTCTTCGCCGTTTCAGTTGCACTACTTTTGCGCAACCCAGAACTACCACGCGTAGTCCATACATATAATGTGCTTTTCTACTTACCAGGATCCCAGCAACCACACGAGTGAGAAACTATGACCTGGTTACCTACGTGTACTGAGCATAAACCCCCAAACCGTGAGCACTTTCCAAGCTAAAAGCAACTCTAACATGAGCGCGAACATCATTCTGCCAGGTGGTTCGCCATGACGTCGGAGTTTTCAGAATCTGTAGGGCCAGGATGGACTCCTATTGGTGGGGTGGCCCGCACAGCCACAATAGTGCACTTTACTCGCACAACTTCCCAACAAAGGGGTTTTTATAACATCTTTTTGGTAGCTGCTTAGAGTATGTACATTCGGATCCGGAGGTATATGGCTGACTGAGGAAAAAGTACCCCACAGAACATTACCTGGTAAGACGCGCACCCAGGGGTTGTCGCGGAGCCTATCATGGCCCCCTTGGGCCAGATCGTAATGTTCGCACCATTCAGAGACTACGCTGGACTTGCTGTGGTTGGAGCCGAGTAGCGAATCTTGAGGGGCTCCGGGGTTCTGGGTCTGGGATATATAAGTATTGATAGTTCTGGGAGAGGTTTAGTAAACAGCAAATTTCGAAAATATCAACTATAGCTCTGGGAGCAGTATCGACATCAACAGCAATTACGAAAAAGAAAAAAGAAAAAAGAGAAGAAGAAAAAGAAGAATTACTCTGGAAGTAGTATCGGCTATCTTACATCAGAAATCGTAGCAATATCTACTCTGGAAGTAGCATTTATACGAGATTTGGGTATAGACAACGATATGTCTTCAGAAACACCAACACCATCACGACCAGGTACTCCAGTTCCGCCAGTTCCAGTATGTATAACCTGAAACTCTTATGATATTTAAATAAGTATTGCATATGCTAATACCTCTTTCAGGATTGCAGCCAAGTGCCGTCCACCCCCACTCCACCCTATGCCGCCCACAATGCCCTCCTTGCAACTCTCGAGGACCCTGAAACTACTAAACGCTTACCCTACATTCTCCCCACTCTCCGCCCGGGTACTACTCTCTCAGGCTTCCTCACCAAAGAGCTCTCTGTAGAACGTTTCAACAAGATATCCACCTATCTCTGGTTCGCCGGTCCCCCGGGCCAAGAGCGCCCCCTCCACTGCCAGGTTATGGCAGCCCGTGAGATCGTAATCGTAGAGAAAATTGATCTCCATCTCTGCTGGGAAGGGAGACAGCTCTATCTCAAGCCCATCCCGGCATTCCTTCTTCATCATGATTTTTTTGAAGAGCATCTGTGCACTTCCCCGACCGAGGGTGGGAAATTAGACCTGTACGCCAGCGCCTGCGGCTTTCTGAGATCCTACACGCACCTGATTCAGCATGAGAGTGATCTGAATATCGCACGAGACATGAAGCTTGTCCCCGCTAGCGTGACCTGGGAGCAATGGTCCGCCTTTGCCGCAGACATCATCATGAGCACCAGCGGCATGATCCTGAGCCCGCGGTACGACTACGGGGAGCTGCGTCTGACACGGCTCAACCTCATGTACGAGGCGCACGCATTCAAGCCTTTCCACTGGGGCGACAGCGGATACAGGTTCCTGTTCGACACCATCAGCTTCGAGTGGCTGGTGCTGACATTTGGGTATTTCTCGGTGGTGCTGACAGCCATACAGGCGCTGCTGTCGACAGAGTATGGCGCGGCAAGTGCCAATGTACAGAGGGCGTCATTTGGGTTTGGGGCCTTTGTGTTGGCGATGGCGGGGATGGCGTGGGTCGTCGTGGGCGGGTTTGTCGGCATGAGGGTGTATATGTTCTTTTTTAGCGAGACGTGGATCGGCAGGCAACAATATAAAATCCATTATTTGGATCGGATCTTAGAGGCGCTGGCGTCCGAGTGACCGAGGGCCGGGGGGGGGGGGGTTCTTGCTGCGCGGGAATGGTGGCCGGGGATATCGTGAGTTTCAGGTGGGTGTGGGAGGGGCTCTGGAAAAATTATTGGTCTTTTATTCGACCGTTCTATAGACATAGATTTTTTTTCCCTTTGTTTAAAAAAAAGTTATAGATTAGTTATAGACGGGACTTGAATTATAGATTTTTTTTTTGTTTCCACCCCCCTCTCCGTTTTCCGCGGAAACATAAGTCTATGTATGTGATATAAAATAATATCCGCGGAAAGACGCATAATCTATGAATCACAGACTATCACTCGGTGGATATTTGAGTAGGGAGAGGCTGTTCCTTCGCCCTATGTATGTCTCAGGGGAATGGGCGCGCTGGCTGATCTAGGTTGAATACCGGACAGTTTATGGCGCGCATGGGCTAAACGCGCTACTGCAGATACTAGTCCGGTGTAGTATACATTACGTCGTTACAAGGACTCTAGAGCTCCCTATGAAGGAAACTAGGATTACGACGTGCGAATGAGGGATAAGCCGTAGTAGCTGGATTAAGGCTCTAGTAGCTGTCTGCGTAACTTTTGCCATTTAGGGAGACATTTCATGTCTTTTAGTGTCGTAAACCGGGTTTTTGTTTGAGAAGCGAGAGGGCCAAGGGTCCTCCCTCTACTGGTCCCCTAACCTTATGGGATTGAAGTCTAGCTCCCAGACATACAGCTACAGTACAACCTAGTAAGCACCTAGAACCTAGAGCTAATAATGACGGCACACAGCGGCCGTAAAACCATGCCTTCCTTCCTTCACCTTCCCTTTTCCCTATAGAACGTGTAGAGGTAGCTTTTCTGTCTTCCTTTTTACGAGCCTTTGGGCGGGTAATGGTTGATCATGGATTCTCACTCGTCTGTTTGAGCTATGTAGCTGGCGGGTTGCGTGTGGTATGGTATGGGATTGGCTGCAGTTCACACACGAGTAAGTACACATCGCACGGACAGGTCGGAGTGATAAAAGGGGTGGAGCTGGGTAGAAAGATGTATATAGGAATATTGTGGCTCCTGCAATGGGGGAGGATGCGTTTTAGAACGCTGGAAAAGACAAGTCAACACGATCATTAACCACCGAATCTCATGGGTTAGATGGAGAGTCATGAGATATAAGCAGGCCCTGATCCTCTCGCCTACTTTATCCTCCGATTTAGCGTTGATTTGATTTTCACTTTAGGTGGCGACTACACAGCCTATAAACAGTCCATTGACCTATATATATGCATCAATGCACTTCAGGGAGTTACAATGAGTCACAAGTTATCACTCGAGTGTCTAGTTTGGTAGCCGTGTGGAGGGCCTGAACCTGCATTAAGCACTCTCCGGCTTCGGAAGGAAACTCACCTTCTCTGTTTGCTCATAAAACGCACGTTTATTGACCCCATCATGCTACTTCCTAACGCTTGAGTATTAATTCTGCGCTCACTAAGAAAACACTATAATGTACGTATACGCAAAGAAGACCTCTACTAATATTTTGCCGGGGGTAGTCCCATCTGTAGTAATAGGTACATATAAAAAAAGAAACTAGTACCTAGAAAGCCTGCGAACCATCCACTCGTGTGCTGCAGTACCCTACTGAAATATCCACCCAGCGTCCCGAGCCGTGGCAGGGTTGTACACCACCAACTTCATCTGAGGCGAAGGGCTAGGGACCAAGATAACACCCGACCTCCCCTCGAGCCGCTCGTATCTGCCGCCGCGCTCGTCAAAGATGAGCAGTGGCTCCCTCTTATCATCCTGGAAGGCCTCCCGCTCCTCCATGATATTGTACCCTATCACCGTACAGTCAGCACCCTCCCCCCTACCTACCTGGGCACAAAACACCTACCACTAAAAATCCAATCCAGCACTCCCCACCACACGCGCAAGACCCGGCCGACAAGCGCCGCTACCCCCGAGCCCAGCAGGAGAACGCCCAGGACTGTGTTATAGCGCTCCCTGATGGCCGCGCCGTGGAGGCGCATCACGTCCTCGATGATGGCTAGGGCGCCGTTCTCGACCGCATAGTGGAGCGCGAGCTTGCTGCTGTAGAAGGCGATGAGCGTCAGCGGGAGGAGGAGGCCGTAGTGGGCGTGGAGGTAGAGGGCGAGGCTGGTTAGTGTGAGACTGACAGGGAGGAGTGGAATGGTTTGGCGGTCGTGATGGTCGTCCATTTTGTGGTGTTTAGTGGTGTGGGACGGGGCGTGGAGAGTTGCAAGTTGGGGTGGGATTGGGGGTGGGTGGAGAGGTTGTTTCGGGGCCTGGGATCAAGTGTTTGGCTCGGTGAAGGGGGCTAGGTCTACCTCTCCTGTGCGTATTTACAGGCCTACGTTTATACTAGGTTAGATGGCCGAGTGATTATCTATGATACAGCACTGGTACCATACGTTGTAAGCTACACTCCAAACAAATCGAAGTTTCTAGGAGTGTAACTCGCCTGGGAGGAGCATCTGTTGATGGTTCATATATGTAGTCTTATATGTTTTTTTACCAGTATGTCCACGGTACGGTCAAGCGGGTTAACTAAGAAATATTAAGACTATTAGCATCATTGTCCGGGACCAGGACTTTTTCGCAGGATTATACTCTTTTCTTATTTTTCTATATATTTTTTCCCCTGTATATCTACATATTTTTAAGTCTATACAATGTTAGCTGTACAAAATCAAGAAGTATCAACGCTCGCCTTCTCCGTCTTCTACCTTCTCCCATTCTCCTCCTTCTGCATCAACCTCTTCTCCACCCATGATAGAGCAATCGCCACAGCCTTTCTCTGATCCTTCTTATCTACTAATAACAGCCCCTGCACCTCTGCTGGCGTGAACCTCCCCCCAGGGACTATATCTGCAAACTTTGCCGCCAATCCAATAACCTCCTTCTTCTCCGGAAAGTCTGGAGGGATATAGTTCGGAGCCAGATCATCACCGCTGACATCGTAGGTATTCTCGAAGAGGGCGATGATGACGGGTCCCGAGGCGCAGGAGAACGCAATCTCGAGGTCGACATGTTTGTCAGTGGGGGGGCAGATACTCCTGGATGGCATTCAGGACCTTGGCCTTTTGATCGTCCTCAAGAACCACGCCTGCGAATGAGCGCTTGGGGCGGATGGTGGCCTCTTGCCGGGGTGCACCCCGATTCATGTCGTCCATGCGCGTAGACGGCGGTCATTCCCTGTCGCGACTCCTCCCCGTGGGCGAACACATCCTGGGGGGGGGGGCCTTAAGCACATCATGGCTGCGGCCATATGCCGTCAGTGTAGTGATCCCCTCTCCGTTCTCGTCACATTCGCGTTTACTGGGAACTATAACCTCGTTGGCCCTGATATTATGACCATTGTGGCGGAAGCGATACTCCGCATCGGGTGAAATCTGGTAGTGCAATTGTCGGGTAGCTGGGGGATCACGTCCGTTACTAAATCGCGGGATAAGATCGTATTTGCGAGATCTACGAATATTACCGCCCTTGACGTCGCCGAGCCAGGTGTGGAAGTCGTTGTATAGGTGCGGAAGTCGTTGTACAGGTGTGGAAGTCGTTGTACACGGTGGTGTAGCCGCGGCGGACGAGGCGGATACTGCACGAGTAGTGCTCGTCGACAAGGGCCCAGTTCTGTCTCCCACTGGTAATCAAGGTTTGTTAGCTGTTAATGAGCTTATTCACTAGGGGAGATGTCTTTATAACTACTACACACCATTATGACCCATTATAACAGGCCCTTTGATTTATTTAGCATTTGAGCTGTTATCATTAATTAACAATTGAGTCACGAAACTACATGTAGTTTCTGTAGATCTCTGGTTCAAACAGGCAACGGCACCAAAACTCCAGGGGGACGAAGACCCAGAAAAACACCATAGTTGATACGTAAACAGTTCAAATGCTTGTGTGTTTAGGTGGAATTCATTTCGTGAAAATCTGGTAGTAAATATTTGAAGAGGTAGTACAGTGGAGCTAGCTTTGGCAGCAGAAATCGCCATACAAATTTCTGTGGGATAGACTCTTCTAGGTCTACCACAGTACCCAGTCTAATACGTTAGTATTGGTACTATGATCACTGCGTTGGGCGACAGTGCATATTTCATACATGTAGTATATAGTGACGCCTTATGAATCATCGGCCGAGTGAGAGGATCTTGGATAACTGGTACTTGGCTAGGTAGACACATTGAAATGCCTGGGCTCTCATGAAGTCGGGGCAGGGCCTTTGGTTCACCAATGGGTGTGCGAGAACTAGAGACAGGACTTGTGGCAATCTGTGGCTCACCATACAAAGACCAGTCTCTCTAGCTAAGAACGGCTGTCGGCGGTGCAAGAGAGGCGCGCTTGGCGCGGTTGTGCGGGATAGTGTGGTGCGTGTATACATGTGCTTGTCGTTAAGGTTGTGTCCTGAATCGCGGGGAAACAGACGAAGACACCTATCGATTCGGATTAGCTTTACCCATGTCACAGCTAGCGAAACAAACCTAGCCGTTGCAACCGCGTCTTACAAGTAAAAATAAAAGAAAACAGCTATCATAAACCTCCATCTACGCGAAACTCCCTAGCCTAGTTGGGCCGGGGGAGAATCTTAGAATACCTTTCTATTATCATAACCTAGATTTTTTTTTTTTGCGGTAGCAGGCCCATATAAATGCTGTGTAGTAGGTAGGTAGTACGCTTGAACAAATAAAAATTCTAGTGAACTTCCAAGGTGGAAATGGACCCTCAGGAAATAATTATAGTACAGATAGACAGATATCAAGAACTGAGTCGAATATATCAAGAGCTAAGAACTGGCGGAAAAACAAAAAGACAAACAAAAATAAAAATAAAAATAAAAAAGACACACGAGAGAAGAGAGCGAATATAGATAGATAATCGCAGACATAGATTGTGGTGATTTGGTGTTATGGCACGGTTGAGGTAACATGGACGGGAAGCCCCCGATAAGTTTTGTCACAGATTTTAGGATGAAAAGGAAACAAATAGAATAAAAAAAACTCCCGAACCAAGAAATAGCACCTTGATCATCCATAATCTCGATTTAACCAGGGGGGAATTTCGAGAATCAGTGGTTGTTGAGGCCTAAGGCATCGTTCAGCAGCTCCTGCTCCTCTTTCTATAAAGGGATTAGTATCAAATTGAATAATAGGCACATAATTAAGAAAAACATACCACATGGCTAGCCTTGAGACCGGTGGCAACACTGGCACTTGGGTTTCTTCCGGCATACCGGACGTGCTTGTCCGCATGGTTTTGAGTATTACGAAGAATTGTGTCCAATCTTGGCTGCACAAAGCTCCAAGCTCCAGCATTGAGTGGCTCCTCCTGAGTCCAAACGATCTCTTTCAGGTTGGGGTATTTGTCGAACTCGTCGCGGAGCTGAGCCCAAGGGAAGGGGTGCAACTGCTCAACACGAGCAATGGCAATGTCATTGATATTATTGGCTTCGCGGTGTTTCCGGAGAGCAGCATAAACTTGACCAGTGCAAATCAAGAGACGAGTGCACTCGGAGGGATCTTTGAGACCATTGCCGTGCTCAGTCTCAGGAATCAACCATTGGAAGTGTGAATCGCCGGTGAAGTCTGAGAGCTCAGAGCGAGCAATTGGGTGACGGAGAAGAGCTTTACTGAAGAAGATGATCAAGGCTATTGATTTTTATAAGAATCAGTAATGTCTCGTTAGTTTTAGGTACTGTAACTTACGTTTCCTAAATTGACGGTTCATCTGCCTTCTCAAAATGTGGAACAGATTGGAGGGTGTGGTCATGTATGCGACTTGCATGTTGCAATCCTGGTGCTGGCGATCAAGTTTTGCCTCTGATGGAAAAACGCGGGGGTCCTCGTTACACAACTGGAGATATCTTTCAATCCTTCCAGAAGAGTGCTCAGGACCTTGCCCGTCATACCCGTGAGGAAGTGAAAGAACCAAACCAGTACGCTGGTGCCACTTAGTTTCTCCGGAAGCAATGAACTGGTCGATGATACACTGTGCGTTGTTGGCAAAGTCTCCGAACTGGGCCTCCCAGATAACCAAAGCATCGGGAGAAGAAAGTGAGTATCCGTATTCAAAACCAAGCCTAAGAAGATGTTAGCCTATATAGCCCAGAGAAAAAAGGCAAAATTCTAGAAAACTCACACTCCAAATTCACTCAACGAAGAGTTGGAAATGGCAAATTTAGCCTGGTTCTCGCTGATGTGCTGCAAGGGTGTGTATGTATCCTCTGTTTCCTGGTCATGGAGGATTGCATGTCTTTGTGAGAAGGTACCACGTTCTACATCTTGTCCGCTGACACGAACGTGCTTGCCCTCATTGAGCAAACTGCCAAAAGCGAGCGCTTCAGCGGTCGACCAATCGATGTTCTTACCCTCCTCAACAGTCTTCTTGCGGCTTGCCAAGATGCGCTGCAAGTTCCTGTGAACCTTGAACCCTTCAGGAGCGGCCGAGATTGTATTGGCAATGTGTTTCAGGGTAGCCTCGTCAACTGAGGTTGGAAGGTGAGGTAGGACTTCGGTAGCCAATTCCTTGGGGGATTTAAAGCCTGGTCGTATATTAGTACAAGAGCTTAAAGGCCATACATGATTCACCTACCGTTCCATGCACTAGCAAGCCATTCCCTGGCAGTGGGCTGGTAGTCCTTTGATTTGGCAAAGCTGTCTTCTAACATGCCCCACACCCTAAATCCCGGCCAATCAGATACGTTTTTGATAAAATTGTGGCTTTGATGTGGGGGCAACGAACCATTTTTTGTGCTCTTGAATGTCCTCATCGGAGAAACTGCCCTCATCCAACAAAGCCTTAACATACTGGTCCAATGCTGGCACCTTTTCGGCAATTTTCCTATACATCAAAGGCTGGGTAAAACTGGGCTGATCGGTCTCGTTGTGACCGTATTTTCTGTAGCAAACGATATCTATGACGACATCTCTCTTGAACTCAGCTCTCCAGTCCGCCGCCAACTGACAGACAAAGTTAAGGGCTTCAACATCTTCAGCATTCACGTGGAAGACAGGCGCGTCAATCGACTTCGCAATGTCAGAGCAGTAAGGGGTAGAGCGGGAAAATCGGGGATCGGTTGTGAATCCGATCTGGTTGTTTACAATAAGATGGATGGTACCACCGGTCGAGTATGCAGGGAGAGAGTGGAAACCCATAGTTTCATAAACCACACCTTGTCCAGCAAATGCGGCATCACCGTGTACAAGGACTCCCATGGCACTAGTGTGGGTCTTTTCGTCATTGTTAAAGTGTTGGATTGCACGGGTCTTTCCAAGCACAACTGGGTCCTCAGCCTCCAAATGAGAGGGGTTTGCAACCAAAGAAAGCTGCACTCGTTTACCAGAGGGGGTGGGTCTCTCAAAGTTCATTCCCAGATGGTATTTGACATCTCCAGACCCCTCATCACTGGGCTCAGTTGTTCCTCCAAATTCACTGAAGATACTCTCGTTGGGTTTGCGAACGACGTTGGAGAGAACATTGAGACGACCACGATGAGGCATACCAATGATAATATCCTTCACACCGTGGTCAACCGATCTATCGATTAATGCTTTCATTCCAGGCACCAAAGCCTCACAACCCTCAAGACCGAAACGTTTGTCATTCGGGTACTTGGTTGAAAGGAAAGACTCGAAGGATGTCGACCAAATCAAACGGTCAAGAATACGGCGCTTTTCATCGGGGCTGTACTTGTAAGGAGTAGGAACCTCGACACGTTCCCTAATCCAATCACATTGCTCGCGATCGGGGATGTGAACGTACTCCACACCGTAGGAGCCGCAGTAAGTCTTCTCGCAAGCAGCCACGATTTCCCTCAAAGTCATTTTCTCTTTACCTTCTATAGCAAATCTTGGGAGAATACCAGGACCAAGCGTATACTCGTCATCGAGATCTTTCTCGGTGAATTGGTAGTGGTCAAGGTCGAGCTCACGGGGGTTCGCGGTCCCGCCAATATCCATTGACCGAATTCCAAGAGGATCTATCTTTGCTTTATGGTGTCCTCGAACCTGATATGCACGAACAAGAAGTTGCACCTTCAAATGCTTTGTGACATCGGTATTACCGCCAAGGTGGGCTCCAGGAACGATCGCAGGGACGCCACCGGTGGGGGTAGGAACGAGAGTTGGGGGTGCTTGGAAAGCTTGTGATGCAGGGCCATCTCCCTCCATATTTTTGAAATATACCTGCCACGAAATGTGAACACTTTTAGGGTCTTTCTTCCATGAGAGGTACATTTCATCGATATAATTTGCGGTGTTTCCTTGCAGGAAAGCATCTGAAGGATCCTATAAATATGGGTTTTCTCAGTTTCGACCATACGCGGAAGTTTATTTGCCGGCATTTATATTTCATACCACTCCTTTAGCATTAGCTGATGCAGCATAGCTTCTTGATTGTACAGCCAAGAACTTTCTCTGTGCTGGTAGAGATCTAGACCAGCGAGGTGGAGTAGTCACAGAAACTGAGCCACGAAGGCTGGAGATAGAACTGCCGCTAAGGCGACATGAGCGAAGGCTCAAACGAAGCATGCTGAGGTATCAAAAGATGCTCGTGATGGGTATAGAGAAGAGGAGGGAGAGAAGAGGAACAATACGATGAAAAACGGCGATGAATATGGTGGCGGTTACTGTGGTTGTAGTGATAGATGCTCGGGGGACGGAGGGGGGGCAATCAATGCTCGGGAACAAGGGAAACTCGGAGGGGTGACCCGAGGAAGTGCCGTAGAACTAGGGAGGGGGGTCCGTTGAACAGGGCACTCTCTTCTAGAATGAAGCAAGAAAAGAAAAAAAAGGTCAAGTATGAAGCGCACGAGAGGAGATTCGTGGGGATGTGACCTCCGACTAGTCCCCTTGCGGCTCTAGCGCGGTAAAATACCTCGTTCCTTCTGCACCCTGAGCGAATCGATAAGCACGATCTAATCTCTCCCTGGACAACCAAATTTCTGAACCCTTGGCGGAGAGGACAGATGACCGTGTTTTAGTTATGTAGAGTGTCAGCTACAATTCCTACGTCTTCAAGTGGTTGCAAAACGTAGCACCCTAAGCGAGCTAGAGCTGAGAGCTCCAGTCTTTTCAAAATCACCACCGGTCGCCCCGTGGGGAGGTGGGGGTGGGGGCAGCACACGGGCATGAGACCTAATATTGGTACCTGACGAGTGATATCGTGTGAGGATTTGATTCCGGTTGAGAAGGAGATATTCGGAACCGGCTATATAAATATCCGCAAGAGGGGGGGGGGGAGTAAATCTGTGTAAAAACACATTCCCTAACCTATATCTATACCAATATTGTAGGGGCTACAACACCACCGACAGTAAACTATAGGGAACCGAGGTTCGTTGTTTATATCTTACCACCTCGGTGGAAACGATTTTAACGGCATATTGGTGCCCGAGAAAAAAAATACCATCCCCGAGTTGTCCCGAAGTAACAAAGTTCCGGACCGGGTCAGGGCCCTGAATCTCTAAATCAAAAGTAAGTCTCCGACTTTCGAATAAGTATAATTGTAGTTGAACAGTGTACATTTACAAAAATCTCCCGTCTGTCAAAGTTTTGATTTCTGTCCTGTCGAAAAGGCAATTTAGGTCTTTTATCAGATCCCTGTAGTGAAGCTTTTACCATATGCCCACTGAAGGAGCCACAGAAGCTGTTTACGCCACGAATGAACCCGTGACTTGGAAAAACAAGCTCTGGTCTTACCTTGCGCCTTGCGGGACGTTACCTGAGGTTCACTCGGTAGACTACAAGGTTCAAGAGTATGATCGACGTCATGCCTTCTAACCTCTTCAGATTTACGATCTCTTCGACGACGACAGCTATACTGTGGGAAAGTCTGCTTTACCCCCACTAGTACCATAAACTGATATTCCTATATTATGTACAAGTTAGTGACTAGGGTTGACCATGTGAAAGCAGCGCTAGTGCTACATATGAGTTGTCATAGCACATGATGATGTCTCGTGGATCCGTACATAAAGATAGCGAACATCTCAAGATAATCGATCCTTCGCTTTCGGTGCCGCATACCGAGTTGATACACCATTACTTATGATTTGGTGAGACACACATCGGCTCATTGAAATTACCTTAAGGCCTAGAGTCAAGAGATGCTCATTGCATCAATATTAGATAGATTAGTGGATCATGCTTAGTGCGAGCAGATATCGGACGAAATTCAGTTTCACCTGAAGTGTTTAATTGCGAATCGGGAAGCACAGGCCCTCTGCCCGGCAACGCACTGTAGCCGACAGGCTTCTCTTGGTCAGGACATCATCACCGAATTTCACCAATCTAGGAGTTCTAAATATCCATGGGCGACGGATATAGGAATCTTGAGGTTCGTTTTCTTCTCTCCCCACATCAGACCAGAGGATGATGAATCTATCACCTGATACAGAAAACCCGTTTCTTAGTGGGTATGAAGAGTTAAAGATGCCAGAGATAAGAAAGTGCATGCGTGAGGGGAATACTTAGTTGGGCCTCACTTCTGGCTTGATAAGATGTGCAGAGTGATGCCTATGGATGGTGATTCTCGCATAAGTAGGGTACAGTCAGTTCAGGCGTTCTGCATCATTTATAATTTACTGACTGGTGATTTGTATAAGTTGAAGCCGTAGATCCTAGAGTTCGTTTATGCACACGAAACGCAACAAATCTGATTCGTGATGCTCGATAGGGGACCATGGCTATTGGAGGTTGATATGCGGGGTTCCCTCGTTGACAGCATGCGGCCCCACATTGGGAAGCTGCTCATGCCTCCTGTACCAGACGTGTCGACTCGGTAAAAGTGATTGAACGGGAAAAGCCTTCCCAGAAATCATCACCTCTCACTCGCGTGGGTAGACAATTGGTTAAGGCTGCATGTTGGATCAACTAAGTGGTGCCCCGTGACCCGATCCCTGAAGAAAATGAAATTTTACATGGTCTTGGCTCAGGGTCCGTGGCTTTATCAAAATTGTCAATCAAAGACAGTGATTTCTTGCCCATTGGCCCCTTGGCCCACACTCACCTACCGGGGACATGCTCGAACGAACTATGTCTCACAGTCCACATCATCACTTTCGTCATAAACGTGGTGAAGTACTTAGGTACCCCTCCGTGGCCGTAGAAGTCTTTTACCACCACCCCAACCTCTTGTCCTTCCTTCCTTCCCTCAAGCGTTTTCCTTTTTGTGTTTTTGGATTATCTGGATTATCTTGACGCGTTTTGGTACGTTTTACAAGCCCATTCAGGGGTAGAGTGTGTTTCCTATAACAAACTCAACACCTTGTAGTATATTGTCACACATGCTACAATAACTAACGATTAAGGGACAGATCACTTTACTCCGTGTTGAATTACACCGAAAAATGGCCCTCCTCACTCTTGAAAACAAGACCATACTTGCAATCGCACAATACCTCGGACAAAAAGACGTCAAGTCTCTCCTCCTTACAAACCGGCAGCTTGCGAACCTTTTAACACCTCGCTTCTACGATCTCGCTGTTGCAGACCTACTAGCAACACAAGAATTCAAGTTAGAAACTGTTCTTGAATGGGCTGTAATCGAAGGCCATGAAACACCCATCACTCAAATTGTTCAGAGGGGAGGCGATGTTACTGTTCGAAGTGGTGCGGATAGCGATACATTGCTTCACCTAGCAGTCAAAAATGGTCATGAAGGAGTGGTGCGAGTGCTGCTAAAGCAAAAGGGAGTCAGCATCACAGCACAGAACAGGATCGGAACAACGGCACTGCACTTAGCGGCCGATAAGGGGCTCGAGGGTTGTTTCAGATTGTTGGTCGGAAAAGAAAGAGGAGAAGCCCTAGTCAGAAAAGCAGTTGGCATCGAAGACCATGCTGGATGGACCGCCCTACACTTCGCTGCTGCAAGCAACTATGTCGAGATTGTCAAAACCCTTATAGAGAAGGGGGCGGACATCACGCATATGACTATCCGTGAAAAGACAGCTCTTCACTTAGCGGCCGAAAAAGGATTTGATCTGGTGGTCGGTCTTTTGATGGATACAGGATTTGTAGCAGACGAAGCAGCAGGGTTTTTCGATCGCGCCGGAAACATGCCACTTCATTCCGCGGCGAAAAACGGACACGTAGCGGTAGTAAAGAGGATGTTAGAGAAGGGAGTCGACTGCATGACCACTACCAAGGCTGGTGCGACCGCGCTCCATTGGGCAGCTAAGATGGGACACGAGGGCGTTGTTGCGGCGTTGTTAGAAAATGATGCTTCCACAAATGTCGTGACAATAGACGAGAGAAGAAGCACCCCTCTCCAATGGGTGGCGGAGTCTTGTTGCTGGATGGTCATATTCAAGGATCGTGACCCAGAGGTTATTCTAGATCTTCTTCTGGAGAACGGTGCAGATGTCAGGGCTATGGATGCCAGAGGAAAAACGGCGCTTCACTATGCTGCCGAGAACGGCCTGCATACAACAAAACTAAAAGAGGAGAGGAATACCCCCGGTAGAGCGTCAAAACAAGTAGACTTAGGGAATCAGGAAGCCGCGCAAACAACATACAAGAATATGATCACACTATTCTTGAACGGAGGTGCGAACATCAACGCTCGGGATATGTCCGACCGGACTCCCTTCCATTACGCAGTAGAGCATGGGGATGAATATGCAATGCGGGTCTTATTAGACAAGGGTGCCGATATTGAGGCGAGATATAAGGGCGGGAAGACAGCTCTGGAAGCAGAATACGAGCTAGAGACTCGACGGGCGAATATTGTACAGATTCTATTGGAATATGGTGCTCAGGGAGAGGAACAAGCCCAAATCGATAGCAAGAAAACGATTGCTGTTGATCGGACGGCGGAGGCCCGAAGAGTCGCGGAAAAACTAATAATACCTCCTAGCAAAATTGTACGGTATTCCTTGGTACCAGAGGAGTTTGGGGGCAAACCGAAGAAGGAGAAGGAGAAGGAGAAGGAGAAACAGAGGAGTGAGTTTAAATTGTTGAAAGACCGCGCTTCAAAGCTGTTGAAACCAACGGGTTTGGTCTCTCGAATTCTTGGGTGGCGCCGAAAGTAGTTATTTAAAAAGGTAATAAACTCATACCTAGGATTTTTGGACCGTAGCTGACGATTATCTAGACGATAGTTTGAATTATTTCCTTGAGTAGTAATAAATAGTATTTAATGAAGTCATGAACAATGTATAACTTTCTTTTGTTTCATTTGTTAGGCAGGAAATTTTTTCTAGGATCGGCACTTCGATCCACGACACCTCACCGATTTCATTACAAACAGAGTTCACAAATTTTTATTTATACCCTCAAAAACCTGAACATTCAAAACCGTCATCAAAGCCCCTGTCTCCCTGGGGCGGGGGTGTCTTTACAACGTTCTAGTGTGCAATGTTCTCAATATTGATCCTTGGCAAACATAGAGCCTCGAGTGATTCTTGATGACCAGTTGCTAGTTACCATTATCTGAAAAGCGTTATCCCAGAACTTCACTAATTGATATTTCGTGCACCTGCCCAGTAAGCATAGGGTTATGTTTACTCCATAAAGGATGTGTTCTCAGAAGGTGCTGTGTCCGAATCCTGCAGCTACTGCCGGGGTGATAGATGTCTAGAACTTGAGCCTGTGTCTCTTGACTCCTTAGCCCTTCCTTCAGTTTAGTTTTTTTTCCACTTGCAAGGAGAACTGATCTTTGGGCCTGTCTTCAATCAAGACACGTAATAATAAGGAGTTTAGAGTACAAAGTTATCGTGCCTACACCCATGTAGAGAGTACTCTAGCCTACACTGCATGTCTTGGGATCTTCGTTTTCGGGATCTGCATTCCGATCAGAGGGATTCCGGGCTTTCAAGCTTCCAGTGGTCCGATAACTCTATTGTCTACCGGTTCTTCGAGTACCCGAACCCCGTTGTAGCAGAATGCTCATAGTGATTGAGGCTCAAGCGGTATCGGCAAGTTCCGCCCCGTGTTTTTTGTCATGGTTGCGTCACTCCACGGCCAACCAACAAGTTTGACAAAAACCCCAACACCAAACCCAACAAACACCGGTGAATATCGTCTATATAGCTGCAACATACACACATACACAATTCTCTCCTCATAGTACATTGTTGCAGTAAAAGTGCTGGGACACAATGGATTCTACGCCGGCCCTGACGGCCATTTGCGCCCTGAGCTCTCTAACACTAAGAGGCGCGAGCTACATTTTTCTACGATGGGTATGATACGATAGCTACAGTTACTGGTATAGGGTCCTTGGCTAATGTTTGAGTTTGTGTTAGATACCTGGTCATGTATGGTGATTCCTGGACTGGGCCTCTCCTGGAGGGAAATTGCTAACAAGCTCCCAGCATTTCGTTGGCATTATATTTTCCGCATTTGCCGTTTACGCAGCCGCATTCACAATCATTTACCTCGTAAAACCAGCATATAAAGTGGTTGACAAAACAACAGAAATCACCGTCGTGCAGCCAAAGACACAGGAGATCAAATACGCTGTCTCAAAGACACCTGGGGTTGTGGTTGTGGAGTCGGAGAGCACGGAGACAGACCCCTTACTTAACCCGAACAAGCTTTCTGCAGTTGAAGCTACACAGACTATCGTATATCGTCGTAAAGACACACACCCACTCAAGACATTACTGCTGGGAACTCCTTCGCCCTCGTCTCGGGCGCTGTCTTGGACGACATTCGCAATCAACAGTCTTTTGGCCCTTGCAACATGGGACCTGACTTTTCGTACTGATTACTTTTACAAAGCACAGGACCTCTCGTTCGCCCGAATTGGCTATGTTGGTCCCAACTCTGCAAAGCTTCTCTTTCGCGAGCCTGATAAGCTCAAGTATCCAGTGTCAATTTGGTACCAGGTCGAGGCCCCTGGCATTGTTGACGCACATCTCGTTGACACAATCCCCTTCCTGACTGAGTCCACCGACTACACCAAGACCGTGACAATCCCGCATCTTAGCCCAGAAACCAAATACCACTACTTTACCTCCACCGCCCACAACGGCACCTTTACCACCGCACCCCCACTCGGAAAATCCCCCACCGGCGGCAAATTCACCTTCCTGACCAGCTCCTGCATCAAGCCGCGTTTCCCTTATGATCCTTTGCAGCACCCCCTCGCCATCGAAGGCTTCAAGGTTCTCGGCAAGATGCTCGGCGAGCTAAAAGCATCCTTTATGCTGTTCCTCGGCGATTTTATCTACATTGACGTCCCCCGCCGCCCCGGCATCGACGTCGAGTCCTACCGTCAATACTACCGCCAGGTCTATGCTTCCCCCGACTGGCCGGCCGCTGGGAATCACCTGCCCTGGATCCACGTTCTGGACGACCATGAAATTGCCAACGACTGGTCCTCAAACACAACCGGCATCTATCCTGCGGCCATCGAGCCGTTCAACCACTATCAGCACGCACCCAATCCCCCGGCCGTCCGCACGGCTGACGATGAAACGTACTACACCTTCTCCTGGGGCTCCAGCGCATCTTTCTTCATGCTCGATACCCGCCGCTACAGGTCCCACGACAGCGTCCCGGACGGACCGGAGAAGACCATGTTGGGGAGGCAGCAGCTCGAGGACCTCCTCAACTGGCTCAAGAAGGACGATGGCGGTGCCGATTTGGGCCACGGGGAGGAGGTGCAGTGGAAGTTTATCATCAGCAGTGTCCCGTTCACGAAGAACTGGCGCTTCGGCGGAAACGACACGTGGGCTGGATATCTGCATGAGCGTAGGCAGATATTAGAGGCTGCATGGGGTGTGGGTGGCCGCAGCGGTGTGGTCGTATTGAGTGGTGATCGCCATGAATTTGCTGCTACCGCGTGAGTTATCCATTAGTGCATTGTTAGCTAGCCATTGGTATCTTGACTGACCAATTCCATTCCTTATGTGTAGTTTCCCACCACCCGAGAACTCGCCGTGGCCGGCAAGCAGCGCGGTTCACGAGTTTTCTTGTAGTCCTCTAAGCCAGTTCTACCTACCGATCCGGACGTACCGCCAAGAAGATAACGAGGACGTCACCATCAAGTAAGTAGCCCTCAAATATCATCCGCTCGCCCCCCTGCTAACGGTACCGCTAGGTACCAACCCGACGGCAACGTCAAATTTGGAGCAATCACAATCGACACGACAAACATGGAGCAGGCCGTGTTGAAATATCGTCTGTTCGTCGATGGCGTCGAGGACTGGAGCTGGGTGCTGACGGCGCCGGCGAGAGGGAAGAAGGCGAAGGGTGGTGAGAGGAAGAAGCAATGGAACTGAGCGTTGATTTGAATGTGTGGCATGAATTCACGTTGTTTATATTATCATGATTCTAATGTAAAGTTCTGCAAATGTTTTTTCTTTCTCTTTTTGAGCAGATATGCACATGAATTTTGGGGCGTTTTCTATAACCCGTGTAATTTAACGCGCGATTTTTATGCTTATCTGGTTCGTGGTAAATCTGAATCTAACGGCTAGGGGGAGAAGCCCCCGTAATTTCCACCACACACACGGGAGAGAGAAGAAGAATCCGGGGCTGAACGAGCGAGAATACATGATTGGGCGTCTGGGATTCTTTGACAATGTTCTCTGCCGCTGTGAGTCAGCGCCGCACAGATAAAGTAACCCGTACCTTTTTAAAGGCTGCCTACGTAATCGAGGTACATACTCGAAAATAAGCTGTTGGACTATCACTAAGCGACTTGTCGATGCTGGCACACACACACACTAACTGGTAGTGCTTATTTCAACGGCCAGCACTGAGAGGAACTCAAGAACATCAATCTACATCTACCTATCTATCTATGCGTATTTCTCAGGTGTGTACCCTATGTGTATGTAGATACCCCACAAACTGATCCCCTCTCAGAGTAGTAGGTAGTACATAGTTTTGAATGGTTGAGCAGAGCAGAGAGCAGAGATCGATAACGATACTTATCCGGCCCCGCGAGAATCATTACCAGTCCTGATCCAGTACCCCGCGATATCTCGAGGGTGGGAGGGAGAGAGACTCTGACAGAGAGACCGGGATGCCCAACAAGGTTTTCGATCCGCCACACCTTTGCTCTGTTTCTCCACATTATGCTGCGTGTGTGTGTGTGGACCAATTAGCCTGTCTTGTCTTGTCTCATCTCGCTCCGTACGTCCCCTTTTTTCAACTCAATAGCAGGTGTTGCATATAACATCCACGATGGCGCCGCCGCACCGTGCAGCAGCAAAGCATCCAGACACCACCACCGAGACCGGCTGGCAGAGGATGGGCCACAGCGACGACAGTCCAAACACGTTTACGGGGGAGGAGGCGGGGATGGTGATGGTGTATAGGGTTTACAAGCGACGGTGGTTTGGTCTGGGGGTGTTGATGCTGCTGAATATCGTCATCTCGTGGGGTGTATGGCAATCAACTCTCTCTCACTCTGTTGGGTTTTACTGACTGAGGATGCATGTAGTGGCTCACTTTTGCGCCTGTGAGTGACAGCGTGCAGATATGGTTTGGGTTACCGTCTCAGACGCCGGTCAACTGGCTGTCGACGGTGATATTCTTTGCGTTCGCTGTTGCCAGTCCGTTCGTGAACCCCGTTATCTAGATAGATGCTTGGGTGGCCAGTAACTGACATATCATATCCCCATACAGCGCCGTAATCTACACCCTCAACCACCACGGTGTCAAGACCGCCCTCCTTATCGCCTCCATCCTTACGCTCTCTGGCAACTGGATCCGCTATGCCGGCACCCGCACGCAGAATTTTGGTGCGGTGATGCTCGGACAGATCCTTATCGGCTTTGCCCAGCCCTTTGTGCTCTCGGCGCCGACATACTATAGCGACCTGTGGTTCACGTCGCGGGGCCGCATCTCGGCGACTGCGCTGGCAAGCTTGTCGAACCCGCTCGGCGCGGCGCTCGGGCAGCTGGTCAACCCCATGATTGCGACGGGCCCGGACAAGGTCCCGGGGATGGTGCTGTGGGTCTCGGTCATTGCGACGGTGGCCTGCGTGCCGTGTGTCTTGGTGCAGGCGAGGCCGCCAACGCCGCCGTGCGCGAGCGCGGCGACGCAGAAGCTATATTTCCGGGAAGCGCTGTGTGCGGTGCTGAGGAATAGGGAGTTTTGGGTTGTTTGGTTGCTGGTAAGGAGGCTTTCTAGTATAGTTAGCTATGGGGGTGTATTGGGATGGAAGGTTAACAATTCAATACTGTAAATACCCACAGTTCTCAATCTATCTAGGCTTCTTCAACGCCATGTCGTCCCTCCTAAACCAGGTATGCACCATCTTCCCTGTCCCCCTACACCAATTCTCACCGTTAGAATGTAGATAATGCTCCCTTACGGCTACACCGCCGACACCGCCGGCATTGCCGGCGCCGTACTAATTGTTGTAGGCCTTCTAAGCAGCGCCGTTATATCCCCCCTCATCGACCGCACGCACAGCTTCCTCCTCGCAATCAAGATCCAAGTGCCCGTGATCGCAGCGTGCTACATCGCGCTGATCTGGGCGGTCGATGTCGGGGGAGCCCTCGCACCGCCCTACATAGTGTGTGCGGTCCTCGGCGCGACCAGCTTTAGCCTGCTGCCGGTGGTGCTGGAGTGGGTTGTGGAGCTGACGCATCCGGTGAGCCCCGAGCTGACAAGCTCGCTGCTGTGGTGCGGGGGGCAGGTGCTTGGGGCGGTGTTCTTGCTGGTGATGGATGCGCTGAAGGATGTGCACGATGGGGGGAAGATGAGGAGGTATGCTCTGCGCGCTGTCTCGCTGATAATAATGGAGATTGGCTTACATGATATAGGTCGTTGATATTTGAGGCGGTTGTGGCAGCAGCGGTGTGTCCGTTGGTGCTTTTGCTGGGGAGGGGCGACAACGGCGGTGTGAATAGGAGGATTGAAATCGACAAGGCTGCGGCCGCAGAGGGGAATGGATCAGTGGATACATGTACAGCTATTGAGTAGACGTAAATTGGAGCTAGTGACTAAGTACTATATAGTGATAATTTGTAAAGCAATCGAATATATTAATCATGAAACATGAGGGGCGAGTGATGCCCTGTGAACTACTCAACGGGTGACCAGTGTTGGATGCGTAGACTCTTCCAACTGCTTTACCGTCTTATCAGCAATAGTTGATACCAGTATTGAAACTGTTGACGGGGGGAAGGTTTGCCCCCACCCCATTCATACCATCACTCAACTCTGAAGGACACGACATCGCACTTCTTGACGGTATATCGACCCGCACCACAGAAAGAGCACTGCCAGTCAGCCCTAGTGTCATCCAGTCGATAGGAGCCCGCCGTACGCGTCGAGACGAAGTACCAGCCAGACTAGCTGGGAGGCCCGGGCACCTACATACACGAACCTCCACCTCCACCTCCAGCTGGGTTTCAATGTAGCCGTCACCTTAACAGGCGTATAGGTATGTAAGTAGGTAGTGGTGGAGCTACCTGATCATGAGGTTTGAATTATTATAGAGAGGGATATGTATATGCCTATGTATGGCTGGAGGTAATATTCCCTTCCCTTCCCCTCACTACATACATGTTCCTCCTCAGAGTTCCCTTCGACTACACTACCCAGCGTGTATGTACAATGTATAACCGCCGTCTGCCCTCCCCCTCCCCCAACGTCATGGTGGTGGTGGTGCCAAGACGTAGGTGCCAATGATCACGGTGGGCTTTTTGAGGCCGACGGGGCTTGGCATACTTTCTGTTTGGGGATATTAGGTATTTGGCGGGTGATGGATGGTCCCTGTAGCTAGCTAGCGGGTAGAGATATAGATATTGCCTTTAATTCTAGCTCCCACCCTTTCTCTCGAGGGACTATAAAACCTGGCGCCTGGTACTACCTATACGGACGATCGACAAGAGACTATGGCTTTTGGATTTAGGGATAGTTTATCGGCGCAGATTCAGGTAATAAAGTGATGACTAGAGAAAATCGAGCCTCTTCAAACTCTAAATTAATTACCATCTATCATCAAGTACCTATATCGGCGCTCTAATAACCATAAACATGACATTTTTTAAAAAAAAGAGTCCTCATAAAATATCGATCCCTCTCCCTATACAGGTAGCTTCCCTGTAGCTTTTCCGCGCTCACTTTTCCTCTTCGACCTCCAATTCCACGTCCACGCCGCCGCAATTGTAACCATCATGAGTATCACCGTCACCATCACAAACGCCCAAAACTGCTTCCTCACAACCACCCCACCGGCCAAGTTCGAGCTATCCGAAACCTCCACAAGGCTCGTACTAAACAGCGCCTACGCGCCACACATCACCATCAGTCAATCAATCGATCACCACCGATCCAAGAAAGTTGGGGCAATTGCAAACATACAGCAACCAGTCCAGCCGGTAGGTAGATCATAGCGACCACCGTTGCAATGCCCATGAACCGCGACTCGTCTCGAGTCCTCTCCGCAAGCGTGACAAGAAGCTTGTTCTCGGATGCGGCATCAGCGGCCAGGTCCCTCAGTGCTGAGCTATTGCCCTCCATGGCCTCGTCGTTGCGGAAGTCGAGGACTTTGAGGATCTGAGACGTTAGTGCTGTACACTCTCTTCACAAATTTGTATTACATCTATGGTCGGATGTTTACCATTAGCCGAATATTCTCAGATACTCCTAAAAGTTCTTTAATGCTCCGAATGTGGCTTCTAAGTGCGCTTTCATATTCGGCCAGCTCCATCCTGAAACAGGCATCGGCGCCGCGGGTACATGCCTTGTAAGGCTTCAAGTTATCGGCATGAACCACAAGCTGGAGTGCCGTGTCAAGGTTCGCTTCAAGAATTGACAGCGCCTGAGAGAGACTGTTTCTCAGAACCCCAATATCCTGACTGTGCTGAAACTCTACGCCAAAGTCGACACTTCTGATTCTACGGAACTGCACCCGCTCACTCTATTTCGGCCGCAGTAGGGCGTAAGTGAGAAGCCCATATAACCGAGTCCCATACGGGTATGGGTGTCACTTACCATCTTCTCAAGCTGCTCGCCCAAGAAATTAATGTATCCTCTCCAGCCCCTCTCACACTCCACCAAGAAGTGTAAATGCAGCTGCATCGGATGGCCCGCATCTCCCTTCTCGACCACAATCCTTTTCAGCCCCTCCTGCGCGCTCACCGGTACCTGTACCAGCACCCAGACGGATGCATCGTCTTGGAACGAGTACTGTTGATATATGGCGCAGTGGCGGCACGACCAGGGGAGGTCTTCATCGCCCCGGCCGTTCTCGGCGTAGTAGCGGATATTGTAGCAGAGCTCTGTAGTCACGGTACGGTACGGACCCGCTCGTTATTATTATACTCTCGGAGTGCATGTATATACAGCTAGAGGGAGGAATAGGCATACCATATCCCTGCGGCAGATCTAGATCACTGTCAAAGTGGAAGCGCGTTGAGCAACCTGAGAAATAGCGGTCGGTTTCTCCATCTTTGATGCCGAAGGCGAAGATGAAGGGGAGGTATTTGGGGAAGATGGAGTATGAGCTGCAAAGAAGACAGAATAGCTCAAAGGTTATTTTGAGGCGTGACCAGGTGTTTAGTTGGTGAATCAGACTATATATCTACGGGATCAGCTTGGGATACGTAAATCGTATCGTTCCCGAACATGGTTGGAGAAACTAACAAGATCTTTGTACCCGTTTTGTCGTTAGAAGTTTCCTGCAGATAAAGATAGAGTTAATCAATCGGTCGACCATATTATTGGATATATGAGTATTATATGCCTTGCCTTCAAAAACGTCTCTAACTCTACAATGTCAGAGATATGTGGTTTACCCGCTACCAGAAACCATATCTACATTAGAGAGACTCTGACATTACCCCCACGACTCCAAATTCTCATACCTGAGCTGGCATCCTGCGCCGGCGGCGACCACATAACCCCGCGATACAGCACCTCCAGTCGAACTTTATCCTCATAGTCCACAAACAACTTTTCCCCACGTCCCTCCAGCTCTTCGCGGAGCTGATACAAATTATCGACGCATGGAACCACGCGGGTGATCCCGAGCGGGTACTTTCCCAATGTGACCTGGTTGCGGCGGTTAGCACATCCGCACTGCAAGGTAGATAAACATCACCCACAGAAGCCATGGTGTCGTGTTGGGTGGGTTATTTCCGCTGGCTGGAGCAGTTTTCGGAAATCGTGCATATACTGACCATTTATAGGTGAGGGAGCGGGGGAGGGGAGATATGGGCGGCTATGTAGATGGATGTCCAGAGAGCCGGTTAGGATCGCAAAGAGGACGCGGTAGGTATTTAAAACAGTCCTGTACGTAGAAGCGCGTGGGGCGCATGCATTGGTGGAGCGCCGCGGTTATAGTCGCTTTCGAAAAGCTGTGGAATAAGCCAGGGCAGTCTGTTGCAACGGACTATCGGTAGGGTACAGGACTAACGCCTGGCTGGTCGTGAGTTTGACAATTTGATCTTTCCATGCGATAGTCCTGTACCCTACCGATAGTCCGTTGCAACAGACTGCCCTGGCTTATTCCACAGCTTTTCGAAAGCGACTGTATCCATTATGCAGAGCGAAGGTGCATGTAATCCAACATCGTTTCGACTTTCCATCAACTTTGCACTATTACACGAATATAAACGTGTTCTTGAACTGCGTTGAACGAATTCGCTTTTGACGAAAGAAAGTCGTATTAAAATATGGTCACCATACATGAATGACACCACTTGAGTACCTTATCGTTGGCCTTGGTGATCGATCAATTAGGAGTGTCCTCGGCTTTGATTGAGTTAGAAAGATATATCTCGTTGGCTAGTGAGATGTAGGTACCTTAGTTGCCCACATGACGGGGGACCAGCCAGTCGAAATTCAAGGCAGGCTCCGGCGCCTCGCAGTTGATGCAAATGATGCAGGGGGGTTGGGGTTGGGAGGAGGGGGGGTGCGGTCCGGGACGTTTAGGCACCCAGAATTACCATCCAATGAGCGAGGTGTGAGTATGAGTATAAATCCAAGAAGGCAGCAGTTGCCTTCCCCGAGCCTCCCCAAGCTAAGCCTCGAATCATTCATCCAAGACTTCTATCCCTTCTAGCCTTTATAGCTATCATGCCTGGTGCAGACCCCGAAGAGTTTGTGGTTGAAGGTCGATACATGTCGAAGTTGAAAATTAATAAGTTACTAACCAAGCTATTTGGGCCGGAGGACGATAAGTGGTATAAGGAGGTTTGTCCGCTGTTTCTATTATTCAGTGCTAGTGTTAGAGTGATCATTAAGGCTGATTGTACTATGACTAGCAACGTGGAGATAAAATAAGAATAATAACGCCGAGAAAACTTACAGATGTAGGAAGTTATATGCAATCTTATTTGGAGAACAGACACTGATATTGAACCAATAGAGTGAGCTTAGAAGTTTGCGTGAGACGGAATGAGGGAGTGTTTGCTGGTCGAGGTCCGTTCTAGGGCACTCGCACCTGGGGAGCCAGACTACATGATATCGCATTGTACTGCAGTATTTTATTAGGAATTAAGGTTAGGTTTGATCGCCATATATTATATATAGACACCGTTTATATCAAGAGTTAGGCTGTTGAAGTATCTTCGTGACTTATATTTCCCCTATAGTTTCGGCCTACTCAAGCTAGCGGAATAAGACTTAGTGTGGCTTAAAGTCGAAGGAATATAAAAAAATCTCTAAGAGACGGAGAGTTCCAACTGATAAGGGTGGGTATAATTATTATGGGGGATCTAATGCGCAAATAAAAAATAACTCGAAGAGTTAGGGGTTTCCTGGCCGCATCACTACCCGGTGAACTTTCGAAATCTCCATATAGAGTTCATACGGCCGAGGTTCCTTCCCGAGGCATTTCTCCCCAGATCAGCGGCACAACTTTCCAACCAGATGCTTTAATTAAACCGCCCTTAGGCAGCCCAACTTGAGACATCCAAGGGTTGCTTGGGTAGGATAAATTTTGCCGCATGCGAGCATGGGCGGCACCAAAACCCCTAAACAAAGTTTATCTGCACAATCATTGGCCCTCTACCCGCTGGGGCTTAAAACAATATCTCTCTCCGCTAGGCTTGATCAGCTAATAGAGTGATTGATTCAACCACTGGGCCCTTCAATATGCGCGCGCTTGGGGACGTAGCCGTAGTCAGCTCTATCGAAGGATCTTTTAGGAATTTATGTTGTTAGTTACTTTTGCTTAATTTATAAGACGCCTTGATATAGCCGTTTTTGTATAATGAAAACTCCAGAGACCTATTTCCTTACAAATTATTTATTTATCAGTGATTTCACATCATGGTGGTCTCACCTCTTGTCGACAAAATCTCCCAGAGTATAAAAGCTCTTGAGCGCAAAACCGTCTCCGGCCAAATATTCTTCGACCCTGCCGGGCTCAAAAAGCTCCTCACAAAGGATATTGTTGGCAGGATCCTTCAAGAATCCAATATTAAGACTCCCATCGCCAGTGTTTCTGATTTCCAGGCCTTCATATTCACCCCCAATGCCGACTTTCTCGTCGTATTCGGTATCCTCCTGTATATGCAGTGTCCGCAAGTCATTAAACAGTTTTACCTGCGCCATCGGCTGTTGAGTAAACTTCCATTGGGCATAAGGACACTCGAGGATGCAAAGATCTTCAGTATTGAGAACGATCCAGCTGGTAAGAGAAGGTATTTTAGTGAGATTCAGTATATGTTTATTCCGTACATTTTTCCGAAAAATACAAAGCTGGAAATTCTAGATGATAATACGGTGTTGCCAATCATTGCACAAGAACAAGTGGGGGCTGGTAATTTTGGGACAGTGTTTAAGATGCAAATAGAGCCCTCGTTGCAACAATTCGGGCTGGCCCCGGATAAGGTATACCACACTTTGTACTACTACCCGGTGTCGGAGGGTCAATGATTTTATATCTATTTTTACTAATCATTTTTGGATTTGGTGTCTAGAATGGTCGAATCTTTGTTATCCGAAAGGTTCTCAAATCCCTAAACAAACAGTTAGTATTACTGCACGACGAAAACACCAACGCGTTACAAAAGAACAAAATGCTTGAAGAACTTGGGAAAGAGTTGAGCCCATTAGCATATCTTGAGGAGCTAGGAAGCCCCAATGTCACCCCCTTGCTATGCGCATACATCAACGGGGCGGAGTGGAATCTAGTATTCCGCTGTGAAGAAATGAACCTCGAGAGCTTTCTTAAACTCGACCGCAACCAAAATCCTTTGGGAAGCTTCAAACACAACCTCGCATTTTATAGTGCCCTGCATGGCATAACTGTCGCTCTAAGAGATGCGCATAACCTCTCTTTCACAAGAGTAGGGGAGAAGGTCTCCAAGAGATACTTGCACGGCGATATATGGCCAGCAAATATCCTCGTAAACAAGGATACATTCTTGCTTGCAGACTTTGGGCTCGCGACGGAGGTAACACAAAAAGATACGACCTACTACGAGGCTTATTGGAAGTCCCAAGGCCAGTGCGCTGACTGCCGGGCACCTGAAGTGGAAGATGGATCCTGCGTAACTCAAGCTGTTGATCTCTGGGCTTTCGGGTGTATATTTGCTGAAATTGCAACCTATATTGAGAGAGGTAAAGCGGGTGTGGAGAGGTTTAGAGACCAGCGGTTTGAGGAGATGAAACTTAACGGAAAAAGGAGGTGTGGAGACCAATTCTTCTACTTGAGTGGTAGTCCGCCAGTCTTGAAGAAGTCGGTCTTGCGTCAGTTTGAAGAACTCGCAAAAACACCAGGCGATAAACATATCCCAGAATTGCTGGAGATCACCAAACGCCTGCTAAGTCTCAATCCGCAAGACCGTTTCTCTGCAAAGGATCTCTGTGAAAGGATGTTCTTCCTCAGTGTTAAGTCTATATTCAGCGCAGTTCTTAGCAAATTCAGACAGCCCAGCCTCGAAAAGCAGGCTGTTGAAACCTGGGGGGATATTCTCGGACTCACAAAGCCTTGGAGCTCGTCCTCGGGAGAACGGATTAACGAACTTGGAGTACCTTGTCGGCAGAAGCTCCTCCAAATATTCGAGGCGTTGAATGACAAAGGCAAACTACCGACCCATGAGGACTTGATAGCTATTTGCGGTTTTCTTGAGGCGGACGAGCGGGCACGAGTGCCACTCCCCGCGAAATAGTGACTTTCAGATTGACTTTGTTTATTTATTGTTTATTCACCACGGCCATAGCTATGGTGGTGTAGGACCTGTTAGTGTGGGGGATCGACATGTATTGTATTTGTGAGCAGAGCTTTCAGTTACAGTCGATGAGTTAGTGGCGTATATGTACCTTATTGAGTTGACGGGTTGAGATTACATATAGTAAAAGGATGACCAAGTACTTGTAACGACGCTTCTGACTAAGACTATATACCACTATAACCGGCGTGATAGTTGATTTTGTGATGAGTTTTTGTTAAAGGAGTTGACGAGCGAAGGTCGCTGCTGTCCAGAAATAGAACGGCGCTAAACTTACATGTAATTACATGTACATGTATACATGTAGTAAGATGGGAACAGCAAGCTGTCCGTAGGAGATGGGCACGAGACTACATGTACGCAAGACCCTGCACGTGAGGTTCAGTGGTTGGTGTTAAGTGAAGAGTGCTAAGTAGCGCTAGAACCACCAAGCCTGTAGTTACATACTCCGACCTACATAATACTTTAGATCACTCGCGCTCAAGTATTAAGTACATGTATCCTTCTCATTCACCGATGTCTTAATGTCTCAGAATTACATGTCCACATGGACGCCCGAACTTAGAATTAGGCTAACTCTTTTAGGATATCGAGTGACAACTTGTGAGCAAAGCGGCATGCAGGACACGATATACACAATGTATTGCAACGTCAAGAAAGAAAGTAAGCAGTGTTTGAGCTTCTCACTGTTAAACCTTCGAGCATTCAGCAGGCCATATTAAACCTAACACGGGACATTCCCTGGGGGTACCAAAAGAACTACTCAAGATGACACGACAAAAATCAAAAAAATCTAAAAAGAAAAACCCAAACAATGCCGCAAAGACTGCTCCGGTGCCCGATACTGAACAACCGAGTCCTTACACTCATTTTCCAACTACCCAAGAGAAAACAGAAGGGAGTTGTATCTATCTGGGTAGTTACTTCGCCAACAAGCCCTTTAGCCGCTTAACAACACATCACGGCTTCACAGCGCGGATCATTGTTCCTACGCCCCGTCTCCCAAAGAATCCTCTTGCTAGAGAAGAATCGACATCCTCTGGGGGGAGTGATGAAGTTCTTACACGTTTTTCCCTTGCAAAATCGGCGATATTCAAGCATATTCATCACAAAGCTTTAAACGTTCGTTGCTTGATAGATGAAACCACATCACACTCGTTTGTTTCGAAATCCTTAGTCGGGCAGTTTGAGCCAGATGAGAATATTGCGATACCAGAGGACCACAGGAAGCGCTTCCAACTGGTGTTAGGTCCTGTTTTGATACCCGGTACGGTCCTAGTAGGCGTGACCGATATCTGCTTGCTTGTAGATAATCGATCTTACATCATGTCTGCCTGGGTAATGGATACGCTTTTTCCGAGCCACCCAGAAGTGGACATTCAAATTGTGTTAGGCCGAGAATTTCTCCGTAACTATCCAGGGCTAACTATGAAGCCGACGTATCTCGGAATAGACTCTGTGGATCTCATCCCGTGGTCTATCGCTGATGGAAAGGACGTGCATATCAATGAGGATGGTGAATTGCTCATATATGTATGCGGATATTCGGAGGATTGCGTCGACGCAAGAGGGAAACAGTTGACAGTGAAAGAAAAGGGCGGCATTGGCGTCTTTTTCGGGCCGGCTTCAAACCATAATATGCAAAGGTTAACTACCTTCAATGGGGAGCCACTAATTGAGCTTGCTGTTCTTGAAGGTATCATTTATGCTTTAAAGGAAGTGTTACACGGGCGATGGATTGAGGGGAGTTATACATATACGTCTATTCATATCTGTATAAACTCGCAGGAAGTCTTCAAAGTTATAGGCTCCAAGGAAATACTTGAAAAGCATCGAGAAGCTGGCTGGAGAAATAAGAACGGGGAGCTGATCAAAAACGGTTTGGCACTCAAGGTATGGGACACGTGGGTAACTAACCAGATATCGATGTATCTTGACAATACCTGGATGAAGGAAGAAGTCCTTACTTTTTCAGTGGCGAAGGGAGGGGACAGGTCGATGAAAGCCGCTTATATTCTTGCCTCTTCGGGCGCTCTGAAATCAAATTGCATCGATCTTGAAGAATTCAGAGGAAATACGGCAAATAAGTGGGAGGGTCACCTCTTTACATTGATCGAGACGTTCCCGTCTGTTCAGTTTGGTACTGGAAGCGGTATAGAATACAAGCTCATCGGTTATGAAAAGAAGGAATTCATCAATACCCAGGACAAGGCAAGTGAGGTGACTTCCGAACCTGCAAAATTTGACCCCTCTCAATTGAAGAAGATTGATATAAAGGGGTTTTATCCTTCGAAAGGAATCATCAGCATCTTCAGTTTTTGGCATTCACTTGAAAAGCGTAAACCCTGCACTGTTTCACAGATCTTTGCAGTGTCAGAGCGAAGTTTTATAGAGGAGGTAATACAGGTTGCAGAAGAGAGAGGAAGACTTATGAATAATGTCAGATGGGGTGACATTATAGATCGGATCCTAGGGCATAAAAAGAATAGTGGAGATACCAATGGTACTTCAAGTGGTTAGCCCGGTCAGCGGTTATTATTCTAGTAATTGCGACCCTGAAGACCTCATCGGATTATCAGTATAGGATCTTATGCTAGAATTTCTTTTATCGCCCTCACATTCTCGCCGCTTTTCTTACAGTATTGGTATACGGCTAGTGGGACCAGCTGGGGGAACAATATCAATACCGTTGAATTGTACATGTATCCAAATTCTGAATCGTACATGTATGTGCTTTTATCGGGAGATCGAAGCAATCATACGAAATCACTCGTGGTGACTGGAAACAATAGTTTGATTTCTACTGTCCGTTTGGGTACATGTAGATAAACTTATTATACAATCAAGCCAATAAAGCTCCATTAAAGATACGCGTGCAGCACCAGGACAAATTTTCAGTAAACTATCACCTTTTCCACCGAAGTACCTATTGTTTAGCTACCAGAATCAAATACTTGCACTCTCCAAAGACCCCACCTCTTGTGGAAGCCCCAGAAAATATCTCAAAGATAGGTTTAAAGAACTCTGGAGTTTTAAGTTTTTTGTTTACCACTGTCACGGGGAGAAATGCATGATCGAGGGGATGGATGTATCACGCACACTTCACATATAACTGACCGTTAAACTCTGTTTCCATACTTAATAGATAGACATTGCTAAACTTCTAAACGGTCGTTGCCCCTCCATGGCCCCACAAGGTCCTGAACAGAAGGTACTATGTATCGGACGCTGATATTAAACTGAGAAATTCTGTATTAGAGCTATTGCACGTTCCTTAAGGCTTTCTAATACCGGATCTCGCTCGCTATAAACCAGCAGTAGTTTCTCGGAGTTCATCCACCAATGCAAATACATGTAATCATCAGAATACCTTATATAAATTCCGCGTCTATCAAGATACATCAATATCATCGTGTAGGTTGGTTTTGACTTTCGAGGTACATATGTATGGAAAGTTATAGTTATATTTATTATGTTTGAGAGTCTAGCTACATGTAGTCATAGTGCCTAGAGCGTTGCCCGGTACACATATGTGACTACATGTATTTATGTGGGTATATAAGACACCTCTTTTGCACTCAAGTCAGTCATATCAATTAAGTCTCGTACTGCTTACCCCCCCCTTTCCCCCAGAAGATCAAATCTCAAAATAATGGCACAACAGCTTATCGAGTGATATTCTGTGATCCGGTGAGTGGGTTTTGTTTCACCTTTTCGGCAACTGATCCCGCCCGGTTTCATCATTTGCTAATAATCCCTCGGGCCAGAGTATACGTATAAGTACGGGAAATGGATAAAAGAGGCCTAAATCCTTGATATTATTTAAAGTAGGCCAAGTACATAACAACCATTCATAAAGACATTCACCCATAAGAAAATCATTAAAGTTTCACACGAGAAAGTAGGCACCCCTCAAAGCACGTTAATATATTCTCAAGTGAGTGGATACATATGATTTCTTTAGAGCACGAGCGCATTTTGGGTTTCGTATTCAAGTATTAAATTTTTATGGGGTCCGATAGCCCAGAAACACAGTAATTCACTATATTAGATTTCAAGGTTTTATACCCATGCAGCGAGCTCGCCGAGAGCGAGCTAGATTGCCTCCCCGTACCAAATACTCGGCTCCCATCGAACTTTTGGTCATAGCATCTCACTCGGGAATAAGTGTGAGACTAATCCTTCGAATTAAGGGAAGAGGTGGGAGACGGCGTAGACAGACGGAGGGGCTAAGAGAGAAAGATAAGCAAGGGCTACACGTCATGAACACAAAGAAAGAAATCATTACGCACCTTCACTCCCTCCTGCTTGTATGAAGAATACACCCCCTTTCGTGGGCATGCGTCCCGCCCACACGCACTCCTCTCGACAACCCCCTCATATCTAGGCTTTCCAAAGCACGTGAGCTTTCCATCACCTGAACGAGAATATTCAGTATTTTTGTAAGAGAATCTAGCCAGGGGCAACATACCTTGGGGGCAGGGAGATACTAATGTTGTCCATCTGCAACCACACACTGTATACTCATAAACCCTGAAATGGCACATGGGCGGCAGGAAACGTATCGATGAGCAGCTGATCTAAGTCGGTGAGATATGCGTGACTAAAGACAGACTTGTTTGAACGTCGCTATGACTGCTGCGGATGGTGGTCGGGAACGCTGATGATTTCGATGGCTGGGCAATGTTAAGAGGAGAGATGGTTCGGAATGCCGGGTATATCTCGTATATTATCTAGAATAGGGTGTTGGGGTTCGAGTTTCTTTTCTGGTTTGTAAGATCTGATGGCGATGATGAGTTCTGACTTTGCATAGGCTTCACAGGGACGCAACCGGGAGGGACAGAGGGTATAAGTAATGAAGGGCAAGCAGCAAGAGGGTTAGCAGGAAGTTATACGAAGACTTACCAAGCTCTAGTTAATTAGTCAATAGATGCACACGCCTCTTCAAATAGCTAGGCTGACGGGCGTCTAGTCTGTCAATACTGTCTTTAGGCCTAGAGTACGGTCGGGGCGTTCACCGGGTGAAAAAAACTTCAACTGTTGAGACAAGACCAATCACTCTTCTTTCTAGAGGAAATGACTTTCAGACAGACAGCGGTAGAGGCATCTCATTAGAATCACTTCAGTAGAATCTCTGTCCCCTAATTCTTGCATAGGTGGCGAGTTTGAAAGTTACCCACTTGGCCATTTCATTCTGAGACTGAGGAGGGGCTGGTTTTCTGCGACTAGGTCGAGGAAGCACATCGAAAGACTTGGGCTCGCGAATACCGAATGTGATTGTATATTCTGGGTGTCCTAGAAGGTCAGTTCCTCGAAGGTGTCTGGGCGATGAAGTGTCAAGGACATCGAATGATAAACCAGAACTCCCCCCAACAGAAGCAGACAGAAAAAGAACCTTGAGAGAAAGTTAACAAAGAGGCCAGCACAACAACGGTTGATTTAGCTCCAGAATTCTTAGAATATAGATTGATTCTGAAACCCCAGCTTGCAGAAATAGGAGGCGGAGTTAGTGGAGACAAGGGATGTCTGGACCATAGTATTGGCCATACGGGGCTAGTACCCGTGGATAGGGGTGAGATTGTGACAAAGAGCGAGAGTTCCTGTGAAAAGACAGAAAGTTTTACAAAGATCTAGTGTCATTTCCCTGCTTATAACTGCAGAGATGTGGGGAAGGGAAGCGGCGAGGTAATAAGAGATCAATAAAATTATGTGGGAAGGCATTTGAATGATTCTAGACTGAAAAACCGGGCAGAAAACAGGCACCTGCTCCTTGATATGGTGACTTACGACTTATGTGTATTGAAACGCACGAAAACGGCACAGAAGCCTGCGACGCCATGTTAGACGCAGGCGCAAACGCATACCCAGACAGATATCAGAAGACAGCCGAGCTTATGGGGTACGGCATGACTTAAATTAGATACTAGATGAGTTGTAAACATTTTATGTAATTTTATAGCAATCTCACTCGTCTCATCGTGGGTGAGAAATGATTATTCGATCGATATATACAAAAGTGCCTCTTGGCTTTCAAGACACAGCAAATGTTCCGGAAAAAACTCGACAAAAGATGGAATTATATTAGGGATAATCACGAACAATCCCTTGGGCCATCCCGGAGTGGAGCTTGACAGCTCACCTACTATGTTACTTTTGCCGGCCGACCTGTGGGTGAGCACAGCAAAACGCACATATTCCGATGAGCAAAAGGTTTTTATTGGAAAGTAATGGCTTTCGAGATAAAATGATTTCACATATGGTTCAAGACAAAACTCGAAGTAGCAGAGGGGCGCGTATTGTTGGGCGCTGGCGCGTATTTTACTAGCCCGCACAATAACACCTCAGCCGCAACACCCGCGACAACACAATCATGTGACTTCTGGCGCGGCTAAAAAAAAAAAGAGTCGATGGGTGATATATTGTGATGCAGGTAGGCTAGAGTACCCAGACAAAATTGAGACAAAAAAAAGAAATACCGGTGTATAGTAAGCACTAGCGTACAAATATACGCTATGGTCTTTAAGACATTAATTCTAGGGTACATGTTGACTCTAACCGATCCATCCAAACACAAGTACATCACAGAAGCAAAGTTTAGTTATCACCATGCATCGATATATACAGTACGTTTAGTCGGTGGGCGTTTTTACAGGGATTGGACAGGTACAATTAACTCAGCCTCCTCCTCCCCTACTCTCTGTTCCCTTAGCCGCGTCTGACTTCATAAACAACTTACCGAATAACAGATACCAGAGTTGAGATCTTGTGCCGTTGGTACAGAACTGGGTTGGTACAGAACTACCGAAACCATGGGAAACCATGAATCCATCGGCTCATGCACCTCTAATTTCTCCCCACCAGATCGGTGATATTCGGTACCGAGCTTATCGTTAGACCTATATTCAAATTACCATATTTCGATTCCTATTAACCTGTACTCTTGACGTTTTAAGTACTCTGAAGAGTAAAATAACTGGAAGACTGTTGAGGCACGGTTGGAGGGATACCCTCATTCCCACAAATCGTGTTCACCACCTACGAGGTGTGGGGTCCTTTCACACGAAAAAGGTGGCTGCTAAAGTAGCAGCCAATAGATATTTGTGCGGCAATTGGGTGCTGCGCTCGATAGGTGATTGACTTGCTGGGCAGGAAACAAATACAATGCCGCAAGTTGATATAAAACTAATAGTAACAAGAGGTGGGCACCCAATGCAAGAGCCAGGAGACGCCAAATCCTACACACCAATGTCGGTGAATGAAATTTAAAGAAACGGAAAATAACATGCCGATGGGGTACAGAAGAAACTCGGGACTAGCCCAGTCAAGTAGAAAGAAAGAGCCGACAACAAAAAAAGATAGTGAGTAAATAAATGAGGGCAAGTCGGAAATACAGTCTATTCACAATCACCAGCGCTGCAGCGTGCATGCATGAATCGACAACATTATAACTGAATATCCGTAGGTCATGGGGTCCTTTCTGGCACAGCGTTGCAAACCGTCGATCTTCTTTCGTACTCCATCAAAGCTCTGATGGCCCGCTTTCGGCCATCTATCGTCTCTGTCGATGCAGGTCCACGATCCGCTGTAACCCGCCCAAGTGCTGTCAATCCCGTCGTATCTTGGATGCCAGAATCTGCCCCATACGCCAGTAGCATCCTCACCATATCATCATGTCCCAGTCTTGCAGCCCAATGTAGCGGCGTTGTTCCCTTCGGCGTAAGAGAGAGATCTACTCCTCTATCTAGTAGCAGCCTTAGGATTCCTATATTATTACTCCCAATTGCCCAAATAAGTGGTGAATTTCCATTGATATCCGTAACGGATGGATTGACATCGTGGGAAAGCAAAGTGGCCACAATATTCTCGGAACCACTTTTAACGGCCATGTGAAGCGCCGTGGTCCCTGCCATCGTCCCACGTAGTGGAATCCGGATTGAGGTGTCGGCTCTGTGCTCTAGGAGGAGTTGAACCATATCTTCATCCCCTTTTTCGCACGCAAAATGAAGCGCCGTCTTGTAGTGTTTATCTTCCTCATCGGCCGAGGGGAGATAATTGATATCTGCACCCTTTTCAAGTACCAACCTGGCAAGAGACTTATGCCCACTCCATGCAGCCCATTGTAGCGCTGTAAAATCATCTACATCCTGAATGGCAAGCTTATGAAGGTGTTGGGTGAATAGAAATGCGAGCCGTCGGTTTGTCTGGAGAAATGAGTTGACATCCTTCGGCCCGAGACGTTCCACAACTAGGAGGAGAATTTCGTTTGGGAGGCTTAAAAGAGACGACATTGTCATTGGCTTGATATAGGTCTGAATGTTTCTCTCCTGGTGGTAAAGGAGAGCTGTTTATTTTAACGGTGAGAAGGGGAGAGAAGAGGAGGAGTGTTGGATTTTTTTCCCCGACGATTATGTCGTTATATGCAAAGCCACTTGCCCTACTCACATTCCTGCTACGGGCTATGCTGTGCCGCACCCAAGACAGCTTCAAATTCACTGATTCCAGCTCTAATTGATCAGGCTATTATGGCTACCAAGACCCTCCACGCCGGGCCCCAATCCCAGCAAGTTTATCGCATCCCGGACAAGGGATAAGGATACTCTTACTGATATTGACTACATATTGTATTTACTTTAGAGTACCTCCTGACATCTTATTAATAGAGTCATGCCCAACATTTCGGGATGAAGGGTGCAGTCAACACACGAAGTTGTATGCTTACGATGTTTCTGGGGCGGATTCTTGGCTGCATGGATTTTCACATTCACATTCTTTCCCTTGAAATTGACAGGGATAACCGGTTGCAGATCGAAGGTTGTGCACCCCACAGAGCACCCCACCATCCCTAACTTCCTCAGCTCACCTACGAGAGACCAGTACCACCCACCCGAGCACGTTTTCATATGCATCACTACGCAACTTATCTCTTGATCTACAAGTTTTTCCCCTCGGGCGGCGCGGGGGTCTCATCAGCTTATCGGGCAGAGGAGGTCAAAGCGGTGCCAAGTTCCCGTAGGCGGTCAACATTACCCTGCTTCAGGGTCGTTTGTCAAAATTATCATTGACACTAAATTGCACCCCACGGGTAACACAGATGCTACAGGATCGATGATCGAATCTATTCTACTAACATAAAGCTGCTGGACCCTCCTTTTAATTTGCACGCCGAACCAACCCAAGACCTTCCAACCTACTAGTAGCCTTTTCAAGATCCCAACCTGTGCGGTAGAGCACATCGATAAGCCCCTTGTCGGCAGTCGTTTCGGGGAACCGATGTACTAGCTTCTTGACTGTCTTCCGGTTTGCACTAAGCGCCAGACCCTTTTTAATATCCGTAGCCTCCTCTGCCGGCCAGAAGCGCTTTTCGATTTCTTCCTTGGTAAGTTTTCCTGCAATCAGACGTGAGATGCTGACCCTGCTGATGACGGCAGTTTGTGGGATAGCTTCTTTGGGGGCAAGATGTTCTGAAACCGATTCTCGTAAGGCGGGTGAGCTTCTATGGATGGATGCTGCAGCTGGCAGCAGATGAGTTTGTGTTGCAGCAGAACCTTCCTGGGCCATTTCCTGTGGTACGGGTGAGCTGCTGTCAAATCCAGATCCCGGAGTAGCTGGTCGAAGCATCATCTTTTGGATGTTAGAATCCTTATCCGGTAATTTCTGAGGTGATGATGATAGAACATCTGGGGTAGGCTTTACAGTATCGGGTATTGAAACTTGGCGGGTGGCCGGGCTTTCTGGGAGGCCCTTCGGGGCTTCGGTTGGGGTTTGGCTAGATTCCTTGTAAATAACAGGATTATGTACTTGGACAGCAAATGGATGTAGATCTTCAATTACAGGATTCTCCACAGGATCCTTCCGAGATGTTTGTAGGTATTCATCAGGGCCCTTGGTAATGTTATCGGATACAGGTTCCAAGGCTGGTGTGTTTGACACAGGTAATGCCCCATCGTAAATACCGCTATCACTTTCGTAAACACCACCATTTTGATTCATAGGCGTGTTTTCGGTTGCACGAAGGGTTTCTGTTGCGAGTTGCAAATTCCAGTTTGCCTGCTTAAGAGACGCAATGAGACCTTTGATATTCAGCGTGGGGAATTGGTCCTTTAAGATCTTAAGATCAGCTATGTGGCCTTCGTTAGACACATCGCCCGCTGTTATTGCATCAGAGAAAGGAGTTCGTGGTCCTCTTTGATACTTTCTTGCCAGTTCAGAGCCAGGGGTTGACCATGTTTGCCCTTGTGCTTCGGCATTAGCTCTGGCCACGGCGTGTCTTAGAGGTGCAGCCTTGGGTGGCGTGTTTTTTTCGGTTTCTGAATTGGGTTTGTTTTCAGCCGCCTGAGTCTCTTCCGAAGCGCAGACCTCGTCTGTAGGTGCAGGTTGTTCCTTATCGGGGGTAAGATTTGATGTTCCAGGAATAACCTCCTGCACATAGACCACAGTGTCGTTGTCCTTTTTTATAGGAAAACTACATGTATCATTCAAGCCTTCCACTTTTTGGCCCTGTTCCTGCCCTTCATCCTCTGCCATATCGTGATTCTTTTTCCTAGAAACCCCCTCCCTAAAAAGAACTTGGGGTCCAAAATCTTCAATTGTGTCTTCAGTCTCCGAAAAGCCGTCAAGGACTCCGGCAGGAACCTGGACTTCACTGGTCGCAGAAAGAGAATCTACATCTTCGTTGATATGATTAGAGTGCTCAAAGCCAGACTCGTCCTTCTCATCGTCGTCATCCTTTTCACTGCAGTCAAGCCTCTCGTTCCTTCCTTCGTTAATTTCATTTCTTGGCTCCTGAGTTTGCTCCTTATCTGTGGATTCTCTACTTTCCAAACGTTCGATAGTTTTATCGGTATTTGATGTGTGTTCCTTGTCGATTGTTTGAGCCTCCTGATCTTCCACAATTTGAAGCAGCACTCCTCCGATTTGTCCCTTCTTCATGTTGAATTGGAAATTGCTCAATTCAAGCCCACTAACAAGCTCCAATATTCCAATCACAATTCTTAGCTTTTCGATTGTTTCCATTTTGACCTCTCTACCGCAGGTCTCACTATGGCTTGGGTCTGTTCGTAGTTGTAAATCTTTGATCTCGCCAACAATCCCCATCGCGCTCATTCCGGGGTACGGAAAAAGTGGAACTGGCTGATACAAACCAAAGCTCATGGGCCCCTCAAGAACCGAATTCATGAGCATTTTATGACAGGTCTTAGTGTTTTCGTTCTTACATATACCTTCAGCTGTTTGATATCGGGCGAGTAAGGCAAGGGCTACTGTGATGATCTCGGCAACTACCGTGATACGACGTAGGGAAATTGCCTCTAATGATGTAAAATATTAGTTCCGAGTATACGCATACAGGCTTCTTGGCTGGTTTGCCAATCAATTTTTGGGTTGGGGATTTAGCTAACCAATGATTTCTCTGAACGGGCTTCCGACTGATGAAGATATATCTAGTGACTCTGCTGTGGCCGTGATAATGGCCCGCCTGGTGATCTTCTTAAACATTTCCTCCTGGCCGAAAATGAGACAAACGTTAAGCCATGAAATCAAATCATCCCCCTTGCTGAAGTCAAGTTTGTCATTATTGAAGAGCGGTGATGACCAGGCCATTACCCATGGAGCCATCAGATTTTCAAGTCCATATCGTTGTGATGATGCGGCAAGCGCATTAAGGCCCTCCAGACTAGCAGGAGGCATTGGAGTTTTCCTCACAAAGTGACAAAGCTCAAGTAACACTCTTATTGACTCTGGGTCGTTGTCATCAAGGATGACTTGACATTGCTTCTTGTGGGAGGTGTCATCTGGAAAAAGGGAAGAGAAGACGGAGGAGGCCATCGACAGCTTCCTGGAGCAAACGCGGAAACGGTACAGGACCTGATTTTGGACGCTTTTGTTGATAATCGTAAGGTTTCCATCTGGATCTAGAGAAATCCGATCCTCAGTAAATGATGGGCCCACTGGAAAGTTTGTGGGGGAGTCCATGGTGACGTGTGAAGTGTGAAGTGTGTGGTGATGGTGGATACACGCAGACTCTGATGGTAGTAGCGCTGAGAAGAGTGGTGGCCTGTAGTTGTGGAAATGGGAAACTTAAATAATGCTAGGCCCGGGTAATAACTTTCCACAAGCAAACCTGCACGTACTTAATTAATTGCATGTAATACATGTATAAGCAGTTAGAGCACGCATCATAGGATATGACTCGATTGATAAAATACAAGACAGCAAGCCGTTTTGCGTTAGTAAAAGCACGCGTGCTGCGGGGTATGCGAATTAATAGATTAAAGGATAGACCAAACCCCCATGAATACTGGCAGCTCAAGGAACCCACTTCATTCTAGCCGTCCAAACCAGTCCATCATACGTATATGAAAACTACATGTATGCTTGGCGAAACCTTTAATTTTCAGGCCGCCAACCATCCTCAATTCTGGTGCAACACTGCCAAGCCCTTGAAGATAGATCGACCGGGCCCGTAACCAAAATAAACAAATAAAAACTAGATCTAATATCTACTGCTATGCTATGCCCAAACCCTACCGCTATGATGCTACTTTTACAAAGACAAAAGAAAACCCAGTATGTAGGTAAAGTATAAAAACAATTTTGAGACAGGAAGAAAGTCAAATGAACGACATGCATACTAATAATAAGACTAAAAAAGAGTTGTTAACGATGAAGATAAAGCCAATAGTGTCCCAATACGCTAAGATATTAGAAAAGGAAATTCTACATGACACTTGCTCGCCATCTCTCTACTACCTCTCTCTGTTTGGGGTCCAATATGATCTCACCAGCTGGGTTCATCATTCCCATTCCTGCAGGACCCGTTCCCATGCCCCCCATTGCGCCGGCACCACGACCTATTAAACCAGGCCCTCCCATGCCGTAACCCCCCATACCCATGTTCATCCCAATCATTCCTCCTTGAGAAAATCCTTGCTGTTGGTGAATAGGAAGCTGTCCGAAGCTGCCGTTGGAAGCAGCACCACCTTGCAAGCCATAGAAAGATTGTGGCCGAGCACCAGCTGACATGCCTATTGGCTTTGCATGAAGAAGATCAGCCAGATTGCGGCGGGACTTAACCTCTTGCTGAAGCATTACGGATTCGCGTCTGAGGGCTTGGTGTTTCTCTTCATCCTGTTTTTCTTTCTGAAGACGGCGCCGGCGCTCTGCAAGAGTTTCTTCAACCTCAGGCTTATCGGTTTGCTGATCGCCCCCTTTGTCGCTTCCGAAATTCATGTCAAGAGCACCAGTCCCAAATTGCTGCTTTTCTTTCAATCTCTTCATTCTTTCTCTCAAGGTCTCGCCTTCTACTTCTTCCTCATCGGCGCCACTACCGGAGCCGCCAAGGCCTGGTACATCAAGCATACGGTGGGGCTGAGGTTGAGCCATTGGCTGCCCACTCACCATACGTAGCCGATCACGACGCTTGCTTAGTGGCTCCGCATCCTCCATCTCTTTTTTCATCAGGAGGCCTAGTGGTATCTCATCATCACGGCGTTTTTGAACGCCAGGGGCAACCTGAAATAATACACCAAGAGGCACATCCTCATCTTTTTCGTCGTCATCCTGGTCATCGCCCTCCTCCCATGCCAAATGAGTCTTTTTGGTGCGTCTGTGCTTTTGCTGTACCTGTGCAACAGCATCAAGCTGCAATAGAGTACTTCGAATTCCGCGAGGAAATGCAGAAGCAGCTGTACGATTCCGAAGTCTTTGTTGAGCCTTTCGGGACTCGAGCTCCGCGAGAAGGGTGGTGGGAAGAGGTTGGAGCGAGGGGTCTAAGTTTGCTGCAGCAAATTCTTCGGAAGTACCTGAAAGGCGCTGTTGATCGTAGTACTCACCAGTTTCAGGATTCAGATGGGACCCAGCATCTTCATCTTCATATCCGGGGTTGTGGTTGTGGTGGTCAGGGTTGTCAGCACCCTCCAGTGATGTGCGAGGAGATTCGCCAGGATGCAACTTGACATTAATAGCGACGCTATTTCGGTAATTTCCTAGATTAGTGGCAGTCGAGCGGTTGCGGTTATGTGCATATGATGGAACAACACCGGTAATTGGATGATCTGTGAACGCGGCTGCGGGGGCACGAGCAGACGCATCAAGGATACTGTCAAGCGTCGCGACTGCTGACTCCTCTTTCAAGTCTGGAACTATTGGCGGGAGCTGGGAGTCAAAGAACTGGGACGCACGAAGAGCGGGTGGGAGATTGGCGAGTGAGCGGCGGTTATTGAGAGCAGGATCATTCATTGTCACAGCTGTACGCCGGTGGAGGTCTTTTTCTGACGGATGTGCTACTGAAAGACGGTTGTTTGTGGCTTGCCCGAGGGACTCTGTGGACATCAATCTGCTGTTTCGGTTGTTGGGTCGAGCTTTGGACAGTGTTGGTGGGAGGTTTAGCATCGCAGGAACGGGAGCTGGGTAATAGACTAACCCTGGGTCTGGGTAGACCTGGCTTTGGTGATGATCAGGATGTGCTTGGCTTTGACGGTGGTCCGAATAAGCTTGATGAGCCGGCACTGGCGAGGGTGGAAGATAACCTTGCTGGTTTCGAAGTGGAAACCCAGGAGCTTCGGGATTATCAAGGTCAAAATGCACACCGTCAAAATCCTTGAACAGATCCCCCACACCAGATGCAGATGTCGCTGGTCGGTAATCCCGATCTTCGTGAATATGCAGCCCCTGTACGTCAACTGGAGGAAGTTCGGGAACTGATTGTGAGTGCCTAAAAACTGGATGTATATCTTCCGAGGAGCCACTATACTCCTGGTCTGAGAACTCTGGAGGCGGTGGTAGAGGAGTGTGTATAGATGGAGAACTGCCTCTAGTTCTTCTCGGGCTACGTGGTTGATCATCTTCATATTCAAGCCGTGGTGGTACAGCTGAAGTTTGGGCTGAGACACCCCTTTCGTTGCTGTCAGCACGGCCATCCAATTGTAGTCCGAGCCGAGATGGGTCTTTCGTTATCTCTAGGTTACTGTGCATATTGCTCGCGCCATGTGCCATGGAGTCGTGTACTTGCTGCTGTTTCCCGTGGTTGTTTAGATTTTCCCCTTGCATCAATTCTGCATTGTTACGGTATGGTGAGCAAGGCTTCAAGACGAGAACGCCAGAACTGGGGATTTCGTCGTGTTCTTTGGCCTTTTTATTCAGAATGTTTTCCATACCTCCTTTCCCCTTTCCTTTCTGATTCCCACTTCCACCGTTCTCATCATCGTCATAATTCGATTCGGCATCAGAGTCGACCATATCGTAGGACGTTCCAGAATGTATACTCGATTTCACTTTAGACCCAGATCGCGATCTACCTCCTTTAGCTTCACTCGTACCTAAAGCAGAAGATAGGCTTCCGAAATCGAAGTTTCGGAGCTGCAGCTTCGGGGGTTGAAACGTCGGCGACTCAAGCTGGTCATCGTCGCTCATGTAGTTGGCGGGAACAGCAGAATATGACATTTTGAGAGAGAGAGGAGTTGAACGCTACACGCGGGAGCGGAGGCGGGGAGAGAACCAAGGATAGGTCTGGCGATGTGGTGGATGTTGTTTAAGCAAGTTGTGGCGACTCCGGAAAAGCTATGGAAGATAGAGCATGGGGAAGAAAGTTTTGAATAGGAGGTTTTGTTTGGGGGCTTTCTTGTATAAGAGAGGTAACTCTTTGGCCGTTTGAACTTTGCCGATCTAGACAACCAAGGATCCTTAATATAGTAGGTGACAGGGTGGTGCACCCGAAAATCCTTCTGTTCCAAGTTCCAACCTTGCTTGTTCCCTACGTATGGGTCCAACGGCTCTCGTGGTCATGACTTTGATCAAGTCCTTGTGGTCTTGCCCAGTGGGATCTTTAAATTTAAGCTGAGATATCGAAGGGTATCCAAACAAATCACTCTCTGTTGTAACTACGGCGAAGTAACTTGGATTGTCTTGCCCGGAATCTACCGCTGCTTTTGATACACCCGGCGTGCAACAATGCGTGACGATGGGCCAACAGCAATAACGTGGGCCCTCTGCGAATCTTCTTCCCTGAATTAGTTCAATTGCCGGAGGGAGAGTAGGTGGGTAGTTGAAAAGATTCGTTATCCAGGATATAACAAGTAGGCAGAGCCAGACTTATCTCTCAGAAATAAGCAAGACCTTTGTATGAAAGAGCTGGAATCTGATGGGTTTTAATGTCTGATGGTGGGGTTCTCGTCTAGATCAACGCGCATGATTTACATATATCATTTCAACCCCTCTTCTGTGTGCACCGCAATAACAACTTTGGCATCGGTCCCATCTTGTGTCTTTTGGATCTCTAGCTATGCATTATTTTTCTCCCTTAAGTTGCGTTTTCTTATAAATATAAATGCGAGATGCTGCACTACCGCGCAGGTAGTCTAGAGTACCCGGAGAAACAAACAAGCCTACATGGGTATGCCTGTAGGCGTCCGCCAGAGATACATACATGTACTCGCACCTCTTACCTGCCGCGAGTAGAGTAGGTACCACATGTAATTCTGGGGTGTGCATGTACCTACCTTATGGGATCTATTCCCTTTCCTTCAATATAAAATGGGGAACACTGACATTACGAATAACTATTCCAGAATACCCAAGCCCCAAAATAGCAAGCAAATTCATATTTTAGACTAGTCCTAATTTGCATAAACTACAAGCTCGAGCCACCCCATGCAGCAAGCTGCAAAGGCAACGCAGTCGATCGAATAACTGATAACCTATTGGCAAAACAACCGTTATTACCGGCAGCTTTCTATTCAAAGGTTCAGAAGAGGGGAACCTTTATCTATATTCTTGGTAGGAGTCCTGAATTCTAGGTCGCCAACATAATCTAACCAACCAAAGAGTGATTAAGACAGGCCTCGAGTGATCTATCATGACGACCGTACACGCAACAGTGGCAACACATTCGACTCTCTACAAAAAAAAAAAAAAGGGCGCGCGGTCAAATATTTATGTCTCAAGGATTATTTCTATGCCGAAATTATATATTTCGATTTTTCCGCCCCTACTGTGGCGAAGATCATCTAGGGTGAGCCATGAGCGAATTGTTGTCCGAGCACTCGGATTGGTGTGTGTATGCACAACTAAGGACACGCTGCATCATCTAGGTGGTGCATGGTCAAACCTGTGGGACCATGTTCATAGACCTGACTTCTACATAGTCAATTGCTCGATAACACAAGTCATACCCGAGACGTCGAAATGTCTTCCATCTGTCAATATTTCGATCAATACAGACTTGTTACAGAATTTGGCGACGACTACTGCGATCACATTCTAGATCCCGCTTCCGAGGAGTTCTCGTATAATCCCGATACGCTACAGGTTCAAAGGAAAGAAAGATGGAGCAAGGAACGAGTTCTTGGCAGAGGGGGGTTCGGGACTGTTTGGCTGGAAAAGAGTGAAAGAGGTGCACTTAGGGCGGTAAAACAAATAGCCAAGGCGGAAACATGCAATAAAGCAGAATTGCTTGCTTTAACGATATTGAAAATGGTAGGAGGATTGCTCTTATTGGGTCCATCACAGAAATAAATAGTGTGCTATGCTGACAGATTCAATTATATAGCACCCACAACATTTCGTAGAACTGTTTGGGTGGTTTGAGAATGAGGAGAACATCTATATTGCTATGGAGTACATGAGATATGGAGATCTGAACAGCCTGATTCTCAAAGACTATTTGACCGAAATTCATGCGAAGACGATCACGCTACAGGTGCTCGAAGGTCTCAAGATCATGCATGAAAACGGGTTTTGTCATCGAGACCTCAAGCCACAGGTTAGATGCCTGCCTTTAGGTTGAGACCTACATAAAACTAAACGAAGAAAAATATAGAACATTCTCGTAGTATCCTTATCCCCTATGACCGTTAAGATAGGCGACTTTGGCGTTTCAAAACAAATAAACGGCACAGACCTGCGAACGATGGTGGGAACCCCAAATTATACAGCACCCGAGGTTCTAGGTTATACCTCATCGGATACATCGTCCTACACAAATGCTATTGACATTTGGTCACTTGGATGCGTGATCCATGCCATAATTACTAAGGAAACGCCTTTTACGGACACACGTCAGCTCTTGAATTATGTTGAGGGCCGCGCCCCTTTTCCAGAAATGAAGATGCTTGATAATGGTACAAGCTCCACCGCGATCAAACTTATTGCCTGTCTCATGGCCGTACAACCGGAGAAAAGATTGACTGCGGAACAGGCACTAGGTCACCCTTGGCTGTCGTTTGATATGGAGGTGGAGGAGGCGGACACATTATGGACAAATATTTCAAGTGATCCATTCATGTTGACGGCGGAAATAGGGCTGGGAATAACTATGCCAAAGTGTGAGTACATGTACATCTATGTGTTCTTACAAGGTATTTTTCTAACGGACCAACTTCAAGACCACGAAGATCAACCCTCACATAATTGCCTAACCCCATACTGTGCAATCAAACATGGGAATACAAGCGCTCTGAGAGTACATCTCCAGGAATCCAGGGTTGATATCAATGCAAAACAGCGAGGCGACACCACTCTACTACATATGATTGCAGATGGTGGCGACGAAGACATGATGAGGCTTTTACTAGAGTATGGCGTTGATACCAAGACCAGGGATGGAGATGGGAGGACTGCACTTGACTTGTCAATTGAGAAAGGAAATCAAGAAATGGTGAGGCTATTGTTGAAGAGTGGATCAAGTACTGCGGACAAGGATTGTTTTGGAAAGACCCCACTTCATCATGTGCTAGATCACGGGCATTGGAATGGACAATGGTGTACTGAAGAAGTTGTAAAACTGTTGTTGGAATACGGGGCAGACGCAAAGGCGAGAGATATGCAAGGGAATACCGCGCTCCACAAGGCCGCCGCAGAAGGATATGAGACGATCATACAACTACTTTTCACATTTGGGGCCTCAATAACGAGAAACAATTCGGGATGTACACCGTTGCATATGGCCTGCTCCTCGGGACATACAAAAATTGTGAAAATTCTTATCGAAAAGGGTGCGGATATCAAGGACAGAAATAATTCTGGATGTACGGCGCTCCACCTAGCAACCGACTCTGATTCCGCGCACAAGAACACAGTGGAATTTCTTTTGGGAGCTGGAGTAGACATCATGGCCAAAAATGATCTCCATATGACGGCACTCGATAATGCGGTGCGGAGAGGGGATCAAGATATTGTTGAACTGCTCCTTAATAATGGGGCAGAAGTAGTAACAGAGGGCGTCGGTTTTAATGCACTTCATGCGGCGACTCAGATGCAGCACGAAGGAATTGCAAAACTGCTTGTGGCGAATGGGCCGAAAGCATATCCTATGACGAAGAACGAGAAAGGCGAAACAGCACTTGAAGTTGCTGCTCAGTTAGGATGCGAATCTGTAGTGAGAGTCTTGCTCGAGAGTGTTCCCGAAATTGTCACAAAAACCTCAAGCACAGCACGATCAACAGCCCTTCACTTAGCCGTCAGCAATGGGCACGAACATGTTGTTAGACTGCTCTTGGATAATGGAGCAAATGTCATGGCGAAAGACGAAGGAGGATCCACAGCACTTCACCTTGCAGTAGCGAATGGCGATAAACCCATAGTAGAACTTCTGATACAAAATGGAGCCAGTACAAAAACAAAAAATTCCAAGGGCCAGGAACCATTGGGATTGGCGGTCGAGAGCGGGTACACAGATATACAGGTTGTATTAGGAAAGGAAACTGATGTCAGCAATGTTCACGCAGTGATTCTTCTCCTCTTTGGTGTAGGCCTTTTTTTTGGTGACGCTCATGGGGCAAGGTTGACAGGCTGTGTTTTTGGATTAATTATATCAATCAGCATCTTTAGGTATTTTCTTTCTGCATCCCGTTTTTGGGCTCTTTGTGTTTTGGGACTAGGACTTTTTCTTAGTGGTGTGTATGGGTCTGATATGGCCGTTGGTCTCGTGGCTGTCATACTGTACGGCAATTGGGTCATTCAAAATCTACTTTTCGAACAGATCATGAAGGAGTAGGTGTATATGAGTTTTTAGATAGATGGGGTTTCACTTATTGGGATTATTTCTTAGAATTTATTTCTTTACGTAACATATAGGGAAGTTTGGAATATAACGGCGGTATTGTAGGAGGAATACTCATGTACCAATGCCAGTGCATTATTACATCGCCATTTTCCCGCACCGCATTATTTAATTTGTTTATCGGCGCTATCGAAATATCGCTACATGATAGAAGCAGAATGTTTGTTTAGCATAACAGGGAAACTAAGATCAAGATAACCTAGGTATTTTAAAGGACGGGAGGTAATATAGTGCGTACCACTTGGCTACATGTATCCACCCTAGCTTTGACTATGTCAATATACAGAGAGGGGAATGAGGGTGAAGTTCCAATCCCTATATCGGCATATTCGGGGAAATACGCATAGACCCTAATATAATATTGTCAGTCAGTACTGTATTGTTTATTTTGCTAATCACAAGCTATCACTCGTATGGTATGTGCTTTATTGCCCTCGTTACCTCTCTTGAAGTGATCGTGCACATATTCCGGTACGCTAAACCAAAAGCGGCCCTAATCAAGGCGAGTGATACCGTGTGCAAGCGTCTACGCTCAACAGGACCACACATTAAAGCAAGCCTATGATAAATAAACTAATATAGAATGTATGTACTCTTTTTTACATGCAAGAATCCACAATTTGCCCCCCCGTCCGAAGAATCAAAAATAAAAAAAAATAAAAAAAAAGAAAGGAACAAAATGCCCCCGCCCACAAATGCAATACCCCTTGCCAAAAAGAATGCCCCAGAATGTTAATACCAATAAAAAGAAAATAATTGATTGCTGGCCTGCCAGCGCAGCCAGAAGGGTTTAATTATCATGACCTCTCTAAGCCCTTTATAGGGGGACTAACTCCCTCTACTTCCTCTGCTTCCAACTCTTCTACCATTAAAAACCCATTTTTCTACCTCCTCCCTCTTTTCTTCTTCATCCTGGCCTATGGTATCAACAGGTGACCCAACAGCAGACGCGTAGCTTGAGTCTACTGTGGGAGCTTTCTGATGTGGCTGTTGAGTTTGGGTTTGCACTTGCATTCCCTGATTCTGATTATAAAAGTCGTTTACCTCTGGGGAGCTGTTCTGCATTTGCATTTGCATCTGCATCTGCATTATCTGCCTCCCCTGCATCATCAACAATTGCTGCTCATCAAACGAGCCCTTGGTTGGAAGCATTGCATTTGCGCCTGGGTGTGATAGACCTGGTGGCGGGGATGAGAGGCCGGGTGTTGGCGATAGGCCAGGCGGAAGAGGCAAGCCTGGTGGGGGAGATAGGCCTGGTGGTAATGATAATCCTTGCGATGACGGAAAGCCTAGCCCAGGAGGCGGTGATAGCCCAGGCGGCGGCGTCAATCCTGGAGGACAGCTCACAAAACCACCAGCACTTGCTAATGGGCTCCCCGGGAGCACCCCAGGGCTGCCTCCACTACCATTAGTATTTGGGTTTCCTGCCGCACCCCCCATAACGCCCCATCCAGGTGGTGGGGCAACTGGGCTATTTCCTCCGCCGGTCCCAGCAAGGCTGCTCTTGATGCTGCCGTTGCTTCCACCCCACGCGCCTCTCCTTAGTTTCATCAGAGCGTCCAAACTCCCATCACCACCTGTTTCTTCGCCACCGCCGCCAAAAGAAAGTGCACTGAGCGGTCGCTGGGCGCCAAGCCCTTTCCACCCCTCTACAGGGAAGACTGCACTGTTCCTCCATGAGCTCTCACTGCGCTCACTTATCGGTGTGAGCGACGGCCTTCTGAGCAATGGAGGCCGCTGTAAAACCTCGCCCCCGGGTGGCCCAAAGTAGCCACCGTATGCTCCCGCCGCCTCTGATGTATCAGAAGCAGATGAAGGAGGTGCCGGATAGAAACCAAATTCTTGTCCGTAAAATTCGGTATCGTATGCTAGTGCTTCTGCGTTGGCTGCGGCGACCATGGTTTCGTCGTCTTCCTCATACCCGTCAGAGTAGTAGCCGCTCTGAGATTCACCTCGCGAATGGGTGTAGTTGTAGTCGCTTTCGTAGCCATTGAGGGGGTCGTTTTGACCTTCTTCCTCTTCAGCAAGACGTTGCTGTTCCTTTTGATATGCATGGAGCGACTGTGTCAGCGTGGAAAGAGCAAGAGGACAGCCATTTCCATCTAGCATTGTGCCGTCAGGAGCATAAAATTGGGCATGTTCTTGGGTAAAGCCGAGGCCACCACCAATTGGGTTGATGAAGGGAGGGAAGGAACGGTTTTCGGCGCCGGAGCCACCGCCGTTTGTGGCGGAACCATGAGTGCCGCTCATACTACCATCCTCAACCATCATAGCCCCGCCACTGGAGACCCCAACTGTTGATAATGAGAGTCTCTGGTCCTCAGACAATAGGGGGTTTGAAGCGCCAAGAGGTGTAGCTAGGGCAGTATCGGGCGCCGTTACATACTGGCTTATGTCTTGTGGGGTTGGGTCCATGATAATTCCATCATCAAAGTACATGTCGTCTTCCTCATCTTCGTATCCCTCAATTCCATTACCAAAATTTCCATCCTTTTCCTCAAGAAAGTCAAGGTCAGAGTCTTCGTCAAGGTCGTAGCCTCGTGGGTTGCCAATACGCTTCCGCAGTGGGACCTCACCACCTGCACCTGTATAGGGAACTACCGCACTAGGGTTCGGGTCCATTGTCGGGAGCTCTTCTGTCTCGTCTGTATAGTCTCCCTCTGGCGATACAATGGTGCTGTGTTGTGAAGACTCACCCTCAGGGACGGAAATTCCAATGGACATGGGGTGAAGGCCAATGGACATGGGCTGTAAAGCCATGACCAAGCCATCATCGTCATCGTCATCGTCATCACTGCCCTCATACTCCTCTCCTTCTCCAAAGATTGCTTCATTTGCACGCTCAAAGCCGTCATCGTCCTCGCCGTCCATATCGATATCGTCCATATCCATTTCAGCATCTGAGTCATCGGGATCAAAGTCAGGCGCTACGCGCGGAACTAACGAGAGGTTATCATTTGAGTGTGTTGTCGACTCCCCTGCAGCGCTGCTACCCTCGAAGGAGAAGCGGGAAGAATTGTTAATCAAATGGTGTGGAAGTGAGAGAGGATGATCGAATAAGGTGACTCTTGGACGCCCATCCGGTGGTGAATGAAGCTCGCCTTCATTATCAGATCCTTCTTCTGGCGCTGTCTCAACTATGGGCGGCACTGGAGCGACAGCTTCCTTTGTCGAAGTTGGAGGCGAAGGTGAAAGGTCCTTAAGCAGAGTTGGTGGGGGTGGAGGAGCCTTCATAGGCGGTGACGGAGGCGACGTCATTGGTGGCCTCTGAGGCCCTGCATCGGATAATGACCTTTGTTGCTCCCGCTCTTTCTCCTTATTCGGAATAATACTCCCCTCAATTCCTTTCTCATCTTCAAAATGTTCTTTAAAGCCATGGCTGTTGCCATCTTTAGTCACGACCTCAACCTTCAACAATTCCTTCCCCCCTGTTTCCTGTCTATTCACTGGCAACAACCCGCCCCGCCTCGGTCCTGATGACCAATCAGGATGTCGTGTCCCGTATATAATTCCTGGATCAAAGTCGTCTGGAAGGTCACGCGCTGTCTTCTGTTGCTTTTCAATTGCGGACTGGGAGCTTCGCCGGCGTGAGAGAAGCGACATAGGATTGAGAAGTGTCAACTTTCTTTTATCCTTTGGCGCTGGCGGTGAAGGTGCATTCTGCTGTTTCCGCTCCTTCTCGGCAGACTTCCGCGTCTTTTTTGGTGAATTGACGGGCTCGGTCGGAGTACGGCTCCGAGGGGTGGAGTCGGGGGCAGTTGTGGGGGTAAGCCATGTGTCTGGGGTGCCGAGGCTGGGTGAACCGCTACCAATGTTGAGTGGAGGGAGAATTTCTGGCGGTGGAATTTGTGGTGGAGGGGTAGTAGAAGGCTTGTTGTGTGTAGATTTTGACGATTGCTCGTTGCTAGATCGACGGTGATGGCGGAGGAGATTTAGGCGGGGCATCATTATTTTTTTTTTTTTTCAAATATACACTGCAGGAGAATCTCGGGTAGGTGGTGATTGACGTATTTGAAAGTATGAATAGAGCTTCTGGAGTTAATAATCAGAGCTCACACAACACGATGTCTAAGGTCTAGGTGAGGTTACCGAGCACCCGGCTAAGCTTTGACTGTATATATTGGAGTGGTGGTGCACAACTAACTGCTGGTGGTAGCAGGTACCTCACCTTTAACAGTCAGTCTTGAAGGAAGAGGGAGGTGGGGGAGGGGGCGTGGTTGGGGCTGACTGAATGACGATGATGGTTGCAAGAAGTTGGGGTGAGGTAAGGAGTTGTCGCTTCTCCAAAATGTTCCAGAAGGAGGAAGGAAGGAAGGCGCAGCCTATACGATATGCGATGGGTAGTCACCCGCGGATGCCAATTTGCTTGTGGAGGGGAGGGGGGGGATAAGATCTCTGCTGGGTAGGATGTGTGATGTAGAGTGCCTTTACATACATGTACCTACATGTACCTACTCTAGAGGGTAGAGGTAGTACTTTCTCTGCTGTGCCTTTCTTTCCTTTCCACACTCTGCCCTATCCCTCCCTACCCTACATTCCTAGAGTACACTAGAGCACATACTACTACTTACACCCTGGTCTTTACCTCCTCCTCTCATTTAAACTGATCGTGATAGCTACGCGATATTGTTTCAAAACGCATAATCCTAATACAAATCAGCCCAACGTTACAATTCGATACTGGCGCACCGACTAACTTGGATATCGCCACCAGTCGTACTTGAAGATCAACCTTCAGGAAATATCAGAAAAGAAGGTGGTTCGTGAGTGAATGACGTTGGTAGGGGTGATAGAGCTGTACCTATTTTGGCCTCCTTACCAGGTTAGAGGCGTGCTATAAATAGATGAGGGCTGAGTTGGTGTTGTGTGCGTGTGGTCTCAAATATACTATTAGTATGGGTACATGTAGTTATATGTATGTCTTCCTTCATGAGCGATCACTCTTGATTACATTACATTACATGCATGTATAAGTTACACGTAGTACATGTAAGTACAAGTATAGTACTTCTACGTGTAGCTATGGGCCACTTTTCGAATCATTTATATTTTAATTCGAATATACAATATGAAAAAACGGGGTGAAATACTGCCATAAGACTACGGTGCTTAGTGATGAATACCGAATTAAACCGGCGTTGGAGGATGAGTACTGTACCAATACCGTATTCTTACCATTTCTAGCGTATTGACGGGAATACCGTAGTGATCCACCCTCTTTTTGTACTGTATCATTAATTGATACCATCTTAACAGTGCTACTCCGCTCCATACCACTCTAGATATAAATATTATACGATATATCAGATTGGTTACTCGTAGGTTATCTTAAATTGTAGTGATGTAGACTCAACTACAAGTAAGCTAAACTAACAACGCCGCCGAATTCCTACGGTATCTTCACGATTCATTAACCTAGTCCCCATGACACCGAGCTATACAAAAACCCTATAAGGGGACAAATATCAGTACCCTCCACTCATACTATCGTACTGTAAAAAATCAGAATGATAAAATATACCTAGCGAGACAGAGCCAAATTCAAACGACTTAAACAACCGTACACCGTAATACGGAACCGAATATCCCCAACTTGAGCTCTTTCCTGATTCACAGTAATCCCATAAGGAGGTTGAGGGTGCCCCAGAGCACTGGCGCAATTGGCGGCCAACTGACAATCAGCTGACAACTCCAACTCGAACCATTCCTACGCACATGGCCCATTGTATCTCTTCCACCATACCCGCCTCCAGTGGAAAATCATGCTCGAATACTGGTTCACCGCCTCTCATATTTGCGAGGACTGGCTGTCGAAAGCGCCACCAGAAGAGTTCATCGGGTACACAATGCGGATTTCCAGGGTCACGACACGCTGGATCAGGGATTCGACCACTGGCCCCGCCCTGCAGCGAGTTGATCTCTGAGAGTCCCCTATTATCCTCCACGTTTGTGACCCATCGCCCGTAGTTGTGCTCGATCCAGAAATTTTCCCCCTCAAGCGGAAATATATGTGCTGCTTCCCATCATGTCTAGAAGCTTATCACAGCCATCCGATTCACAACACCCGAGATGACAGATTTCCCATCTCGAGCACGGCGAGATGGGTCTTGCTGGCCTGACACGTTGAATGAAATGATCTGATGAAACTAGGGTTTATTACTATTATGTAGTATGGATCTCGGACCCTGGCATCATAATAAAGCTTAAGAACTTCGAGAACAACCTGTAAATATATCAGCTGAAAGAAAACTCAAAGAACGTTCTTTACAACGTACTGTTCTGCCGAAGAAACCCGCAAGCCACATATTCCAAGCCATCGATTCCTTTTTGTTCTCTGCTATGGTGATGCCCAGTTCCTTGAGGGAAGTTTCGATTTTTGTCCCCATGTTCTTCCCCATGTCCTTGACGGAAGTATCTATCTTATCCTTCAAAGTCTTAATGCTTCTTGCAAGTTCATTAGGCTTACTAAATACGACATGCTGATGGGGTGTTTCGAGTTTGGCAACTCCCTGGTTTGAGGTTAGTTGAAATCTGTACTGGGAGCACCTGGCTTAGGACGGTCAAGCCTTATCAATCTAAGCAATTTTTTCAGGTATCTTGAGAGCTTCTCGGGCACCGTGGCCGTGATCGTTGCACTCACCACCGGAGATGGGAAAACGCAACGTTTTGTCTCGTGAAGGGCCTTGTGAACTTGGATTGTAGAGAATTGACGTGAATTTTGGCGTAATCAGAGATTAAAACCCTTTTAACTGACTCTGGCCACGGATAGGATGGAATTTCGTTGCAATTCTAAATTGCTCAAATCATGGTTGCGGACCGACCCAAAACCCTAAACCAAATAGTCAAATCCTTGCCAAATTCCAATTTGGTTCAAGACCATGATTTGACTCTCTCAAATTGTGGTTTGCGTGGCTTCCAAACGGGGCGGTAGTTTTTGTGTGGATAGCCCGCCAAGAGCTCAAAATTTGGAAATGTGTATATACGCTATAGGACACGCTGTAGCTATAGGCTGTGATGTATGTAGGAGGTTTTGATGGTACCGAATTCAATGCACCGATATCTTAGTGCACCAAACCTGATACCGTGAATGATGATGTTTTCCCGCTTTGGATTTTTCTGAGCTCATCTCACTTTTTGTTCTTCCTGCTCTTCTTTCAAAGCTAATGTCATTGGTTAATGCTTACATGTAGTAATGAGGTTAGTCGACGTACTGCGGCATCTCGAAGTAGATCAATGAAAAGGATGACGAGAGAGAGGATGATTGTATTCCAGTACTCGTCCTTAATCTGCCCCCCACTCAAAGTATTGCTTACATGTCTTTCTGAGTGTTCTCATGTCACGTGACGGACAGTAATAAGCGCCGGAGGAAACGTAACATTCAATTATTAAGGTGTCCACCCGTAGCTACCCGTAGCTACGGGTACTTGTAGCTTGTCTCTTTTCACTTATCCTATCATCATCAATATATACCATCACCCCGCTGTTAGCCGTAGCTAGAATTGCCCCTCATTCGTATCGACGAAGAACAGAGACAGTTCACAATAAGCGGCCAACAAAGGGTCTCCAATTTCTTACGTGTATTACAATATGTTGTAACTTGGACTAATGGTCTATTAGATATATCTAGTCGTTTTAGTTAGTAAAGCTCAAGCGATTCGAATTGACCTCTGATGCCACTCACTAAATGACTTAAGGCCGCTATGAGGGGGGCGAAATATACCAATGCAGTTTCGGGGCAGCTGGTGATGGACATGAGTTACTGCGTGCTCTGCAGCTGCAGTAGCAGGATCACACTCTTGATTATATCTAAATTATATAGTATCAGGGAGAAGCGGCATCTGACGAACTTTAAATATACGAGATAGATACGAATAAAAGTTTACGCTTAATTGTATACCCAGTGTCCGCAGCACAGCTCCTACTTAAATTCTTTCAGTCCCAGCCCCAACTCACCACCTAATGCCTTGCCCAATTCAGCGAGCACCTCACGGAGCTCGGGTTCTAAGCATTTCGGGTGCCCCGGTAACGCCCCAAATATACGCTCCAAGTCTTTAGCTAGTTGATCAACCGAGAAGGAATAATACGGGCGCACCGGCATCGGAAAGAGACCGATATCCGCGTATGAATTAATGATAGAGCACAACACAGTAGCATCGCAGTCCCGGTAGTAGTAGCTCTTGCACTTTTTCCCAGGAGATTGATAATGGAGACGGGCGTCCTCGGCGATAGTGAGAAGCTTCTCTATGGCGGTGTTGCGTTTGGCAGCGATTGCATCTAAAAACCCGTCAGTAGTACTAAAGTATTGTAGCGATTATCAATAGAAACCTATAACTCTATCCGGGAGCTGCTCAATTATCCCCTCCTCCCCCACCTCCTCTTCGCCCTTCCAATATTTCGCCACCATTCTCGTACAATGTTTGAACCCCGCCTCACAATCAAATACCCACATCATGAGTACTAGCCGATAAAGACCCGGGTTATATCCCACATTAACTAGAAGCCGACTTAACCATTTCTCTCGCCATGGGCCCAACGAGCTAGCCATGTCGTATTTATCCGCAACAACCACTACATCAAGTATCTGATCGCTGGATAAATATTCTTTAACATGGTTATGTCTGAAGTGCACAACATTACAGATGGTCTCTAGAGCATCTGGGGGGTCTTCGGGTAGGTCAACAGTGATTGGAGCGGCTGAAGATAACGAGGTGCCTTCACGGAAGTGTGGGGAGAACATGGCTGCGAAGACCGGGGAGGCAAGGGAAAGGATCTTGGAGGAAACGAGGAGGGAAATGTCCCCCGAGGTCTTGAGAATCACGTCGCCTTGGGGGTCGATTCTTTGTAGCGTCATCATGGGCTTGACGTCTCGGCGATATCGCGGAGTGGGGAACTTGGCAGGTACCCGTAATCTGGTGTCTTCTTACAGCCTAGCTAAGTATGTACGCCCTATAGGAGGACTCCCCAACGATGAATGACACTCTTGGCACCGGCCCCCAAACCACATTTCATGATGTTCAATACCCGTACTTCACCAGGTGAGCTTTCTCTTTGACGCGAGCTTTATCCGGTTTATTTGTGAGGCTACTAATTGTGAGTTTATTGTAGTCTTCATCAACTCTCTTGTGCTACAATCACAACATAGGTTGGTCATGAGATTAAACATACGGCTGCACTGCAGTATAAGAACTGCCGGAACGTATTATATTAACGAATCCACATGTGGCGTTAGTTCAGCAGCCTCACATACTTCAAAATTTGGGAATAGGGCTAGACGTACTTACTTACAAGGCTTTACTAGCCAGTGGGTCACAATATGCGCGAGAGTTATGACAGTCCGGTACATACGATGTTCCAGAATAGGCATTTTATCACGTTGGGTCAGGACATGGAGCCCAGCGGAAACCGGGTAGTATAGATGAGCCAATAAGGGCCCCGCGTGGCGACAGGGATCTCGCTAGATTAGTAGATAGAGATATCTCGATACAAGTATGTGGTACCGGTACTAGATCGATAGACAATTTCAGAACTAATAAACGAATATTGTGTGACCCAGATCTCAACGGAATTCTAAAGTAACTTCTACCAAACGAAGGGAATCGAACAAGTTCATCTGTACCCTATGTAACAGTTGTGGTGGTCCCCGTTCAAAATATCTGCTCGATCTAGATCTAGCTAGCTAGAGTTTTGATTACAGCTCATGCAGGCACAGCTAGCTAGAGTTTTTTGATTACAGCTCATGCAGGCACAGCTGCACAGAACAGCTGAGCACAGGCCCAGATCTAGAATACGCTTCATCGTTCCGAGCTCGCCTATCGATTTCTTGGCTGTGGTACGCCGGGCATGCCGACAGGTATCTCTACATCTCAGCCAACATTTATATAATAAAACCCATCAGGGTCTTCTCGGTGAGGGAGTGTACGGTAGATTCTACTAGTACTAGTACTATAGTGGGTGGATTTTTGCATAATGGTAGACTACGCTACGCTGTACTACAGTGCAATAAATCCTGCCGCTGCTATTGGATACAGCTCGCTACTGACATGATATATTAGACCGTTGTACGACGGCACCGGTTGTAATACCATCATGCGAAGGTTTGGCGAGTGTTGCGTTCGAATTCAAAGTCGGCGGCATCGAGGGCGCGGCATATCATGAAGCCGTCCGCCGGGGGAATGATCGCGAGGCGAGCCGGCGCTGGCTTCATGAAGATATACTCGAGTTGCAATGGTGATGATGGCGGTTGGGAGTACGATAAGGTTACGGTTCGGTTAAGGGGGGCAGTTCTTTGGGGATAACTAATCAATTTAATAACTTTTTTGGAGTGAAGAGAAGAGGGTTCGTGGGTACCGTAGAGTGAGGGAAGGGGGATATAAAGGGAGCAGGATATCTGCCCTTTTCAAAGCAGGATCATCACCGACAAGCTCCAAATCTCGAGACTCATAACTTCCGTATATCAGCAATTGCAATCATGAAGCTCTCTGTCCTCTCTGCCTTTGCGCTCCTCTGCAGGTATGGCCCCAGAATTTGACCCGGGTATCCCATAGGTCAATGATAGTCTCGTCCCCAGCACTCCTACAACACCATAGGGAATAGGCATGAGATTGGGTTAATGATCATATCAACTAACATAACCCCAACTCCAGTGTTGTCCGCGCCGAAGCGGCACCCGAAGCAGTACCCGAAGCAGCGCCCGAAGCCAACCCAGACCCGCAAAGATCCCTCATCGACGTTGGCACCCTCAGCCTCGCAACCCTCATAACCCTCATCACCGTCAAGCCCAGCACCACAAGCACCACCACCACCACCCCCACCTCCACCTGCACCAACATCACCAGCGTCATCTACAAGACCGATTTCGTCTACGTAACCCTTACCAACACCACCACCGTCACGCTCCCAGCCACCACCGTCACCAACACCACCACATTGACGCTCCCGGCCACCAGCATCATCAAGACGACCACCCTCACGCTCCCGCCAGTGACGGTGAGCAACATCACGACGATCACGGCCCCATGCCCAAGCACGACGACGGACCCGTGCCCGAAGCCCTGCGTGGTGACAAAGACCACAGACGATTGCGAGATCGATAGGACCTGTGTGCCCACACTGGTTACGGAGACAGTGGGCTGCTCGACAAGCAGTTGCCCGGTGGCGAGCTGCACGAGCTATGAGGTTGTCACCACGTGCTTGACGTGCCCGCCGTTGGGAACCACCACGGTCAAGTGTAGCACTACTGCCTATTAGAGCGGGAGCATGAGACTTTGGAAATTAGGAAGGGATAGGATGTAGTGGGGTGGAGTGTTTGTAGAGAAAAAAGAATGGAATAAAATCTTTCCAAAATGGATTTTCAATTTTGGTCAGGCTGTGATGTTTTTGATTAATATTCGCAAAATATGTGATTTGATAAGTCTTGTGCCAATTATATCAGGCGTAGTAAATCTTGTTGAAACCAAATTAACATGGGTTTGATACATGAGTGATATTTCATGATTGTGGCACCGCATATATATATACTCGTACTCGCCCACCCAATAACCAAGCCAGCCACCCAACCAACCGTAGATACAAAACCTAAACCCAATAAGCCATCCACCAATCCCTCCGCCTATACCGGCCGAAACCCACCACCACCAAACCTAGGGCCACAAGCGTACGATGAACAGTGAACAGGTCCCTACACGTAAACACAGCCCCCGCTAGCTACAAAGACGCCACAGAAAGCCACCGGCGCCGATTAATTGCAGACATACCGTACGTATACATGCTCGCAGGTACATAAGTTGTAGTTACACACCACCCACCCACATGCACCGCTATTCCTACTGCCACCTCGGACATGTGGCGGTAGGTATCGGAGGACTACATGTAGCTACAGTGATAGAGCGATAGAGCAAAGAGTATCCAACCACCCGACCCGACCCGAGTACAGCGGCGGGGGGCGGCGGGACCTCACCGATACGATACCCAGCCCGGGAGGCGACTACGTGGGCATTCGTATAAAGGGGACGCCTGGCAACAGTCAAGCCCGGTCTTGGCACGAGCGAGTACTGGTGAGTGAGTGATATTTCATGATTAGGGTATGCACATACGTACCGACATCGGACGAACCGGTGCCTCCTTACATATACAACATGCGTCCATGGCCCGGTAGGGTAGGAGGTGCCGCTACATACATACATACATATATGTAAGTATCTCTGCGATCATGGATACATGTAGCTAACTACATGTATTCACCGTATAGGCGCGGCGGTGGTGGTGCATCCCCTAAAACGAAATCATGGCAGTCCATAGTGCGCCCATGAGCCGGCCGACCTACAGGCTCTGCCCACGGGGTCAGAGGCTCGTACACTAGCTCGACGAGCCAAAAAAGGGTCATCTCTCACTTAAGTACTTAGTAAGGCAGCAGATAGAGGCTTCATTCCGACATGGCAAAAGGGGTAAACTGTTTTGTTGGGCATTGCTCACGTACTATGGCATGTGGAAGTAGAGCGACACCGTGTATGTACTGCCACCAAACATCCAGATACCTTCTCAATCTAGAAACACAAGCTGTAATTTTTATATACCATAGGCCCCCAGAGCCTAATTAACCTATCTAAAAGAATATAAACAACTATTTTACAAAAGTCAAGAAACATACCAGCCGTCGCTGCCCTCCGGGCCCTCTTGATCAAAAGACCAAAGTCAGTACCAGCAACTAAGTATCGATATACCGCCGCTCCCTCGCATACCGCTGCTGCATCACGCCGGACCTGTTGACCCCAAACCTATTAAACCTCTCCCTCGCCGCATACTGCCTCCTAAACAGCGAGCTCCCGCGGTGCAGCACGACATCCATCCCCCCACCCTCATCCTTCTCGGCCCTGCCGCTCCCCTCCCCGCCCGACTCGGAAGTCGAGACCTCCTCCACCAGGGCGGCTGTCCCATACGGCTCCGGTGTTGGGTCCAGGAGCCACGGGTGCGCCAGGGCCTTCTCCGCAGACATCCGGGAGCGCGGGTTGGCGACGAGCACAGCCTCAACAAACGTTATCCCAAGACTGCTAATCCCCGCCGCCTTCAATGGGCCCCTGGGGAAGGCCGCGTTGCCGCTGCAGTAGCTGGCAAACAGGGCCATGTCCATCTCCGGGTACTCTGGCTGCTCGAACTGCCTGTCTATCTCGATGCCGGATTCGGACTCAGAGTCCGAGTCCGAGTCATCGTCGTCTTCGGGCGAGCTCTGGAGGAATGGGAGCTCGCAGGTGAGCACTTCGTGTGCCACGATCCCGAGGGACCAGATGTCGACGAGGTTGGTGTAGGAGCGGCGGTTCTTGCTGGGCCGCACGAAGCCTTGGAGTTCTGGGGCGGTGTAATGTGTTGTTCCGCAGGCGGTGCGGAGGGAGGAGCCGCTTTCGTTCTTGGAGAGACCAAAGTCGGCGATTTTGACTTGGATGGGGGAGGTGGAGGCGACAAGGATGTTCTGGGTTTGGATATTAGTGCAAGGGGCGGGAGCGAGGGGGGAGGGGGGTGGAGTCAAACCTTGGATTTGATGTCGCGGTGGCATATGTTCTGCTCGTGAAGCGCAATGAGGCCGGTCAGGATCTGGGTGACTATTGCCTTGGCCTGTGATTTCACTTCGGACCCAACGCGCTTGAGGTACTGGCTCAGGTCGCCGTGTCTCATACTCCATTGCAAAGTACACATAATTACTCCGATCATCATACCATCCGATAAAGTCCACAAACGACGGATTCTAACCCGCACCCTTTAGCACCACTCCCAATCTCTACTCCTTCCTATAAACACCGGCAGGGACCCTCACATTCTTCAACTGCGCCAGTATCTTCAGTTCCGTCGGCCAGTTGCGGTTCTGGCCGGTGTACCGTATCCGCTTTACGGCGCGCAATTCCACGTCTGCCGCGCGCTCCACCTCCTCGGGGTCATCCCCAGGTGCCGCGAGCGGGTGAGCGACCTTCTGCTCCAGCCAGACGTCGCCGAAGGCGCCGGTGCCGATCAGCTTGATGCGGGCCCAGAGCTGCTCCTGCTTCTCGCGCGAGTGGATAGTGAGGTTGTTGTGAAAGGTTGTTATGAGCTTGTAGTCGTCTATGGACGTGGGGGTGTCGGTGGTTGTGGCCATGGCGGTGGGTGTCGGAGTCGGGTTTCCAGGTGTAGGTATTGGAGATGAGGTGGGTATTATGTATAGGGCCAGAGGAGGGAGAATAGGACAGGTTTCATTCATTCATGGCCCGGGGAACACTTTGTCGTCCCCATCATCTTAAACCACCCCCCGCATTCCTTATGCAGGAGGGGTTTCATAATTAAGGGTTGTGATGTCGAGGTGAATAAGCCTACCCCTATATAACTAAGGTTGTGGCAGTGCTGGAATCGCTTAGTGCTTGCTGTATAGGGGTGCTCGAGGGGTTGGGGGTTGTGGGATCGTAGGTGAGGCCAGGAGGCCCTGGGGTATTTTTAGAAACTTTGCGGAGCTTATTATGCATTCATCAAATGTATGCTGCCAGCAATATAACCAATTGAATACCAAAAGAACCTGCTATATAAGAAAGCAGATGTGTGGTAAACATTGTACTCCCGGCAGCAGAGGTACAAGCTGTTTAGCTGTTTCCAGTTCGGGTTAGCTGGCTTCTTCACCAATTATCATCCGATGCGCGAGTGAGAGCGGGTGTTCCGGGGAGTAGAAGGGGGGAGGGGGCGGTGCAAACAATTTTCGTTGTTTTCGGGGGAGGGGGGGGGGTATTGTATATAGAGACCTACATCGTACTCTCGCGTTCTGCTAGGCTTGGGCCGGTATGTGGTGGTATATGCAGTTTAGCCGGGTTGAGGATAATTATCATGACTGGCTCATGGGGGGTGTATAGACTCCCAGTCTGTTAAGCCACTCATATATGGCAGGATGGTCCCTAAAATGGTAGTTAAAGGGCCCGGTTAGTTGTATGTTAAAAAAATGGCCTTTGGCCGTATATAAGGTGAGCTATGATGATATTGGGATTTGGACACTAAAAAGAGTAGTAAATTGATTATTCGGTCTATGGGTAAAGCCCCCAGTTTTTGTAGATAGATGAAATAGAGAAAATAAGAAAATAATCATCAGATAAAGAAAACAAAAAAAATCATATCTCGAATCGGGAAGATGAGTCCAAATAAGGAAACTATCTTCCCGATACGGAAGGAGGGATAAACAGAGCTGATGGGTCAGCTTTCTTTACCTGGAAAGCAATGTCCAGCAAGTTATACTCTGGGTTGTAAACCTGTAATTGTGCTTAGAGCTTCTCCTCTTCTAGGGACGGTTAATTTCTGCGTCCGCTAAAGGTCAATCTGAGCTGATATGAGCTCTCTGTATTGGTGATTGCGGGTCTTTCTGCTTCGAATTCCTTCAAACTTGAAACCAGTTAGTCGGCCAATCCTAAGCTATAGTTACGGTGTGGGCCGTGGCTGTTGAACTAGACGTGGTGCCATCATTTGACAGGTAAAATGTTCCTGTCCACTTTCGTGCCTATCGGGTCTTGAATTCACCAACTCAGAGCTCCCCGGTATTGGTTGGGCTTGGAAGTAACGATATCAGTGGAGCAAACACAATCCACGAACGATATTTAGGGAGCTTCCCGACAGCTTTGTGATAGGCAGGCAAGAGAGAGTTTGCTGGTGTTGATGGTCGGTACGTCAATCACAAAGCTCGATGCGCAATGCTGCATGATGATTGCGGCTCTGCAGGGAAGCCCATTATATCCCGTCCGGGTAACATATTTTGTGTTCATTGTGTCATCCAGAATTACAAGCGGTAGAGAGAGAGAGAGAGAGAGAGAGTGAGGAGAGTGAAGAGAGGCCTTCTGATGAGATAGAATTCATCTTCCCTCACAAGCAACACCCCCTCTCTCCCACCTCCCCACCACCACCACGACATACCCATCGACATAGGGACTCCCTCTGTCCTGCTCTTCTCCAGCTCTTCTACTTCCCTCCCTCCTTGATCTCTCCCTCTCTCACTCACTGCAGCATCTCTAAATACCCATATTGTGAATGAATTACTAATTTTTTCCCCCCCTTCCCTTTTCCCTCAAAGCCTGAATACCAATACCAAGGTCCATCCCCTCTCCCCCTCATAAACACCCACCGCTACAGCATTACAAGGCCTTGGATTTAAGAAAAAAAAAAGAAAAAGGAAAAAAAATTCTACACATCTACAGTCATAGTTAACAATGGCATCTAAAGCACCTCCCCCCGTGTCAGCCGGTCCTTCAACGCCTCTCCTCCCTTCCAGTGCCCGCCGTCAACCCATGCGACAAGCACGAACAAACCCCGTACGCAAAAACGCCGCAAACCCCAAGCTCGTCGGTAGCAGCCGCCTTCCCAACGGTACCGGCTCACATAGTGGCCACCCTACGCCCTCCACCCAACCCCCCGCAAAGTTCTACCCCGCCCTCACAGCCTTTACCGATGCTGTCGACGCCCTACCCTCAGAGACGATCCGCCACTTTACGCTCCTGCGTGAGGTGGACGCGAAGGCCTATGGACCCGAGGCCATTCTGCGCTCGCTAATCACGGCCGCTCAGGAGCTCCCGCCCCCCGACGACCCCTACGAATTTGATCCGGCGCTGGAGGCCATGAAGCAGCTCGACGATCTACAGCGGAGGCGGGAGGAGCTGGTGACACCTGCCGAGGCAATGATGCTTCATGAGCTTGAGGCTACACAGTCGGCGGAGATTGTGTCGGGGGCCCGGACAATCTTGGGACATCCGGAGACGCGGCGGTCGCGCTGCCACCAGATCCGGACGCAGATCACGGAGATCCTCGTGACGCTGGACGAGAAGATTCATGTCATCACGACGGCGTACGAGGCACTCCAGAAACACCTACAGCGGATCGACCACGCGTATAGCTATGTGCAGCACGAGATCCCGGATGTGTACCGGTTGGGAAGCGCGGAGCACTGGGCGTACAAGGAGCCAGTAAAGAAAGGGACAGCTGCGGCGCAAGCGAGGGCCGCTGAGCGGGCGCAAAGGGAGGCAGAGGAGCGACATGCGGCGGCGCAACAGCGCGAGCTGGAGACGTCAAATACGCGTTCGGAGACTAGACGTGAGGCCCTACTACGACAGAAGGCGGCGGCGCAACAGGCCGCGGCGGCAGCATCGGTTAACGAGGAAGATGAACAAGCCCCTAGAGAACCAAACCACGCGCAGCCGACGAAGAAGCTTCACGGAAACTCAAAGATACGGAAGGAGCAGGAGGCCCTAGCGTCGGCAAAGAGGATGGCAGAGCATCAATCGGCGAACGGGAATGGTGGGCTCATACCGGCCGCAGCGGCCACAGCTGCCGCCACTACTGCAACCACACCCCTCGTCCCACCGCAGCAGAAGAGACGCAAGACGACCAATACAACCAAGGAGACGCCAACGGCGGATAAGGTGTCGGCACCGGGGACCGCTAGCAAGGGTGCGGTCAGTCCGAGGGCTGGCACGCCGGCTAGCACTACTAGCAAGAGGGGAGGGAAATCAGGGTCTGGGACGGGAGCGGGTAGAGGGGGACGAAGGTAAATTCACCCCAGTCTCGTTTTTTTTTTCTTTTCTTTTCCTTTCTTTTTTTTTCCTATCTTTTCTTTTTTTTTTTTACTGGCCATTGGGGTTTTCCTATCATTTATTTGATTTTTTTTTGTTTTTCATGGATTCACACAAACACACTTTATATTTTGGGGCGGTCTATCTCTCTCTCTCTCCCTCCTTTCGTCTCTTTGCGGCTGTACAAGTATTGTTTGGAGAAAAAGGCGTAACTTGTAAGATCTATCGGTTTCATGTGGGGAGGTTCATCTGGAGGAGTTTGATATCCTGTTTTTCCTTCCATCTATTCTTTTTTTTGTTGTTGTTCGCTGCTTCATTATTAGCCATTTGGGGGGAGAGGGTGGGGGGGTTAGGAGTATGTATCTTTTGACTGTCAGGCGTTTACCGCGCGTGAGTCTCTTCTCTCTTTTTTTTTTCTCTACTACTATTTGCTTCTTTGTATAATTAGATGGGGATGTGGGCTACTTTAATAGGTTTTTAGGGAGCCGCCTTCTCAGAGAAGAAAGAAAGGGATACACCCTCCTCCCGCACGGACAAAAAGAAGCCGCCGGGTGTTTGGTCCCTGCATTGCTACTGCAGCTGTCCGTGGGGGAGGCGGGGGGGGGGATGGGAGAAGAAGCCCTCTTATCTACATATATTTTTTTATATCTATTATTTTTTTTGTGCCGCATATCCCCTTTTATTTTTGTTTTTGCTTTCCATACCCCCTTTTTTTCATCTGTTTTTTTTTTCACATTCTCACTACTGTCGGTCAGTCAGTCTGACTGCCTGTCTATCGTTATTGGCGCTATCGATATTTGGTATTTATTGTTATTGTTATTGTTGTTGTTATTGCTCTTGTTACTATTTGCTGTTACTGCGCATTCTGCTACTTCTGCTTTGTTATTGTTGTTGTCGTCCCCTATTTCCCTGGCACTCTTCTTTCTACCCCTGCATATCCCTCCATCCCTCCCCCTCTCATGCCTTCATCCTTCCCTTTCCCCTCATCCATTCCCCCTGCCCCTGGCAACACAGCTGCGTCTGTCTGGTGTGTTGTGGAGAAAGTGGAGAGTGGGGAGAGTGAGAGAGTGAGTGGAGAGAGAATAAGGGAGAGGGAGAGAGAGGGAACGCGTGGGAGAGAGAGAAAGAGAGCGATCAAGCGATACCCTCCCTTCTTCACCCCCCACCCCTGCTGCCTATTTTTCTTTCTTTTTTTTAATTTCGCTTACACGGCTTCTTCCGAGACAACCGCACCTTCCGCTGATCATTTCATGTTCTAACCACACATGTACGCAGGAACGGTCCTGGCCCTGTCACCGCCGGCCCCGCGGCGACTACATCCCCGCACTTGGGCTCAGCCAGCTCGCCCATCCACGCTCTCCCCCCTCCTGTCAAGACAAAGAAGGAGAAAGATACCGTCGCTGACGATGCTGCTACCGCCGCAGCCGCAACTGCAACCGCAACCGCAGCAGCTACTGCTGCTATTACTGCTGTGCCCACATCACTCCCCGTCGCCCCAAGACGTAATAGTAAAGTAACGGGGACGGCCCCAGGCGCAGATGCCTTCCGCGATGAGCGCCCTTCTACAATCACAGATATAGTCATGGGCGGGACTATTATCGAAGCGCCGTTGCCGCCTCCGCCTCAGCAGCCCCCGACCACCAACACAAAGGGGCCAGACGCGCAGCTCCTTCCGCCCCCCGAGAAGCCAAAACGGAAGAAGGACCTGCACCACAGCATCACCGTCGCCAGCAACAACCCCGACGAGATGCAAGGCGTCGAGCCCACCGACCCCCACCCCCACCCCCGCCCCCAGCAGCCCCACAACCACACCCACCACGGCCGCAAAGACTCGATCGACAAAAAAGACGACAAGAAGCGCAAGCGCCACGACGACCACACCCCCGCCTCAACGGCCAGCACCGACCACGCCTCAACCGCCACCAGCACAACCACCGACAAGCACACAAAGTCGCATAGCGCCAAGGCGCGCCCATCCACCTCTGACGGCCTCCAGCAGTCCTCCTCAACGGGCAGCTCTAAGCGCGGAAACCGCAAGCGCGCCGACTCCTCCGCTGCCGCCCTGATGAAGGTTGAGGAGCCCGAGGAGCCCGAGGAGCCTGTTGATGAGGATGCGGACGCGGACGCGGAAGACGACGCGGACGAGGACGAGCCCCTTTATTGCATCTGTAACCAGGTGAGCTACGGCGAGATGGTTGCGTGTGATGGCGATGCGTGTAAGAAGGAGTGGTTCCATCTGGATTGTGTTGGGCTGCAAACGGCGCCAAAGGGGAAAGGTATGTTTTTTTCTCTCCCATTTTCTTTTTTGGTCTCGAAGGGATTGGATGGGACGGGATTGTGCTAACGAGTTGGGGTTGGTACAGCGAAATGGTACTGCGAGGATTGTCTAAAGGAGAGCATTTCGCGCGGGAGGAGGACGGGCAGTAGGGCATAACTTATAGAGGGGGGGCATAGCGGTTAGTATAAGGTATTGATGATCTGGGAGGGCAATGGCAGTGGTACTAGTGGTAGGCATCCATAGCATAACATAGCATAGCATAGCATAGCATAGCATGCAGTGTAGCATACTGGTTTTTTCTTTTTTTATATTTATCTTTTATTTATTTTTTTCCCTTCTACTTTACTCTTTTCTCTCGTTACCTTCTGTGTGGGTGTGTGTATGTGCGTGTCGGTTATCCTATCATTGTCGTTCTCACTAGAAATGTTACACTGGGTGGCGCCCTCTCCTCTAGATCTCTCCTCTGTTTCTATCCTACCCCCCCCCCCCCATCCTACGAGTAGTTTTATGTATCTAGTAGCCCCCTCCCTCCCGGCCCTACCCCCTATTTCATTTTATTTCGGCGTGGATTAATATAGAGAGACATTGGATACTGGCATGCCACAGCGGGTGCGTCACGGTGCATCACTCGGCTCGTGCTATTGGTGGGGGTGGGTGTACATGTGTTGCGTGCGTGCGGTACATGTACATGTAGGTACATATAGGACGGATAACATCCCCCCCCATACTACCTCCGAGGGGCCAAAATAAACCCGTATCCGTCGGGTCAAGCCGCTGTCCCCCATACAATCTTTTTTGGGGGGTGGGCGGGCGGGGTGGGGGTTTTGCATCCGCGGTATATATGGGGGGCCCTTGAGGGGACGAGCAGTGGTGCTGCTGCGTGAAGGGCGGGGCGGGGCGGGGCGGGGCGGGAAATGGTCTGCAGGTTGCAATCGCGGGCCCGGGCTGGGTGTCGACAGAAAGTAGTGGTGCACATCCGACCCGACGGCGCCTAAATAACACAACATGCACGGCTCCTAACCCAGGTCTCAAGTACAGAGTATCTGAAGACCCTCCATGCAAGAGACTACAACTAAACAGCACGTAATAAAGGGCTCAGGTCTAGAAAAGTGTTTATGCCAGACCTCTCCCTCACCATGAAGAACATTAGGACACTTATACCTACCCCCGTGTGATCGCTTTCCGACGCCCTGGGTGGTGTGGTCTCTGGCGGCGGGTGTCTCTCCCCTCAGGAGACAGTACTTATATATACCATTTTGCATTGCAGTTAGGGTTAGTTAGGGTTAACTAGGGTTCGGTTCGGGATATCAATTCAATCACAGAATGTCACTCGGCCCATCGTATCGTGCTCTCAAGGCTATTTTCATAAGTCCAAAGGTCTCTAAAGGAGTCTATATCTTCCTACTAAATATCCAAACCATCCCCCCGGTAATAAACAAAATAAATAACCTAAAACCACCCCAATCACTGACCGCCGTAGTTAACAACCCACGGCATCTCCTCGTCCGCCAACTCCGCACACGTCAGATACGGCATCTCCTCCCCATGCCCGGCCAGCCTCAAATTACACCCGACCAACCCCCTCGCAATCTCCCTTACCTCGCGCACGATCTCCGCCGCGCTCTCGACCACCCCGCCCACATCCGCACTCCCCGAATACCCCGCCACATCACCCGCCGACACATCGAACCCCGCCCCCAAGGTCCTAAACAGCGCGCCCTCGCGCCCCTCCCCCCGATGCACCCACACACACGCCGCAACCCGCTCCCTGACCACCGCGGCCGCAACCCTCCCCTCCCCGCCCCCGCCCCCCGCCACAGCAGCACCAACACACAGCAGCCTCTTCACCGCCTGCACCACCAATCCCCTAACACGGGCGCCCTCCGCCCTAACCAGCGCAACCACACACTCCGGCGCCGCCGCCGCCTCCGCCCATGGACACCACCCGCCGCCCGCACCAACAACATGGACAAACGCCTCCCGAAACACCCGCGCACACCGCACGCGGTACGCCAGCTGCAGATATCCCGCGGGGGACTCACGGATGCGGGCTCCGAGCGCCGGCCACTCCAGCACCCGCGCACACACGGCGTCGGCCACGGCGTCCAGCGCCTCTAGGCCCGCCGCGAGCGCCACAACCGCAGCACACTCGTCCAGCGTCGCCAGCGCCGCGCGCCGCCGATAGAAGATTGCGAAGAGGGCGCGGAAGGCCGCGCGGTGCTTCTCCTGCGTCTCGCGGCACGGCGGGACCGGCTAGCATACCGCCCACACATCAGTCAGCACCCAGCAGCACCCAGCACCCAGCACCCAGGGGGTCCTTACGCCCAACTCGTGCGGCCCCGCCGTGACCTGCAGGCTCGGATCCCCGTCGCCGTTGTAGTCGATGCCGTAGTAGAACCTGTACTGGCCGCCGACGCCGCCGTCGCCGCCCCCCTGTCGCCCGCGCGCAATGTGTGCCGCGAAGCGCCTGGACACGCTCCTGAGCACCGCGGAGTGCAGGTAGAATGTCTGCAGCGGGACCACGACGAGGACGTCGGGTGCGTCGCTGTCGTCCGCGCCGCGGAACGTTCCGCTTAGCTGCGACTGCGGCCGCGGCGGCGGCGGCGGGAGGCCGGTCATGTTTTTGCGTATGGTGTATGTGTATGTGTGAGACAGAGAGGGAGGAAGGGATACCTGCTGCTTGATCATTGACAAGGGCTGGTTTCATATATATAGACAATTTAGATAGCTAGCTTCCGCCGCGTTCTGGGCGAGACTCGTCATTACCACCGTCTCAGATGATTGTGATCTAGAAGCCCCTTACATCCTCCTCCTCCTCCTCCTCCTCCAACACCGTAGATCATCCCAGCCCCCATATTGACTGATGTACCCATACCCATACCCAGGGGGTGCCAGAAAGTGCGCAATCAAACCAGCAATCCAGCCAGAAGAAGCCGGAGAGCATCGTATAGCCAGGGCGAGTGTCCTTCTAACTTACAGGCTAAACCCTCCTCCTCCTCCTCCTCCCCCAAATCAATGACCTCTAGAGACTGCGTATCCATCTATCCACCGTCATCTATGGCCATCCATCGTGCCAAAGAAAAAAATCGAGATTCGGGTACATCGCAACCGGTTACCGCACCCGATCGAAATGAAGATCAAACAGCAACTGGCGATGTCTACATATGTTGTGCATGATCAGGCACGTTATAAGTATTACTACTATACATACATGTACTACTACTAATTATGGATTGAGGACCGCGCGCATTCACCCGGAAATGGAGAGGGGGGGATTCAGGTTAAAGAGGGGTTGGGGGGGTGGAATTATGTTTCACCTTATGGGGGAATCGTGATTACTGATGTACTGTTTTTTATTCTGTCACGAAGCACAGAGTACCTACGTACATAACTACAGTAAGGCAAAGTTGCATATATATATAATTACAAGGAGAAACAGAACCAATCAACAAATCCTCTCCCCCATAAGTCTCTTTTTTTTCATGTAGGTATTACTGACGGCGGTTACCACTACCACTGTAACTGCCCTTGTGATTTACGGGGGTTATATAGCTCATCTATTATGGTAAAAATTACTAACAAAGAAAAGGCATGTCTCACTTCACAAGCCATCACTCGTTTTCACTCCCACACCTTTGTGAAGTTGAAGGAGTGACAAAAAAAAAAGATTATTAGTATCATAAAAGAGAGAGAGAGAGAGAGCGGAAAAACATGTCCGCAAAAAAAAAAACCAACGCCATGAATCCCCCTCCCTACCCTGCCCAGTTATTTAATTTATCACACACTGATTCATTGTCCCCGTTCCACATGACAGGCACAACACAGCACATCATTACAATTCGGGACCGATCCGCACACAAACAGAAGTATAGGAAGAAAAAGAAGTAGAGAAAGACATTTTACAATGGGTCGTCACAGACAAAACACACAAGATGAGGAGGTTTCTACCCCCCTGCATAAACCATCTGTCTGCTTGGGCAGAAAGGTGGAGGGGAGAAGGGGGGGGGGGGGTTCTCGTCCGTCTGGGTCCCGTAAAGGCATAATAATACTGCGCAAACTCGCGCTCGTTTAAATAAACTCCCAGATTGAACTGGTAGGAGGACGGACAATCATAGAAAATAAGAAAACCATTCAAGTCGCCTAATCGACTTTTGCGTTGGCCAACTGTCTCGTTGTGGCGTTCGCACTCAGGTTGTTCGCCAGCCGCACATTCGTATTTGCATATTTCTTTGTATGCTTCAATTTCTTTCGCGCGACCATCACAGGCACCGAAGACTTCGTGACCAGGTAGTTTGAGAAGGATCCGAGGAGTACACTGGATGATGTCAACTGCCTGAATATCGAGGAGGAGAGTATGCGGAGGATATACCCTTTGAGAGCGCTTCTGCCTCGTGAGCCAAGAACGACTAGGGTAGGTTCTACAAGATCGATCTGCATGCAGGGGTTAGTACAAGGCAAAGATAAGAATTACTAAACCAATTTCCCTTGTTTCACATAAAGCTTGCCTAGTGATATAAGGGTATACTTACGATTTCTGTTAAAAGATGTTTTGGGCTTTTGCAATGGATCACCTCCACGGTACACTTGACTTGTAGCCTTGTCTTCTTTAACAGCTTTGAAACCAACCCAGTGATCGCTTCTGCGGCCACAAATCTTTCCTGCTCCGCTTTTGTCCTTTCCCGACTCCTCTCGGACCTTTCCAACACTTGAAATGGTGTTCGTGGTGATGCGCTCCCGGGTGTTTGCGTCCCAGACATCAATGTCTGACTGGACGCCACTGATAGTTGAGTAGTCATATCAGCGATGATCCCGTCATCTGATACAATCTTACCCCCATCTTCAACGGTGTCCTGGTCGATTGCGTAGATAGCCATGAGGGTGTCTCCGTCCCTGAGTACTGTCCCTATGGTCCATTCTAGTGCGTGCTGAGCCTCACCACTGAGATCCGTAGCAACAAGGTATTTACGAACTCGTCTGTTTCCCTCTTCGGCTTCCTTGGCAATTGCCGCATAATCACCCCGCAAAATAGTCCGGACGACACGCTGTGATTCAGGTGTTGAAACAATGGGGGAAACACTCATATCCATCCTCTGCGCTCGGCGGAGGTCTAGGACGTCCGCTTCCGTGTCAGATGACATGGGGGTAGAGGTGTGAGATGGCAAATCAAAGTTAGTGGTCGGGTGCACCCCCGATCGACGGCTTGTTGTGGGGGAATTTGCCCCCGGGACAGTGCTGCCGGAAGGAGTGATGGATATTGAAGGTAGTAGCGAACGTACTTTGTAGCGTGAAGATACTTCCTTGCCTGTATTGAAACTTAGTTAGTTACCGAACCCCGAAACCCATAGGGAAATCGATCTAGGAAACAAACGTTCTTCCTCTGCGGCGGCCAACAAGCTCATACTAGTCTTGCGCATGCTTCCCGTCCCTTTCTTGGCGTCAATACCGCCACCTTTCTTTCCCTTCTTTTTAGAACCTCCACCAGCTTCCCCGACACTCCTGATCATACTCTTGATGATTCCTGTAGATTCCCTAGTATTCTCTTCAAAGCTCGATTTAGCGCCCTCTATGCGGCGCGACCTTGACCCCGGTCTACCCCTCTCCTCTTTCTCTTCTTCTTCACTCCCGGGGGAGCTCCCCAAGCTGCTGGACTCCTCTTCAGACGAATCCTCTGGTGCGCGCTCGCCCTCTGGATCGTAATCCTTCTGCAGGCGAACGCCCCCTTCAGGGTTGATAGACTCGCCTGTTCCTGCACGTATTTGTTCTCCATCGCTGTTTGTTAGCGGTTTGCGCTCGGGCAGCTGGCCCAGTATGCCACCGGAATTCGCAAGGGCCTGGTCATTTAGCCGGGCGTATGCGTGAGCAAGGTCTGGCTTGGGCTCATTATCCATTCCGATAAGGGGGTTCTGTCGGGAAGGCGATGATAACCGCCCTACCGACGATCTAGGTGATGCTGATCGCAACAGCTCCTCTCGTATCAACTCTCCCGTATTTGGAGATATTGACCGTCGCCCGATGCTCCCCCGAGCAGAGGGTGCGGCACTTGGGTCGCGGGAGCGAGGCTTTCGGGGGATGGGGGGCGCTACAGAAGGCATCATGGAGAAGTTGTAGGCATCATTTGGGGTCAAGCTGTTTACTTGCTTGTCACGGTCTTTGAGCAGTTTAGGAGCGCCATTGAGACTGGGGCCAGATTCTGAGCGGTGCCTGCCATTGACATTCTGGGTGACGGTTGGTGACCATGTAATTGTTGTTGGAGCTCTAGTGGGAGGTGGGTCTGCTATATCAATTAAAGAGGATATTGTAGAGCCACGGTTAGGAGATGAGGTACGACTATGGTGCGGGGGAAGTACAGAGGTGTACGGCTGCCGGGGTGAGGAAGGGGTGGAATATGCACCAGAGGTGTGCTGGTGTACAGATCTCCGGGCGGGTGTTCCAAGAAGCTTAAGAATCTCTAGACGCTCCTCCTCGAGGGCAGATTCAAGAGACATCTTGATGTAGTGAGCAAATCAGGTTTCTAGTATTAGGTGGCACTAAATAGTTGTCAGTTGACTATACGATAGGTTGGTTGGGCTAGCCAAGCAATCAATAGATGCAGCAAGTAACAAAGATGAAATAAACGGATATATTGAAGGCAATAGTTTGGACAGAAGAAGCTGGATGGTGGGGGGGCGATATTGCTGCTTCTTTTTTTCCCATGAAAAGAGGAACAAGGCTTCCTTACCTCCTCTGTGAGGCTGCTATCTGCAAAGGAAAATACGCTGTCCTTTGAGGGAACGAAAGCTGGTGATGGATGATGATGCTTTCGAGTAGCGAGTTCAAAGATGCAACGGTAAAAGTCTAGCGGGGAAGCCAGATGTGGGCTGGTGAGGTGGCCGTTGGCTAAGAAGTACTCTCTTGTGATTACCGCGTGGATACGTAAGGGTGGATAGAATGTAAGATGGAGTGGGATGGCTTGAAGATAAAGAGGAGAGGAAGAAGAAAATATTCTAAGTAATGGAAGATCCCTGAGTGAAAGAGAGCTCTTGGGTCGAATTTGAATAATGCCGAGAACAGTTTATTCTAATGGTGGTGCTGCTAACAAACAAGTGTGTAAAGTGGGTGCGGGTGGACTGATGACGAAGATCCAAGTCCCGCCCAAATAAGGAGGATGTGCCCTGTCTGTTTGCTTGCTCGCTTTGCAACCCTGTTCACTGCTGCTTTATCTAGTGGCGTCTGAGTGCCTGGGAAGGTGGGGGGGGGGGGGCCTAGGGCCAAATGTGGATGTGGAGCTCTCTAAACGCAACAAGAAAGGTGCCAACTTTTCCCCGGCGGTTTGTTCAGTGTAAAGAGTAAACGACGAAATAGCCTCCGCCGAAAGAACCCGCATTTTTCGCCCGAATTATGGAACGGATAATTCAACAAACGGGTGTTTTAGGTGCGTATTTCGTTACAGCTTCTCATTGTATTGTCTCCTGTTTTCTCTTTCTCTTCTCTCTTTTTTTTTCCTGCGGAACCTACCTACATAGTAGGTTCATGCAGCTAGTATCACTGCAACCAACGCCCTGTGTGCCGACGAAAGCGATTGCACGATGCAAACAAAACGGTAAGATGGGAAGAGTCCACCTTAAAAAAAAAAAAAAAAAAAAAAGAATGAAAAATATTAGCCAATTACCCAAGTGAAAGCAGCAGGCACAGGGCCATTAGAGTTGGGTACATATAGGCACCACTTACTGGCTAGGGAAATATTGGAGAAGAGAAGATGGGAAAAAAAAGCAGCAGGGAAGAGAATCGCGAAATCCCCTCTTCTTTTCCATACTTGAACTGGAAAAGAAAAAAAAAAAAGAAAAAGAAATGTGCGTGGGTGGTCTGTAAAGTACTTGGAGTCTATAGGCTACATACCAAATTCCGCTTCGTTAACTGCATCGTGGATAATGAACCCACTATCATAATTAACGTCCAGGTTTTGCATATGTGCAACCCTACACGATACACTCTTTTCGGTTTCTTCATCTCGCCTGCTTCTGTTTCCGGTACTCTGGGTGGACTAAGACACGCAGACCCTATTCCTCCTCTGATAGAGCAGCGCCATCTGGACATGCACAGAACGTGATGACCTCCCCTTTGCATTGGCAGGGGTCCACCCCCCCAAAAAAAGTTTCGCTGCCATCCAGTCCTTTATCTGATCCGCGAGCTTGCCTTAGTTTCCACCTCTCCTCCTTCGGCCTCAAGATAACCCTCCCTCTCTCTATGTCCTTCCCCGATTTCTAACCTTCACCTCATTCGCATGTTTCGCCGTCCCCCCACAAACCCTTTGGATTCTATGAACTTGTTCCATTCCCTGAGCACTCACTCTGTTTCTAGCTCTTCCTCTTCAACTACTACCCGCACGTGCTCCACACCACCACAACCGTTACCTCCCGTTCGCTTCGTTCCCACGCACCCATCACCATTGCCATGGTGCCTCTTGGCCTACATCTCTTGGTCTCTTGGCCATACAACTCCGGCAGTCATACACGCAGGCCAAGCGAAAAAAATAAACGGGGAGGGGGGGGCAGTGCAATTAACCTCTCGTCTGTCCTGTCTCCCATCTCAGGGAAAGCGGGGGTATGGTATTTTGTTGGATTGATTATTTTTTCAACTGAGACACAAATCAAAGCCGGTATTCTCGAAGTAGGCAACGGTTGATTTTTTTATCAAGAGCACCCTGAAATGGACGGGCCCTACAAGAGAAACTTCTAGACTCCTCCGTGCGTGGTCATTTGGAGAAAAAAACATCAATACCTGAGGTACCAGCACGAAAGAGAAGGTTCACCGAGACCTTCGGCGAACCAAATTCGAAGTTCACGAACCCTCCCCTCTCTCCGTTCCTCGAAGCCAGTTCTTGTCTAGGCTGCGTGACATCCGTTCACATCCCTGCCGGACCCTACCCGCAGCGGGTAGGAAGAAAAAAAAACCAAAAACCACGGCCAAGTGCCAAGTAACGTTAGATACCCCCGTGTCGTCCGCGCCGAGACAGAAATCATCTCCAGAGAATGATTACATACATACCAGGGGGGGAGATCGTGACGTACTCCATGCTTGGTATCCAAATAAGCATAACAGAGACATAAGGGGGGAAATGGTTGGCAGACAAACACATTGTGTGATTTAAGTGGCTACATGTCAAAACTTGGCGCTGTCCCTTTACAACTCTCCGGTGGTGGTTCACAAAGTTTCACACGATGCGTGAACAACATGGCACTTATCTTTGATCGACGTGAGTAAATACAGTCACGTCGTGTTAGCTTTTTTTTTTTCGAGTGATACGTTGTGTACCTACACTGGAATATCATTACCAGGAGAACCCCCCCCCTTTCCCGGGTAAAGATCCTCCTATCCTTCTGATCTTTTACCTCATATATAGAGACCAGCGCATCGGCATGATTGTGTAGAGTATTACACTCGTCATAATCATAAATATATATTTTTGTCGTATGATATGTTATATTTGATCACTTATCGTCGAGAAAGGGGACCTGCCCAAGTTTAAGGTACCCATGTAGCAACCGAAATAGCTCTAGGCATCGATCAGGTTTGTAGATTCCAACCATATCTCGCCAAGCTCTTCCCACCCTATCTATCATCGCCCAGCCCTTGGCCAACCATTCAGCCCGGGAAAACTAGTTTGCTAAGGTACCGTGGAATTGAAGGTTGACAGGCCTAGGCAAGGAAAGTACCTGACCAGTAGAGCCGAGAGAGATGATCGTACGCGTCCTTCCTCCCCAGGATCTATGGCGCGAGAAGGCATAGAGGGTGGGTGTGTAAACCTCAGAGGAATCTTTTTTGTATGGGAATTAGACCGTTAGGCTAGGCGCTAGTACAATTATGGGAGTAGATCCCCCAATTTCTATAGACTGATTGGCTGCAAACGCCGAAGTTTACACACCTACCCTCCATAGATTCTCGAGCCATAGGCGAGTCCAATAACCATGATCATGCATGTAGGCACTGGACTCCAGAGTTGTATTAACCAGAGAACCACTTACATCATGATCCATACAAAGCTATACATCCCCTCTGCTTATAATCGAGTACATACATAACTAGAGGTAAGGGGGCGCTCTACGTGTACGTATTCTATCTGCCAATTGCATGTTATCCCAGCGCCTCCCAGCTCGCCTCCTACAATAACTACATATAACCCCCACGCACGACAATGGATATCGGGGCTTGAGAGAGGGTTCAAAAAAAAAAAAAAACGACACGAGCCGCCGTCACCGTGCCGACCGACCCGCGACGGCCCACTAGAAGGTTAATCCGAACTCCGGTCGTATCCCTAGGTACATGTAATTATTTTAGGTTTAGGTTCTGATTGCTTTGTGCTGGGACGTGGGGTCACGCGGGGTACTTTGGTGTTGGGTAAGTGCTGTAAGTAGGTACATGTACTCAGCTAGACCACTTGTAATTAGTCACGGCGCTCGTGTACTCGGGAATGCGGTGTGTGGAGAGGAGATACATGCGTACGTGGGATGAATGAGACCTTTGAATGTGCCAGTAAGGTGGTCGTTGAGATAGAGTACATACATAGGTACCAAGATATGTTGGGAGGGCCAGGACCAGGTCAAAGGTCTCACGGCGGAGACAACACAGTGATCTGTCTCAAAAATCTCAGAGCGAGTGAGTATTTATGAAGCCCTAACCCTAGGGGAAATAAACCACCATGTCCATATCTCTTTAAGAAAGACGTTGATCATCCCCTAGCTTGTGGTTTTCTGCCCCGCCCCCCGCCCCGCCCCGCCCCGCTCCCCTCTTCCCCCCGGCAATCTTCGGTTCTCATCCGTAGGAATAAGGTACATGTATGTAGGCAAGAGGCAAGAGAGCTAGTATCCAGAGTACCTACCTCGGCGGTACACATGCTCTTTACTTATCCAAGCCCTGGGCCTACTGCATATTCTGGGTGCTGGGTCACGATCAGATCGGGATTTAGCTGCCCCCCCTAATCAGACCGAGTGCTTGTCTTGTTTGTGGGGTTACCCCGGTTTTTTTTTTTTTTTTTTTTTGGGGGGGGGTCCTCTTTCATGTCTTCACCCATCGTGATCAACCGCTGGTTTACCACTGTTTTGCGGAGTAAAGGACGACGTTGAGATCGAACCCCCGACCCCCCGTCGCGTGGAACAGATCTAACTACCGCTTCTTGCGGCAGTTCAGACGCGGTTAGCTTGTTATAGGTAGCCAATGTATATGACAATAACAAGCTTAGAGCTGGAGCTGCGCTATGTAGGCCGGACTGGAGCGGAAATAAGCCAGTCGTAGCTTACTCAGTCGGATCCGTATACTGGTGATTTCCCGGCGTTCTGAGCGGGAGGGTGTATCTGTTGAAATTACGACACCTTCGGCACCGTGTTTGGTGTTGCGCATGTGTATTCTGCATAGCCGGGCCGGGGAATCGATATTAATACACTGCAATATCCCCCAGCACCACGAGATTCCCGATGTTTCCGCCCTTTTTTGGACTACTAGGCAACAGCTCTTTTGGCATTTGTTTTTTTTTGTTTTTGCCTTTAGCTTTTTCTTTTCTTTTCTGCGCTGTTCATGCCGGGAGAATTAACAGACACAACCAGGCAAAGGCAAGGATACACTCCTCCCCAAGAAGCACCACCAACCAATCACAACGACCGGGCCAATTCCATGTTCGTGCCTCTCTGACTAAGAGCAAAGTGCCTGTTGTCCCAGGGGCTGCTCATAACACGTGCTCCTTGACCCACCAGTGATTGGAGACTTGCTATTATAATAGATATACCCGCCTCTTATAATACTCTGTTTCAATTAAGCCTCTGGAGCATGTATGTAATATGTATGACCCGTAGTGTTGGGTCCGTGCGCCAGCAGTTGAGTGTAAACTTTGTAAATTGGACCGACCGAGATGAGATGCAGAGGAGAGCATACATACATACATAGTGTAACGAGGGGCCGGATTCACGTGGGCAGAGCACCTGCGCATATATATCTTGGCCCCGGCCCATGAACGATCGATCGCGGTATGTTGTTAGCAGTGGAATTGGTCGTATTTGTAAGGGCTTTATGTAGTCGATATTATCTAAGACTCAATTACTCAGCGGACTGGTGTTCCAAAGCCCTAGCTGGGAGCGAACTGGCTAGAAACCACACACGCGTAAACGCTGCTTGAACAATAGTAATCAGTTAAGGAGCGACGAGGATATGTGAGCTTGCTTTAACGCACATAGACGGTGGCAATTGTATTCAGGGATAGACCTAGTCCCAGGCTCCCCGGCCCTCGATACATCGCAACCCAGGGAAATAAGATGATGTGACCCACAAATGAGAGAGCCCGAATTAAGGACAAGTGCCGATATCTGTCCTGAACCTTCTCCGGCCATTGATGTTTATCTCGGTGTTTTGGATCGATAGCGCTTTGCCTTAACCGCCTAAAGCTTATAAATGGTTGTAAATCTTCCGGCCATTGATCAATACATGCGAACAACCCAGCCTTGCATGGGGGCGGGGCACTCACTCAATCACTCCCTTCCTGTATATCCGTAGCTGGATGAGTCCCTGGCCTTATCTCCCGTCATCGATTAAGATCTGCAGGGCATGCTATACCGCGCCGAGTGCGATGACCAGCCAGGCCAATGGCGGAGGGTGTTTTAATAAGGGTCGGCTCCCTTGCAGAGTATATACGATACGATGTTCCAAAGAGACACAAGCTTAGAAGAGATGCTGCATAGATTCACACTGATCTCACTCGACACTGATCATGACGTACCCTTGTGGTGTAGCTTGTGTCACACTGATTACATATGTATATATCCGCCGCCATTCCCACCAAGACATACACGAGTGTTCTCTCCCAATCCTAAACACGGGAGCCGAGTAAAAAACACGGCATCATAATCAATCCAGCCTGGACCGTGGGTGGGTGGTCAGTCAAGTGCCATTCCGCAACCCTGATCGTCCCGTGTATGTATATTCATGAGATATCACTCGCGGCTGTCCCACGGAAGTAGTTGTGTTACATGGCACTTATTGGCTGGATCCAAGTATGTGATCGACGTCTGTCTGCGTATGTGGCTCGAATTGCGACTCAGCGGTTCCGCCAAACAGGCGGTCGGGATGGCCTTGATTGCCAAAGCACAAGTGGGCTTCTAGACAGCTCGTGCTGGCGATATTTTCCGACTGGGCATGCATAGCTGTACATGTGGGTGTACTGCGTAAGGCCACTCACTATATAGAGTTATATACATAGACCTACGTTACATATACACCTTGGTCCATACACCAAGACTCGCCAATCGATCGAGGCTGTGCATGTGAAGCACCCCGAGCCTCAAAAAAAGAAGAAGAACCAGACAGGCGTCAACTCAATACATCCTTTGCCCTATTAATAATAACGTGGTGACCAAAGGACTCGGGGAGGTGTAAGCAACACAGGTCTTCAAATGGGCCAACCGGGCTCAAATCAAGCCACCCGTCAACCAAGGATCCACCGAGAAACCCTCCTAGTTACGACCACCTTCAGAATGGCTCCCAAGAGGACCCGCAACAGGTCCGGTACGTCCAACCCACTTGGGTCGGCCCCGCCTATGTAGTTATAAGCATATCAAGAAACCTACGTTATCCCGAATATCCATGGGACAGTGATCACAGACCCAGCTAGGTTTCCTGGCCCCGGGGGTTTACCCAGCTGCTGATGATCAGTGGGAGTATAAGGCAGCTGTACATGTCAGGGCTATAAGCTCCGTTCATTCAATACACGATTATCTGGCAGGGTCAGGTCTCTGCTTAATTAATGACCGGCCAAGTATCCACAACCTAAGAATTCGGCTGCAGCTGGCCCTATCTTAGGCCTAGGACTAGTGTGGCCATGAGCCTTAACTACATATGTCCTGCTAAGCCCTAGAGCCACGAAACAGGCGAAAAGGGCGTTCTACCTAGGCCTACCTCAAAGCCCAGCCAAACAACTTCCCTTTTTACCATGTCGGGATGAAGCCTCTATCGGCCGTTTTGCTAGTACGCTAGCTATAGGTGAGAGGGTAACCTGTCTCTTATCATTGACCACCGGCTCGAGCTAGCTAGCTTACGAGCCTCTGATCACGGCTCCTATGGGCCGGCTCATGACTGTATCCAAATACAGAGGGAAAATCGTCAGGATTATCATCAGTATGACTGGGAAATTCGCCGTCTACCGGGCAACTGATGGATGTTAGAGTATCAACAAAGTCGATGCATTTCGCCGATCGATGCATATGCCATACGTACATACAAGACGGGAGCTTTGGCAGCCGTGATACATTAACGATGCATTAACGATACGTCATTTGCGATGCATTGTATGGGATGGTAGAGGGGGCACTACCGGTGCCCGAACGGGTGCCTTTGGCAGCTATAATGCGTGCCCTCGTGTATAGCTGCGTACTAGTAGCCTTTGTTGTCACACATGGCCATAATAAGCCCATTCGGACTCTGATTCACCAAAGTCTAAGTAGTCCAGTCTTTGGACGGACTGCCCTGGCTTGGCTGAAGGGCTGCAGTCCCACGCAGTCTCTAGTCCGCCTAGTCCGCCTAGTCCGCCTAGTTTTCAGACGGACTGTCTTGGCCGGAGGACCGTAGTCCCACGCAGTCCATAGTCCCCTCAGCCCGTCTGCCTCTGGACGGTCTTGGCCGGAGGTCCTGGTCCAGCCGCAGTCGCAATATGCAGTCCACAGTCCGCCCAGTCTTTAGACCGGCTGTCTTGGCAGTCCCATGCAGTCCATAGTCCCAGCCCGTCCACTTATACGGTCTTGGCCGGAGGACCGCAGTCCCATGCAGTCCACAGTCCGCCCAGTCCTTGGACGGACTGTCTTGGCAGTCCCACGCAGTCCATAGTCCCCAGCCCGTCCACTCTCCGGACGGACCGTCCTGACCAAAGCTGACACGCCGCTACCGTTGGTGGTCCAGTCCAACTGTGGCCGACTGCAGTCGCCTGTGCCAAGCCGAGCGGTCCAAAAACTGGGGCGGACTACACGGACTGGCGGTTTTTCAGCCAAGCCAGTCCGACGTCAACCTTTTGGGCGGACTGGGCGGACTGGGCGGACTGGGCGGACTGGACGGACTATGGACTGCATAGCTTAATGGCCGCCTAGAAGAGTGTAGTGATCTAGTCTTGTTTATAGTAGCTAAATGAATTTCCGTCCACATGAAGGTTGATCTTTGACTTTAGTCATGATACATATTGTCTGTGAACTCCTGGTTGGAGCCATAGGAAGAAAGCACCCAGGCCAACCCTCCCAATAAGAATCCGAACCATACCCGACCGTATATACTCCATCCCGCCACCTCGCCTTTCTATCTTGTAGATAAAGCCCGGAGCGTAATGGAACCTACGTCCATATATAGAAAGCGGCTAGGTCAATGTCACATTGCAATAGAACCCACCGACACCCCAAGCTAAATAGTTAATGTTAAGTTAGTATGGGCGATATTGAAGACCGCGCGACAGGTTAAGGCCGACCAGCCCGACCCGGCAGTAAAGCTGTAAGAGGAGGAGATGCTACATGTACCCCGCCCTAGTGTAGACAATCACAACCCATCACTCGGCCGGCCGTGTGTCACATTACCTACATGTACCTTCCTTATCCCACCGCCGCCCCAGACCTACATTACATACATACATGTAGTCTCAATCGACCCACCCGGCATCCCATATAGCTAGTACAAGCAACTACATATGTAACCGCCCACCATATCTCTAGGGCCGGGCCAGAGCACCCGACAGCCCCAACCCACCACGCACATCGGTACACCCAAGCCCGGCCCAAGCCCCCGCCAGTCCAGGACCAGATCGGGCCAAAGAAAACAGGGAGCATCCAGCCAGCCAGCTCCGATCGCGATCGACATACACAAACACCCTCCAACTCCAACCCCAACTCCACCCCCAGCGCCAACCGGGGGGCTCCAAATACCAAACCAAACCCAGTCGAGCCGAATCCAGCCCCCGAACCGAGAACCAGCCCGTACGGTACGTGCATGTCCTTGCTACAACCCGCCCCGCCCGTTGGGGTCTAGAGTCTGTTTCTATGTATGTATGTATGTATGTGCGTGTACCCACCCCCCGCCGCCAGGCCCCACCCCACCCCACCCCACCAGCCCACAAGCCCACCCGATACCAATACCAATACCAACCCCCACCCACCACTCCCATAACGAACGTCACGCTCACAGTCTGCGACGGGCGGGCGGACTAGGCGCCTCAGTAGGTACATGTAGATATGTAGATATGAAGTACGTAGGCAATTGAGCAATTGAGCAGGCAAGCAGGCAAGCGGGCAAGCAGGCACTACCATGGACCCACCGCCGCCATAATCGCCCTCCCATCCCAACTCCATCCCAACCCCCGCCCTATCCGCACACGTACACCCACCCCACCCAACCATCCCGCCGCCACCGCCGCCGTACAACCCCAGCCGCCACCAAGAAACCGACGCTACACCACAACCCAACCCAACCCAACCCGACCCGACCGACCCAACCTGACAGACAGACACAGCGGTTCCCATTACCGCAGTTAGAAGCATGCGGATGTCGTGCTAAATAGCGGGAAGTTGGGACTGCCCTGCCCTAGGCCTAAAGAGCTGATTTTTATCTTCCGGGCGTACTCTCGGGGGTCACGTATTACAGGTAGGTACAAGACGAGTGATAGTTTGTGATCTACTACTACTACTACCGGTGGTCACGCCCGGTTACGACAATTCACAATACGGGTAGAGTATTTCTGTTTCTGCTTCCAAAGAGTCAAGAATGTGCTTTTATAACAATACAAACCCAGAGCCATAACCAAACGAATAAGCAATGTAAATATATATATATATAAACCACCCAGCAAATACACAGAAAGAAGGAAAGGAGCTAAAACCCATATCAATCTATATGCATCATCACCGCTCCTCTCCTCGAGCCATGCGCTGGCGGCGGTCTCCTCCTCATCCCCCTCCTATCGCCCTCTCCAGACCCCAACACGCCCCCCCCGGCCGCCACCAGCACCTCCACGACCCCGTCCTCACCTCTCGCCGCCGCCAGCGAAAGCGCCGTCTTCCCCTCCGCCGTCAAGCAGGCGTCGGCCCCGCGGTCCAGCAGCAACTTCACGGTATCCACCATCCCAAACAGCGCCGCCCAGTGCAGCGGCGTCCGCTCCCCCGGATCCCGAACATTGACGTCGACGCCCTGCTCCAGCACCGTCTCCAGCAAATCATGGTGCCCGCTCTTCACCGCCCACAGGAGGAGCTGCCCGTCCAGTTTCTGCGACGAATGCGTGCCCGCGCCGCGTGATAGCAGGACCCTGATGGTGGCCTCATACCCAGACTCAAAGTGCCTCTCCAGCGGCACCGACACCCCCGCGCCAATCGCCGCGTTATCGAGCGGCGTGTGCCCATCATTGTCCCTCGCGGCGATATCCGCCCCGTGCCGCAGCAGCATCTCGCAAACCTCCGGGGATACCCCCATCTTCGCGGCGAGGTGCAACGGCGTCCGCCCGCGATCGTCGGCCGCGGAGACGGACGCCCCGTGGTCAAGAAGAATCTCCAGCATCCCCTTGACGTCAAACCCCGCAGCGTGGTGCAGTGGGGTCTGCTCGTGCCGGTCGACCCCCTCGATGTTGGCGCCATGGGCAAGGAGGACCCTTAAAACCTCTGGAGCCGAGGCAGCGGTGTTGACAATAATCACGTGCAGCGACCTTCCGCCACCGCTGTTGCGGGTCCGGGCCTCAGGATCGGCTCCGTGGGAGAGGAGTAGCTTCGCAATCTCCGGGCTTGGGTTGATGGAGGCGCAGCACGTGTGTAGCGGTAAAACACCCCCCATGACGCGCATGTTGACGTCCAGGAGGCCACGGTCGAGGAGCAGTTTCACGATACTCTCGTCGCCCACGCTGACTGCTTCGTGCAGGGTTGTGACCCTGCGGCGCGGGTTGGGGATCGTGATGTCTGCGCCGTGCGCCAGGAGTATAGGGACGATAACCCGAGGCTTCTTGCCCACAATTGCATGATAGATGACAGGCTGAGAACCACTCATGTAGCTGTTTACATGCGCACCTTCACGGAGTAGGAAACGGAGCAGACTCTCGTGGCCGCTCCGACAGGCCCATTCAAGGGCAGTATTTCCATCCACATCTGATTTTGCCTCTGCGTGGATGATGGGGAGGAAGAGGTTGGCGAGGCGGCGGCAGGACAGAACAAGGTGATAGACATCGCTGAGCTGGGTAAAGGAGTGGAGTATGTTGAAATGGAGCTCATTGGGAAGGGTGAGAAGAGACATCTGGACTGCGTGGGGTGGGGGGGGGGGGGGGAGATGGTGATATTGATGGGAGGGGTGATGGTGGTATGTAGTTATCTTATTCTCTCGATTGATTCTGATGCAACCTGTCCGTTGGGATGCCAAGGATAGATCTCCCTCCCCCTTACCCTGCTGTCTTTTCTTGTCTTGTCCTGTCTGTACCTTCTCTAATAGCAGTAATAGATGTGTTCTTTGCATTCTGCATCACTCGGCCTTCTTGGTGACTGGTTGATCATTGGCGTGGGGTGCATACCCGTTATGTAATCAACCATGTCCCTCTCTGCCTTTACCGGGTGCATGCATACAACATCTCTGCTCTCTCTCCCCGAGGGCGGCTGCAGACCTTCAAACTCGATCGTGTATTGTTTGTCAATGGGTCCACTACAACTGTACATACATGTATGTTTAGAAGTGGCCAGGACTGGCGGGTGAGAAAAGGAAAAACCATCAAGTACGTTTCGTTATACGGATACATACGTAATCTACATTCCATCGGGTCTTTACCTATAGTAGGTACATGTATGTATTCATTTATAGCTACAATCAAGGCCAGACGAGAAATGCAGTTCCGACTCTCCTGCACCCAAGCGAAGCCCCCATCCCTCCCCCATCCCGCGTAGCACCCATCACGCCCCGTTACACCGGCTCAACCCTGACCCTGACCCCACACCGGAAAAACTCCGCCCCTACTGACTAATCCTAATCCCAAAATAGCCACGTCCACTACTGATCCCACCAAATAAGATAAGATAAGATAACGATAACAATCCCATCCATCAATAGACTTGGACACACTACACACTACACACCGGGTGTCCACCGACAATTAACATCAACGTCCCTCCCCCTTTTCAGTCGATGTTTCGCCGGTACGTAGGAATGGGGCCCCCTAGGATCAACGCGCACATAGATGGACGGTCTATTTCCGGCTGCGGCCCAGACCTAGACTGACAGACCGGTATCTGAGTAGTAGGGCTGGCTGGCCTGAATGAATGAACGAACCTGCCGGACGGACCCCAGGGGGGGGAAAGAATCTTTTCTCTCCATATATATAAACCCGTAGCTGCTGTCTACCGTCGAATACGTTACCTCCTCAGAGTCCAAACCAGCAACTAGCCAGTCTAGTGTACTAGTGTAGCCAGCGAGGTCCTCTCGCTATCCATTCTTTAATTCTCACTCTTTAATTAGGTCACCTCCCACCAGCAGGCTGGTCCCCCCCCCCCGTACACAATGCAGCTGTACATCCTCCACTTCCTCCTCCTGCTCCTGCCGTTCACTCATGCGCTCCCCTCCGCGACAACCCTCACCCCTACGGCCATCGTGAAGCGCGCGCCGTCGCCGCCCCTAGCGCCGCCAGGCGCACCACCACCGCCTCCTCCGCCGCCGCCACCTCCACCACCACCAGCGCCGTCGCCGCCAGGGCCCCCAGGAGCACCACCACCACCACCACCACCACCACCGCCGCCGCCGCCGCCCCCACCACCGCCGGGCTCCCCGGCAGTGACAAAGACAGTAACAACAACCAACGTCCTCACCAGCGTCAAATGGCTCACCTCGACGACCACGGCCGCGACCACGGCCCCCGCCACCACCCAGAAGCCCAACCCCCCCCAGAAGAAGAAGAAGAAGAAGGGTCCCAACGGCATCCAACGCTTCTTCAAGAACCTATTCAAGGGCAAGCCCAAGAAGACCAAAAAACCCGCGCCAAAGACATCCACAAAGCTCACCACAATTACCACCAGCATCTCCGGCAAGAACGTGACGCAGACGCACACCTCCGTCACCACCATCCCTCCCCCGAAGAAGAAGAAGGTGGTGGTGCTCAAGAAGCTTGTGCAGACGCTGACGCTGACGAGTAGCGCTGTGAGTACGCTTCCGCCGACGGCGCCGGGGGCGAAGGGTGTTGTGACGACGGTCGTGAAGACGGTGACGACGACGACGACGAGGGCGCCGAGCTTGACGACGAGGGTCGTTACCACCACTGTGCGGCCGAGGCGCAAGGGGGAGAAGACGGTCGTCAAGACGGTCACCAGGATTGGCGTTGTGGTCCCGAAGGGGGGTAAGAAGAAGGGTGATGCGTTCAGGGGGCTGGTCAAGGCTGTGAAGGACCGGAAGAAGGCGGATGATGAGAGGAAGAAGAAGGAGAGGGAGCGGAAGAAGAAGGAGAAGGAGCAGAAGAAGAAGGCAAAGAAGCAGAAGAAGAAGACCAAGAAGGAGAAGAAGAAGGCGGAGGAGGCGAGGAAGAAGGCGGAGGAGGCGAAGAGGAAGGAGGAAGAGGCGAAGCGAAAGGCGGAGGAGGAGAAGAGGAAGCAGGAGGAGGAGAAAAAGAAGACTTCTTCGACCTCTTCGACCTCTTCTTCGAGCTCTACTAGCTCTACCTCGTCGTCCTCGTCGTCCTCGTCGTCGAAGAGTAGCTCGAGCTCTTCAACCTCTACTACGACGACCTCGACAACCTCGAAGCCGACGTCAAGCACCTCTACGACATCCTCGACCACCTCGAGCACAACAACTACCTGGAAATAAGCTGCTACTCTCGACGAGCATCCACACCCAGAGACGAACTTTTCCTTTCTTCGGGCAGCATCGTAAAAAAACAAATTTCTTCAGGGTATTTGTTAGGAGTTTTGGGTGTCCTTTATTTATCTCTTTCCTTCTTTCCTTCTTTCCTTCTTTTTCTTTCCTTTTTCCGGTTGGGGCATATTTGCATTAGATTGTGACGATAAACGGGAGCGAGTTCATGTATGTACTTATGTAGTTGTTAGAAAAATACAGATATGTGGTATATATTCACCTGTTAAGACCCGCCTAGCGCCTATGAATTAGTACATAACGTGCCCTACCAACCTGTCAATGAGGGAGCATTTGCTCTGCTATGCAGTAGCAGGGTCTGTTCATGTTCATATGTATGTAAGCCTCCCACCGCGTACCAGGCTGGGGTGCGCCGGCCCAGTTACTTTACCAATTCCAAGCGGTAGCGGAATACGCCCCCCGCCATATTGCCTACTGCTTACCCATACGACCTCCTCTTTGCAATTGGGAAGTTGGGGAGTCTGAAGCTTTCAACAGCGTAGGGGGTAGAGGATCCTTTTTTTCCCGGAATAAACATGATATGCAGTCTTAGACTACATGCGCATCTACATATGCATGTTCTGCCCGGGCGACGATCGCGAAGTTTCCGACTTCGTGAGGAGCTGGGCGCCCCCTATGCAGTCAGGTTACTTCGGCCCCAGCAGGTTGACTGGTCCGTGAAGAGGACAGACAGGCTTCGTGAAGGGGGCGATCAAAGGTTAAGGGCCGCTTGGCAAGTAGACAAGACGGAGTTTTTACAAGGGTGAAAAACTCCCTTTAAACGGGCCCTAAGTTAAACCTTTAACCTTTATGAACCGTGTCCCCTTCACGGGCCAGTCAACCTACCGGGGCGAAGCAACCTGTCCACGAAGCTATTCTGTTTACAAAGCCCAACATCATTGATGTCTGTACATGTATTAATTACAAAAGTTAAAGGAGTGTACCTGACAATACCCAAGATTCTCTAACTGGGCTAGGAAATCTAGATCTATACTCAAATGCTCTCTTGTCCCACAGGGCCTTTTCCCTACCAACAGGGGGGTCCGCCTGTATCAATGACTTCGGGTGCTATATTAACACGTATAGCTCCGGAAGTCTTATATCTAGCCCTCTGGGAGGGGACGGGGGGCGGGAGGCGGGGCGAGGACAGTGTCTTGGTGCGAGGGCTATAGCTAGGTTTCTGTTGTCACAATAACGTGCCCGTCCCTTCCCATAGGACCAGCCTTAAGACTTCCAAAGCTGTATCTATTTAGCGAACCAGCCGACCTACCGGCGAAGCAACCTGACTGAGGCGCCCTCTTCACAAAATGGGAGACCCCACCGCCAGGCCGGATAGAACATATCCATGGCGGAATAGAGGATCAGGCCCGCCAGTAGTTACTCGTATGTAAGAATGCTGACTTACATAATACAGAACAAGGTTAGGGTTAGGCTTTAGGTAGCTCCTGGGTATATATGTCATGCATTAGCGTGCCCGGCCCTATCCAGGGAGTAATTACATGTATGTACATGTACATGTAGCACATCTAACTAGGCCCCGTTTGGCAACAGGCCAAAACGAAGTTCCCACCCCTGTAAACTCCATCTTTTTGTTAGGCCTTGATCCTAACTGGAAACTCCATTTTGTCTAGTTGCCAAACGGGCCGTAAGGGCAACCAGGTCCTCGAAACACCGCTTCAAGCCTGGAGACTAGATCTTCACACAAACAAAACGCCGTTATCTTTGCTGAGGTTCGCCGAGCGGGCCCCAAGCACCCCAACCCAAAGGTTTGACAAATACATCAAACCACTTACCCTCACGATCTCCCAAAATCGAGATCACATACATGTAATTATAGGACTTTCGAGCGCGCGCTCATGATCAGGGTTGGGCAAGAACGTATTTTCCATCCTCCCCATAGGGTTTTCTAGTAGCACATACTACCTACTTGGCGTTTCTCCAATTAACGTAGTATGTTACTCTACCAATGAAACCAACTGGAATCTAGAACTTCATGCAGGCTCGAGGCCTAGGTATTGTTACACAAAGGATTATTAGTGAATAAATCCGAGCCTACCTCCCCTTCACTAGGATTTACATGAAGTGCTGAAAATTTTTTGGGACGGTTTGTTAGTTACGACAACTACGTACTAAATACACCAACCTTCTGGGATTCTCTTCTTACATACCGGTACCTTTTTGTCTTGCGTCTTCCACTCTTTCTCGTATCTCTATTAGCAATTTCTTCTCTACCCACTCTTTCATTCCTTTCTCCTATACTCTACATACTTTAACGAAACACGGTCGTTACCACTATCAGTTCATCTCAATAGCCGGTCATGACAAACACCCGCCTCCATGCAGATAGGCTAGTGCGGGCAATTAAATAGCTATAGAAATATTATCATCGTAGATAGGTCTTTGTAGATTATATTAGTTACCCCAATATTCATCCCTCGTATAATCAGATCCAACTATTATAATCGATTAGCTGTCTCGAAAAACTCATAAGCTACACATCTAGGAACGTTTATAGGGCGAATACCACACAACGCATCTGTGGGTGCGGTCTAGTAGTATCCCATTGTAGGTTCCGCTGGGTGGTGCTGCGGCGAGCGAATACGTATGGTCAATGTTGCAATCTTATCTCATCAGATCCTGCCCCAAAAGGCTTTAGCGTGGTCGACTAACCCAATAAGACAGACTCAGCCTACGCGCTAATGCAGGCTCGAGAGACGTTACACGTGATTGGTACCAGTACTAATTAGGTACATGCTTGAGTGGGATATAAATCCAAGGCCATCTCCCTCCCTCTCTTTCACCAAGACCCACACGAAGTGCTGCCAAAATTCTCAATCACCTTGCTACGCCACAATTACTTATCGCATCATATACGACATGTCATATGCATATTTGTCTTACCCTATTGGCTCTGTCTTTATGTCTCAAGAGGACATGGGGGAGGCCAATCGGTAACTTTTTTTTTTTTTTTTGCTAATGATGTGGCTTGATAAGCCTGCAGTTGTTTCACGCCCACACGGTCGATTCCGCCTTACGTGCCGTGGGGTTGATTCATGAGGCTGAAAGCATACATGCATTCAATCTATCCAAGCCTATCGATGTGCCTGAAGCTGTCTCCGGACAGTCAGGTACACCAGAACATCCCGACCTGCTAGCTATATACACGTTTGAGACGCCCGATGTTCAACATACGCCAGAACAGCTTGAGCCGCGAGATTTATCATCCGAACCACTTCATCTATATGAGTCGGTCCATGATCTCGAACACTTGAATCGCCCAAGTCCGGAACACCCATTACTGGATGAAACTATCAATGAGCCCTCTGCACCCGAGAAGCAGATACCTCCCCCGGTTCGAGTCTCTTGCGAAGGAAACTGTAATGGAGATTTAATGTATACAATCCACCCTCCCTCCTTGCTCTTGGTATACTAACGTGGTCCATAGTGGCCCTCACACATGCAAACGTGACGGAAAAGCGCTCCGTATTACCTGTCTTAGCGCCCGCTGCACGTCCAAATTCCCTACAAAGCATGGCTTCAACCGTCACTGCAAATCGGCACACAAGCTCGGGAATCTTATCGACTGTGAATTTGCTGGATGTACCAGGGTTGGTAGTTCAGGGTTCACCCGTAGGGACAATATGGTCCAGCATTTGAGAGATGTGCACGGAATGGAAGCCGCTATCCGGAGGTACCGAATTAGGGGGCCGGTGCGGGGGTTTGTGCATTGATATAGCGGTTTTGTGGTTCATCGGTTGTGTACGGCGGCGGCGGCTAGTCTGCGGTTCTTTCCTTCATCCTACTAACACCCTATGAGGGTATTTTGTATTCACATTTTTTTTTGACGCTGGTTATCTCTCGACTCTTTATTCCCCTTCCCTTATATCCTATTTTCTTTGTTGAAGCATATACCCGCTCCATTGCTGGCCATTTTCTATCTTACTGCTTGATTTCTCTACCAAATTGTTTCCTGTCATTTTCTGCTTTTCTTACAGTACTCTATCGGTACCTTCCCAGTCGTTTCTCAGAACTCTCGCCCCACAAAAATTAAAACCAAAAACACGAAGATTGTGGCTTTTCTCCACTGAATCATGGTGGCGGAAGCCTTCTCTGCAGTACGTTTGATATGCGGTAGTTTTCAGCTAGTATTCTCTCTTAAGGGCCCAGAGACACATTTGCAATCACAGCCTCAACAGAGGTCCGAATAGACCCACACTAACCAAAAAGGATTGGGTGACCCTGATACAGAGAAATAGAAAAACAGCAAAGCTGCATATTTTCCTAGTCATTGATTATAATACCTAACCGCGTTGTCATGATAAATGGTACCGCCAAGTTGTAGATTACTAAACATGAACCAGGGTTTATAATCATAGAACCTTTATAACTGATGTAAGCATAGATACAACTAGCTCTTGAAGGAGCGGGTCTATAACTAAACTTTACTTGTATCGCGAAAGCCCCAGTGCAGTGCGATCCACAAAGCACATCGAGGCGAATAAAACAGAGTATATCGAGTTGCCTCCCCCTCTTATGAGATCTGCTTTTGGTTTCCTCGAGCCATTACACCTATGCCACGGGCTGTCTCGATTCTCCTCGAACTAGGTCTTGGTAGTGATTTCTCAATAGTTCTTATCCGGTTCGATCACCCGGGATCTAATACGCGGGTATCTCTGCTCTGGCGGCTTGGAGAGTGTATATTAAGTTGAGTCGAGTCAATTCGAGTCGAGTCGAGGAACATACCATGTATCGAGGTTCTTCGGCTCATAGAAGGGGATACCTCGTATCACCTCGAGGCGTTTGCTTCGGGCCGGGGCACGAAGCGCTTCGCCATCGTGGACAACACTGCCCCAGTGGGCCGTCGTTCTAACCCTTCAATCAGACCACTAGAAACCGTCGTAGCTTTGGAGTGAGCCTGTTTGCCCGTACCTATATAGCCGCTCCCTCACTGGTCTCCGGGATGAACCCGAATTAACATCTAGTGACCCCGACAAGTACGGGCCGGTCAGCCGCCTGAGCCCCCTGAGGCCGCCTTGCAAAATTGGCCAGGCGAGGAGCCTCGAGCTCTTTAGCTCCTCGATATGGCCCGTAGAGCGACGGAGTTTAGGTACTACTAGGGGTCTTGTTGCAATTGGCCACCATGCGTAATACATATGTAGCTTGTATGGCCCAGAGAGTGACTTGGCGCTAAGGTCTGACATGGTTCGCCGACTGTATGAAGTTACGGAGCTGTATTGGGGGTGTTGTTTCTTCAGCCTTGTTTCGTGCGCTGGTCTCTATTGCTGCTAGCTAGTTGCCATTGGAGGATGATCGGGCGAGCCACGGCAACATTGCAAGCAATTCTTGCAAATAACTTTCTCTCATCGAACGCCCCAGCTAGCAATTCAACCAGAGACTTTCAAATAATAGACACAATTATATATTTTAATTCAGTATTTGGGGGTGTTTGGCCCAGGCCATGCTCTATTCATGATGTAATTAATGATGTAAACAAAAAAAAAATGCTCTATTCATGTTGACGGCGTTACTAGAGATCGAGTGATTGGGTGTGATCGGATCTGAATCTACGAGGCTCGTGTAACGCTGGCAACGGCAAACGGGGAGGACCAATCAAACAAATTAAAGGAGATGTAGATACGTACATGTATGCAGGTTCGAGGGGCTAAGACAACCTGGTACTTTCAATGTCTCAACCAGCTGCCCGTGGGGTCCATGAAGAGAATTAGAAGGAGATTATGTCAGAGGGGGTGATGCTTGTCTGGGGAATGCATGATGAGGCTCGAGAAAGAGAGCGCACCAGGTCGGCCAGGGTTGAGGAGGAAGTAAATGGACCCGGAGCTTTTGGTTTGTTTTGTTTTTCTGTTTTTGTTTTTTCTCTTTTTGGGGGGAGAAAGAGTTTACCCTACCTCCGGAGAGCGGGAGGAAAGGTTCTGTCATAGCCCACGCGTACGGGCTGCACACACGTATGAAGTATCAATCAATCAATCAGCCCGTGGGGCCCGGGGTCCAGGCTACATAGCTAGTGGTAGACATCAAACACCCGGCCCAGAGCCTTGGCGAAAATGCCCCCCAAGCTTTGTATTAAATCAGTCATGAATGGTGCACTACCTACTACTATAATCTCTAGATCTATCTACATGTACAACAGAAGAAGTACTTGCCTAAACATATAATCTTCTAGCGGAAGCAATTTGTTGTAAGATGTTTAAATTGTGAGATTCTATCGAACTGATGAATTCTTAAACAAAGTGAAGGGAAAAGTTCTCCCTATATAATACAATTTTCACTAAGAACAAGTATTCTTTTAAACAAGAGTACAAGTAGCCCATGGCCGGCGACAATCTGCCAGACCGAAACCATTGCCAAGATAACATAATCTAGGGTTGTTACTTTCGAGTCTGCCCGCTTATCTGACTATCTTGTGGAGGCTGCTGGATTATGCGCATGATATACGCGAGTGACGATGTAATTAAGGGGGTTAGGTTAGGTCGGGGATACATTGATCAATAGAGATATATACGTTGCTAACCAAACCCATGTATTATTTCCTAATATAGCTATCCCCTGGATGAATGAGACAGTGTAAAATCTCTCATGAGTAAACCCGCGAACTTTATGGCACATTGGTAGTATTCTAAGGACTGAAACTGCCAGATTCCGGGCGCTAGCGCATGAGAGAGGTTTTCCGGTGTCTCGTTCGTCCAGGGGATGGGCCTAGCTAAGACCGGTGCTGTGCCCGAGTGATATCTGGTGACCGAGGCTGAACTTTTCAATTCACTGAGTGCTGTGTTACCAGTTATCTGCGCCATGCGCCAATGAGTTAGATTGATACCCAATAGATATTGTAGAAGTGAATTATCCCTGCCAGGCTCGGTACTAAAAACGCAACTTTACACGAAGGGTGGCTAGTCGTGGATAAAGTTGGGTCTATCTCCCCTCCCTCTCTTCATCAAGGTTCACACGAAGTGCTGCTATTTTTAACTATCACCCGGCTACGACTGCCCCAGCCTACTGAAAGATATCTGTCTTGTTATACCATTGGTCTTCCTTGTCTCAAATGAGAAATATGGAGGGGACCAATAGGTAGGTTTTTTTTTTTTTTTCGCTTGCTGATCATCATATTTGCATATTGTCACGGGCCGCCGCTATTTGATAAAGCTCAACCATTCGCACACTTTTCCCCGCACTTGGAGATGAGATCGAGATCACTCTTTATGACGGTACTGGCTACACCGACCTGCAGGGATACCCTGAAGATGTTCCTGCATCAGATGACAGACCCGATGCATTCGAATACTCAAGCCCCGATGGTGATGATGAATTAAACGGGCTACTTGGCTTATCAGTACCGTTTAACACATCTGAGCATGGCTCAGAAGACATTGGTACACCTGAATCCTCGAGTGCTTCCTATACAGTCGAAGAGCTTTATTCCTGGGACCTACTATCTGAACCATTATCTGGTCCATACGAGCCGATTGATGCGTCTGAACAACCGACTCAACCGCTGCCGGTGTTTAATTCCCCCGTTCTAGATCTAGACCCCCAAGTCCTCATCCCAGTACCAGGCATTGAAGAAGGTCTCGCGGTCAACACCCCAACGCCTCCCCCGGGAAATCTTTGCAACGGAAAATGCAAAGGGAACCTACTGTATTTTTCCCTTCGCTTCCAACGGACGTATCGTCTACATGCTAATAACGACTGTGAACAGGGGCCCCCATAGATGTCAACGTCTCCAAGGAAAGCTTAAAATCACCTGCCTCGACAACAACTCATCATGCAGTGCCAAATCCTATAACAAGAACGACTTCAACCGCCACTGCAGGACAAAACATGGGCTCAGGAATATGCAGCTGATCGACTGCGAGTTCGCCGGGTGCGGTAGAGTTGGCAGTGAAGGGTTCACACGTAAAGACAATATGGTGCAGCACATGAGGAACGCGCACGGGGTGGCATGTCCAGTGAGGCAGTTTCAGGTTCGGGGCCCGGTGCATGGTTATGTTTAGCTGATATCGGACCTTATGGAGGTGGAAGGGGTTGCTTTTGTTTTTGGTCATGATTTTCCCGACTTTTTTCCTTTTTTTCTTGAGAACCTGTTCTAGACTCTCTTTTCTCTCCTTTGTTATTTGAACACTCCTTCCCGCATTTCCTATATCAACCGTCTTTTGAGATAGCTCTCTCTTATTTCTTCTTCACTTTTATATTTGTCTTTAAAACAAAACAAAACCAAAAAACACTTGTAAAACGATTATAGTTACGCCTTCCCCTGTGCCGCCGACCTGACTGTCTACCAAGTAACCAAACTTCAGACCCCATTTGCATTGACTCTACCAGGTAGGCAGTCGTTTTAAACGGAGGCAATATTATATGTAGTTTTTACATAGTTCCAGTTCAGAAGCCAATATCGGTATCGTAGGGCAGGTATTGTAGTACAATTGCAATAAGACAGTATATACAGCGACAGGTAATAAGTGATGGAACACCCTGAGAGCGAAACAGGCATCACTGCGTTCCATCACTTATTACCTCCCCACCGCTATACAGTAGAATTCGGAAAGAACGCAAAACCGCAGCCCGACGTCATTGCTAGACTGCTTTTATCATCCTCTTATACATGCTTTTGAATGGCTCAGATTGAAGTGTCATTTCTTGGACGTGACCGCTACGCACAATACAATTGGAGGTGCTATGTAGCTCTGGCTGGGCCAGGCGCGCTGGCACCCGCCCACCCTGACCAGACGCCCGCCTGGGTCACAGGGGCTTGTTTGCTTTATACAACTGAAACAAGAATGACAGGTGTTCCGCCAGCTTTGACAAAACATATATGACCTTCAAGAAACGGTGGTCTACATCAGGCCTAGCGCGCAAAATAGCGTCTATCTATGGCTTAGTAACGTAAGTGGAAGTTTCGTATGGTTCTTGGCAAGAACTCCCAATAAGATACTAGCCTACGGGGGGTGAAGTTGGAACGGCCAGGGTATCGGTTGCCATAACTGCTGTGGCTAAGCGTCTTGGCCGTTCCAACTTCACCCCCCGTACCATTACACAAGAGCGACGTGGTTACTGTTGTACTAACATGCTGGAAAAGCTTGTATCCAGTGTATTTTTCGCCGTACATAGTACATGTATGTACGATACAGACAAAGATATCAAAATGTCTGCCCGGATCCCATACGTACTACCATAAGGAAGCAGGTGCTCATCCAGGCTTTGTGAAGAACCATCAACAGGCCAGGTATGGGGGCCCCAAAGCCGTCATATATCCAATCCTGATAGTCCAAGAAGTTGAGGAGTGCTCGAGAACGCCCCCATGAACGCCCCCCTAGCAGGCGCCTCAACCTCTTTACCCTCAACGGGAGCCCTGTGTCCCTGACGCTTCCTAGCAGGCGCCTCGACCTCTTTATCCCCAACGAGAGGTCTGCACCTTTGATGCCTGGGAGGCCCTCCGTCAGGCTGGACTTCTTCCTCAGGATTGACGCGAGCCCTGCGCTTTTGATGATTGGGTGGTTGTTTACTCCCAGAGATAACGATAGCCCTGCGCCCCTGACGTCTGGGAGGCTGCTCGTCACGATGGTCCTCCTCATTTTCAGAAACAACGAACACCCCGCGCCCCTGATGTCTGGACACCCCTTCTTCTTCGGAAACAACCAGAGCTCTGCGCTTTTGGCGTTTGGGTGGCTCTTCGTCAGGCTGGGCCTCTTCCTCTATCCTGAGTATCGAGTGATAGCACATGATCTTCTAAGGGATTTGTGTCACATCAAAAATTTATATGAGATCAAAGCAGACATGGCGAACGGCATAGCTTACACATTTAGGTTCTCTAGCACGATGATACCATTATGCAGGCTTGACGAACTCAAACATCCGTTCATGCAGGCTCGGTGCCAAACGACGGCAGCTACAGACGGGGTCGAGATAGGTGTATGTAAAGCCTAATCCCTCCCCATACCTTCTTGTCAACAGGCATCCGAATTGCTGCCAAATTTTTCCATTTCCCAGTTAGAGCCGCTAACTTACATACAACCTCGCATATCGCGCACTACATCTATCTTATTGGTCATCCTTGTCTCAAACTAGAGCCATTTAGCAGACCAATGGGTAAGGTTTTTTTTTTTTGGACCCCGCCATGGCCAATTAAACGCGTTTATTTAGAACGCCCTCATGCCACTCACTAGATCTACTTGATTTAGACCTATCAGGAGTATTCCGAGAGGCTCAAAATGGGCCACTGGATATATCTGAATTTCTCGACCCATCGGGATTGTTTGATCTGCCGGGAGAGTTCCATGGGTCTCTACTCAGCCCATTAGAACCTTTTCATCTATTGGGAGGCTCCAAGAGGCTCAGTTTGTGCAATTCGATGCACTCGGATATCCTAGCCTACTACCCAGAGAGCTCCAAGAGGCTCCGCTTGGAGCATCCGGATATCCCACCAGAACCGATTGATCTACCCGGACCGTTTCTTCAAGATGGCTTACACCATCCTAACCATTTGAAACCCCCCCCCCCCCCATAGTAGAGGGCCAGCCACCAGCAGTTATCAATAGTCAATCAATCGTTGAGGGCCAGAATCGCTTCTCGGAGGTCCACTACAATGGAAAATACAGAGGGGGCCTAGTGTAACCTCCCTCATCATTCTACTTACTCGTTTGTATACTAACCCTAAAATATCTTGTGAAGTGGATCCCATACCTCTCAACGCCCCGGAAGGAGACTCCGAATTACATGCCTCAGTAACGACTGTTCACATGTGCTTACCACAAAAACGACTTCAACCGTCACTGCAAAACAAGACACGGGTTCAGAGAGGCATTGCTTGATTGCACTTTTGCCGGATGTGTGAGAGTTGGCAGAAGAGAGGTGCATAGAGCAGATATTCAGCGGATGCGCTTCAGAATCTAGGGTCTAAGACATGGTGTTGAGGTTTGGGGCTAAACTGCCGGTGATTGGTGGATTGGTGCCATCGGGGTGATATTTGATGGAGAATTTCTTTTTTGGAAACAGACACCTACTTCTGAAAGTCAGCCTTTCTTTGGGGTTATCTTTCCTTTTAACTTTCGATTGGCGAAACTTGCGATTTCCCCCCACTATCACCTTCTCTAAGTCGTTTTCTTTAGTTATATATCAACATGTTTCTTTGACACGCTCTCTTGTACCCCCGCCTCATGCTCATCCTATCCCCAAGATAACAGTTACTTCGCACCCTACTACCCGGCCCTCTTTAAGCCCTTTCTTTTGTGTTCTATTGCCTTCCTTTCCCTTCCCTTATCTTTTTGACAGCCCCCCCTCTCAAGAAGAAGAGAAAAAACAAAGACGACCGGTTTTTGGAACAATGGAGTATACTTTTATAACCCCCTACTTAAATCTTTCCAATTGATGATTCGAAATCACTCAACAAGGTCATGTAAAATGACGCTTTTTGTAATGTTGGATTGTTGCCCCCCACAATCGACCGGTGATCTCCCTTGAAGAGCTAGATGTGTGATGGCACTCAATTATTATTGATATAGCCCACCGCCTCAGCTTGGAAGGTCGATAGTAGAGTCGGGGGAGACGCATATCCCCCTATATGGCCATTCAAAGTAGCCTTGTCCCCGGCTCATTTAGGAATTCCGCCCCTCCCATTTGTTTTAACTTTGTGCAAGAGGGGGGGGGGGTAAATCTGAGTATAGGATTCTAAGTTGGGTTCCACAGCTCCCGAATTATTAGCTTATGAATAAATTTCACCTCTTAGGGGTGTATATATAAGTATGTATGCAAACACTCCAGGTCCCCCCCCGCCGGCTCTATTAGGCATTCATGTCCACATAAAACTAGCCACGAAGTCCCCATGAAAAATAACCTCAGAAGTCGTTTATTTGGCGATCAGGGAACCTCTATCGTGCTATCCAGCCAATGACAATACAAGTTAGCTCATAACAAAAAAACACCTGTGTAGCTGCGCCATTGTGTGGAAAATTATTTAGTTGATGTTGATATAAAGTTATTGACGCCTGATGTCTTGTCTTCGCGAGGTTTTGATTAACGCAGGATTTGTAGTGCGACGATATAATCTCCTGCATTCCATATTCTCGTAAGTCCTGAAATCTTATAGATATTTTTAAGCCTTTATGTTTACCCTAAAAGTTTCTAGTGACTTGAGATATCACTACTCCCCGCATGAGGAGGGCAACTTCGGCGTGTACTAGAGGGCGCCCACCCCCTAAATCCCAGGTTCGGAAAGATGTCTTATTCGGAATTCTAGGCCAGGCCGTCCCAGACTTCCGGACGCCTGGGTCCTGGGAACTAGATCTAGTTAGGTCCTTGGTTGGGTCTGGGTCTCCTCGATTTACTCCGAGGTTTTGAACTCTCTTGGGGTCTCTTTTGGTTCTTGAAACACAAAATCCCTTGCCCAGACTTAATTCATGTCCAAGTTCCTTTTCACTGTCGGGGCTCGGGCCGGATAGATTGGGTCGGAGGTTATTTCGGGGTTGGGGTAGGCCCTTTTTCGTCCTTAGTCGGATCGGTCCGACTTAGCGCTGGGAGTAACCACATCTCGAGCTTAGCAACTCTGATGATTTTATGTACCACCTGTATCTTCCCCAACCCTCGATAACCACCATTCTGCAGTGATAGATAGTATTAGCTAATCTAAACTCCCAGGTATTTGTTTCCATTTGGCCCCAGGTTCAATACATTGAGGGAGGCACGGGTCAACTACCTTTGGAATAATCAACGGCAGCCGCCCTTATTGATCCCTCAGATATGTTGTGGTGTAGACGGTGCCCGTTAATATAGAAATAATGCAAAAGCATAAGTTCGTGATCTATAGAAGAGCCCATGCGAATCGGTGTGCACCTCAGTGACGAGTCTCGCTCCACACGCCCATCGACCAACACTGAAAACAACTGGGGCGCGGATGTGCGTACCGACCCAGTTTTGAACCGATATAATGAGTCACGATCTGGCCTTAGTAGTCTCTCTTAAAGATACTTGTAGTACCATGATCTTTCGCGATGGCCTGTCTGTTCCGGACTGCGCTTCAATGGCAGTCGAATCGAAGTAGCGATCGGAGTGAACAAGAAACGCCGTACGTTAGGGGCTACTCAGGACGAACACTAGCCCGTGCATGTTTATCTCCAGAAATAGAACACGCATCACCCTGCAAGCCGTGCTGATTCTCTTTCTTTCTGGCGGGTGTCGGGTCCCATGTCAATGTCAAATCAAGGATGTGAAACATGAGGTTGAGAGGTTGATGGGCTAGGTTTCTTAAGAGGACGCCTGCGAGTTCTGGGGGCAACTGTAGGTACTGCCCATGTACCCTGTGTCAGGCTTAACACCTTTCTGCGCTAGTAGTTTTGGGGGGCCGCTTACTCGTAAAGTACATACAAGTACATGTATGAGTTTGTTATAACCCGTTCCACTTGGAGAACATTTATCTAGTGAGGACATACTGATGTTTGTACTAAAAGTATCGTACCAACTGCGCTGCGCGTAACGGGGACTTATGAAGGTGCCGGTTCTAGTGCAGGTCCTGTAAGGCGGGAATGTGCAAGTTGACTGAACTGAGTAGAGTTCCTGATTGTGATAACCGATCCCCAGATGTGAGATCAGATCATATTGTGCAGCGCTGTACTACATGGGTCTTATAACACGCGCAGGCTCCACGGAAGATGATGAAGTATGTATTGGGTGACAAACCGCCTTTTCCTGCGCATTACTTCTCAATATTCCCCTCAAATCTTTATTCCATACCTCTCATCAGTCCTGAAGCCCGTCCCTCTATACACTAATCAATTGAAATGATAAGGATTCTATAATCTGGTCAAATGTATTGGTATCGTTTTGCCCATCCGGGGAGAATCGCTCGGCATAGTATCCGTGCTGCGTAAGAATTCTGCGGGGTCGTTATGTAAGTATGTACCTACAACATACCTACACCTATAGTTGGAGGTGTGTACTTACATAACAGCCACCACATACAAGCCTGGATGCATTTGTCATTGAAGATCCGGCTAGAATCGCTCTCGATACCATTCTACTTTACATGCGGCGACAGAAATCCTCGGGAGAACTTGGGTTCAACTTGCAGGTTTATAAATGGCATTGGCTTCTGGGCTGAACCCCATCAATTCCGTGAAAGAGCATACGGCCTGCAAGCGATATTTCTTCTGATTGAGAGTGGTATACCTCCTGTTTTATGCGAAGCGTGAGTCGATGCCGGCTTATGCTGATACGTTGCAAGGACGGGACATCTACAAACCTCTCGCACCATGATGTCAGAACGGTAGTACAAATAAGCGCCTCTAACGCTATCTTATGTGCAGCTTCTTTGCTAGATGCGATGCATGTGTCTGTCCCACCGATTGGCCGTGGATCTTATGGTCTAAACCAACACCATCTCTGCTTCGGAGCCTTTCTACTACAGAATCCCTGAGAGTTCAAAGTATAGAACGACATTTCGCATCTATAGGTGGGATACCTATATGCATATCGGCCTATCTTCCTCACCACATGACCTACAACCACATATTTACTTCTAAACCGTGCCAGGACCCCCAATGACCTGAAATACCTATAAATAAGCCATTCTTCAAATAAGGTTTCTCCTATGTCTAGATCCTTCAGAGGTTGTATCGTCTTCTAGTCTAGATATCCTCTATAGCTCAATCGGGCCGAAACCCACCCTCCCAACTCCACCGGAGCAATGTCTATGATGCCGCAATTTCAAGCTTCCATTCCCGCCGACTCGGAAGATGAGGACTACACTACATGTGATTCCTCTAGCAGTAGTAGAGAGTGCGCTTCTTCACCCTCCATCCACTGGTTTACTATGCCATTTTGATTGCCCTTTGAGCTGACCTCTTTACTCAACGATCCTCATAGAATTGCAATTGTGAGTGATACAACAACCTTCTCAACCACCATATTCAACTACAAGCATGAGAACGGTCGCCGGTAGATCTCCTCCCTCCGCGGAAGACCGCTAGTTAACGGTGTGGGGCGGGGCAGGTACCATTCGTATAGAGAAGGCACCTATTGGGCGCCCAACGATATCCAACAAAACAACCAGCTCAATCTATTGTAAATATCTCTGTGTACATGTAACAAGGGATAAAATACTGATTCAAATCAATGTAGTCACCAGGTCTATAGCCTAGTGCTACTAGACGAGCTATACGATGCGCCTCTCGGCAGTGACGTAAAAAGCATTCTCGACGTTGGCACCGGCACCGGTATCTGGGCCATTGAGATGTCGGACAAGTTCCCCTACGCAAGAATTGTAGGGAACGATTTATCGCCCACGCAGCCGTCTTGGTACTTGATCCGAACAACCACCGTACCCAAACTACCATACGCTAATGTCTATAAATAGGGCCCCAATAAACGTTGAATTCGAGATCGACGACATCACGCAAGAGTGGACACACCCGCCTTGTAGCTTTGATTTTATCCATGCCCGCGCCCTCGCCGGCTGTATTCCCAGCTGGCCCACATTTCTCTCCCGCACCTACCGGACCCTCGCGCCCGGCGGCTGGTTCGAGTCCGTAGAGACCACACTGGAACAGCTCAGTGACGACAACTCTATCCCGCCCGACTCCGCCGTGGCAGAATGGTACCGATTACTCTCCAAGTGTGGCGAGGCTATCGGTAAAACGTTCGATACGAAGGATATGAATGTTTGGATGGAGGAGGGGGGTTTCGTGAACGTATCGCAAAAGGTCTTCAAGGTACCTGTAGCACCATGGCCGATTCTTCCAGTGGCCAAGGAGGTTGGGAGACAGAACCTGGCCAACATGCTGGAAGGGATGGAGGGGTTTACGCTGGCGCTACTCACGAGGGTTTTGGAGTGGGATAGTGCGGACGTTGATGCATTGCTGGCGAGAGTGAGGTCAGAGTTTCTGAATAAGAAGGTCCATTGTTACTTTCGGATGTAAGCTTATCACCTTATCACCTTATCACTCGATCCTAGCTTGTACTAAGGGTGTAAAGGTTTGTGGTTACCGGTCAGAAGCCACAGGACACAACCGTGGTAGGGAAGAGTACAGCTGAGGGCTCTGGTAAATTGATAAGCGAGCCGGGCCCGAGCTCTCAATATCATGAATGAGATACTAATGGTAAGCAGGTGGGTACAAGTATATATAGGAAGGGGGGATATTATGATTTTGAGCGATACCCAGAAGCTAGACGCAAATTCAATGTTCAAATATATCTCCAGTCCCCAGGGTTTTAGGCTTACAATAAGAACCATTCCATGAAATTGTTCGTGGAGATCAGAGCTCGACCGAAATCCCTTGACGGGCTCTCTTTCAGTTCTATCAATCTAGCGGCGTAATGGCTAGGGTCAGATATATTTCTCCGTTGGAGTAAATATCCGATATGGAGCCTTAAGATTCTCATATGCCTACGTCAGTAGCAGATTGTCTTGACTCGAAGCCGGCATGTCAAAGTTCGAGCGTTCAATTCCGATAATGTGACGCCAGTACTCAATTATCTTCAGCTGGCCATGTCTGATGGATATCAACTTATACCATGCTCAGCTGTTGTCCCAGGCGTATTACAGGCCATCTACCCGCCCAGCTGACAACACCGATAGGAGTAGCCCATAGTCCTTAGTCCCATCTATACCTCAACAACCAGGAAATCTTTCCCGGGGGCAATGCAATACCACAATGCGGTAACCCCGGCGAATCGGTATTGCGTCGGCGCGAGCCGGGGGAGCCGCTCCCCAGCCGTAGCTAGAGCAACTGCAAAGTGCGCATGTATATACACGTCCCAGGGGGCAAATTATCTCCATGGCCGTGATATATACCTTGTTTGCCCTTTCTCGGCTGCTGGCTGGGTTGCACCAGCTCTTCGTCCTACGATTTTCGGACTAAGCTTGGAATTGGTGTTGATATTATTGCCATTATAGGTCATTTGACGGGGCACCAATTGCTAACGTGCCGGGACCAAGAGCCATGGCTCTAGAGACTGCAACTTCAGTCCCAGTTACTGCTTACGCGGACCTGGCAGAGTTAACCAGGAGACGCTAGCTAGCTAGATGTATTATCAGTACAATTGAATCTCTATAAGGGTACGTCGAGATCAGAGATTGGAACCTTATAGGGTGCTTACCCTTATACGAGGATTGATTCTGTATGAGCGGGGCCGTGAAGGGCCGTAAACACATGACACCCAGCTTACAGGGCGATTATTCCTATAGGGGGTACCGGCTCCTATAGGGAGATTCGACTGTAAGTTTGTGGACACTGTGAGTATCGCTCTTACTCTGCACTAGGGAGCGGGGAGGACTTGCTGCATATTCTAATACCTAATGGTACTTACCATTGTTGCAGTATCAATGCAATGACGTTCTTCTTGCGGGACCGATGATCTCAATCTCGCTACTCAAAACCCCCGGCCGAGAGGGCGCGGGTACCATACTTTCTAGGACGATGACGAAACGACGAATGGCGAGTCCTCAGCCAACCATAGGGTCGGAGGTAAAGGGGTCGGTGCGCTTTTATTGACCTCTGTTGTATCCGGCTAGCTGGCCAATTCGCCATTGAACAAGGCTCGCCGTTAATGTCGGGCCCGGACAAGACAGTAGCCGTTACCAAGCAACTACCCGCTCAATGCTAGGGTGTTTGCCCGTCGACTAATTCGAATCAGGGGTTGTCAATTCAAACCAGGGGCGGGAGATGTATAGCTCTGGTTTATGATATGGAAATATTCAATGGGGTCTAGCTATCAGGGTAGGGTATGATGGTGTGCTAGGCTATCCCTAGCTTGGCTGGAGACTCGGGCCCGGGGTGAGGCCGGTGCAATATGGCTCAGACGCTTGATTAAGGATTACAGTTTGACTCATGATGCACCGCCGATTGTCAAGATCGAATTCATTTCTCTTGGTGTGATACAGACAGGCAGGGCGGCCGGGCTAAGCTTTCGACCCCTAGATGACTCTAGTATGGATGGATACACTATAGCTGAGCGTTAGTTGGTAAATTCATCTAATTCCCATGGCCAGCACCCCGGCCAGCCCGGGGTCCTCAAAGTGATATATGCAACAGCGATAAAGAACCGCAATTTCACCGCTATAGCTACTATAAGAAACCATGCCCAAAGGTTGGAAATACTTTTATATATAGATCAAATTACATCACTAGACAGAGCTATATAATACTCGTAATGTCCTGACGTTTGTGAAATGGGCCAGCCACTGTTGCATACACCCAAAACCATGGGCTTGGCGGATCTTTGTAGGTACATGTATGGCATGCAATATTGGCCCATTTCACAAACGTCAGGACTTTACGAGCAGTAGTACATAAAACAAAAACGGAAACAAAGTTAACTGGGTCCATGTACCTAGCTTTGCAATTTGGTGGTGGTCGCGACGCCAGAGTACATGAGCTCGTTCCAACTTCACCCCCGGCCCCGTATAACGCTTATATTATATATACACACCTACAGGCGCCAGCCCCTCCCCCAACGTCTTCCCCACGGCGGTTTAATCTTTTTTTCTTTCTTTTTTTCCCCCTTTCCATAACTCACCCTGCGGTGTACTATTCTTACTGATGATGTGCTTCAAACTTTCCCCACCGACGGACCAGGCTGAACCTGCTCCCCTCCCCAACTGAGTCTATAAAGAGGCCGAACAGGGCCCCATCGTTTTCTCCCATGGACCGCAATATTCACCGGTACATTATATACATATATGTCCGCCCCATGATACCCAGCTTACAGCCAAACCGACACAGACAACACCCAAGCACGACGAAACCCACCCACCATGACCAGCCAGGCCTCCCATGTCCCCCCACTCCAGTCTCATATACCGTAACCGTAGTACCCCGCGGATGCCACGTGCAAGAAACCGAGACGCTATATGACTGGGCCCGGGGCGTGACCAAAACCACCCTCTGCAATTAGAACTAGCGCAGCGCGGTAAGACATCATGAAACCGTGTTCCACACTCTAACCCGTCAACCCAACCAACAACAACCTCGCGCCCGCGTCCCTATTCGCTACGCTTAACCAGGAGCTCGCCAACCGGGGGGAACCCCGGAGGTGGTGGTTGCGGTGGTCGTGGAATTCAGTGCTAGGCCGAGTGATGGGCTGTGAAGAGGTGTGTTTCGAGGGATGTATCCCGCCCTTAAGCCGTCGAGACAGTGCTGACGCCCCTTCCCAACATGCCAACAAGTGGCTAGTGATAGCAAATGCTATGGTACTTGTTGTTGGCTTTTGGTCTCACATGAGGGGTGTCAGCATCGACGGCTTATGGGGTAGTGGCCATGTAGTTGTGGTCTATCGGGGCTTTATCGGTCGGGTTACGGCCAGAGACGGGTACAGTAGGGATTAACTAGCCTAGGCTACCCGCGTCGTGGGTTTGCGTAGCCGGTGTGTTACGTTAACGGCAGAGATGCCGGGCGGCCCATCACGAATACTACTCGGTCACGAACGGGCCGGAACACCACAGCAACCCGCTCGGCCCTGACCTACCCGGGTCAACAATATCTACCCACCGGGCAACGGGAGAACGTACGTATCCCGCCGCCCACCTGCCCACCTGCCCACATCCCACCTACCTACCTACAACGCTCCCGTCGAACCCGCCCTATCTATCCAACCCACCCTGGACAAGGTTACCACACACCCCACCCCAGAGCCCATGTTGCTACACAAGTACATGTAATTAATTAACCGCACACACACCACAACAATACACCCCCGTCCCCAATCACCACATATCACTCGCCTCAACTCTGTACCACCATCAACCCCCCGGGGGATCCCACACGACGGACCATACCGGGACTGACACCTCGGCAACCCGACCCCCGGGTTCAACCTCGCAACGGTTCACCCTCACCCATGCGGGTAAGTGGCACTGCTCTACCTCTGTTCTACCAACCAACGTACATACATCCGTCGGTCCCCCCTCCGCGCGAATTATCTGGGGCATCTGCAAACAGGGCCTGGAGGTACCTCCGTAGGGGCCTTTCTCTCTTTTTTTTTTTTTTTTTTATCCTACTCTACTCTACGTAGCTGTTCCGCCCTAGGTGCTCTACTAGTCAAGTTTTTATCAATAGGACTTTGGTTGCTACAGCCATTACCTATCCCCGTCCTATTGATAAAAATTTGGCAAGTAGATCTATTCTACTACAGGTCAGGTAGCTAGGGAGATAGACACCACCCCACCACCACCACTGCTACTTGCTCATCACCACCCACACCGATAGCAAAAAAGGGAAGGCAAAAAGAAACGAAAAGAAGCGGGAAAAAAAGAATTCCCATTTGCCCCCCACTAGTCCCCAGGAACAGCCCTAAGAAACGAAACGAAACACATAAGCATATCTACACTTTCCCCCATGGCCAGCAGGCGAGATAGCTATCTACGTATCTATCCAGAGTACATACATGTAGTAGTATCTATGGGTGCACTCCACCCCCCTCCCCCCCCCCCGGACCCAATTCTCTTCTTCCCGAGTCCCCCGTCCAGTACAGGCCGAATTCAGCTCCCTCTATCTCCCTCTATCTCCCTCCCTCCTCTCCTCTCCAGCGCAGCCCGATCGCCCCGCGTAACACAAGCTCTCCAAACCCAAACCAAAAAAAAAAAAAAAAAAAAAAAAAGCAAAGCGTACATAACCAGTACATACAGTACAACGCCGAAACCTCCCCGTCCCCAGTAGCACGCCAGTCAGCAGATCCCTTCCCTTCCCTTCCCTCAGCTGCGTGCGTGCGGCCGGCATCCATCCATGACCATGAGTGAATGACAGAACGACAGCAACTCTCATGAACTCTTCCCCCCCCAAATCTAGTAGAATATCCCAAGCTATCTGCTACATTACAAACGCGCGCACCCTTCGCTACGCACCGCTCGCATAACCATCCCCGTTACATCCATCATCCATGGGCGCACGCACTCGAGCAGACCCAGGGTTAGGGTTACATTGCCGCCAAGCCGCGTTCGGATCCGTGCATACGTCGGCCAGTAGATCCGGAACAGGAGATCGCGCGGGGGTGGTGTGACAGCTATCGTTCACCAGAGGAGCTATCTACGTACATGGGGGGGGGGGGGACACAAGGAAGGGGGGAGAGCACAGCTGGCCGTAATGGCACGGTTTTACGGTAACTCACAGATCTGTAGATGGACCTTGCTAAGAAGTGGTTCTTTGGTGGTGGTAGGGTAGAAGCTATGATAAAAACTACTTAAATACATGACATAAGCTTAACCCCCGGGAGCGCCGCGCCCACAATTACATGTAGCGAGCTAGCGAGCAGGCCAGGCACAGACAAAAGGCCCGGCCAGCCGTCTACCATAGCTAGGGGGGGGTGTGTGAGGTGGGAGGGGGAGGCGCGAACTCCAAATAAAATGGAAAAGTAAAAAAGAGAAAGAAAAAAAGATAACTCCATAGATCGTGAAGGGGTCGTTCTTCTAGAAAAGAAAAAGAAGAGAGAAAAAACAAAAAAAAAGTGGAAAGGAGAAAGTATCAAAAGGGGCCCAAGGAGGGCGGGATTGCCAATTGGTTATAATAGCTATAAGAATAAAAGAAACGGTTTTTTAAAGAGAATGAAGAGAGTCATGCCAGTAAAAAAAGAAAACTAATACACAAAAAGTTGAAAGATAAACACCATCCCGTCCGCCAGCCAGCCCATGACAGAAAAAAAAAACGAAACAAAAAAAGAGAAGAGCGAAGTGGAAAAACGCCGAGCTATGTTATGAGTTCCCCCCGTTACAAAGGAAAGTCGCAGAACACCGGGAAAAAAACAAAAGAGGATAAGGATGAGAGAGGAAAAGAACAGATCGAGGAATAATCCCCGGCCCACTTCCCCCCCTCTCCCCCCTCCACATATGATCATGGCAGCCGCTAATGAAGATGAAAAATGGAAACTAACCCCTCCCCAATAAGTCCAGCTCCAAAAGAAAACGCTGGATCCTCATGCAAAATGACTAGTTCCCGCTAGTAGTAAGTCGAGTCAAGTAGCTATCGTCCGTTCCAGATAATAATAATAAAATAGAAAGTGAAAAAGAAGAAATAAGGCCGCCCAAAATAAAAAAACAGAAACATAAAAGAGGCGGATAGGAGAAGAAGAAAAACACCCCGTTTTTTTCCCCGAGAAGCAAAAAAAGAATATACAAAAGATTCTGCAAGGGCAGAAAGAAAAAAAACCCAAGCTTTTTTTTTCTCCACAGCGCCGTAAACAGAAGAATAAAAAAAGCAAACACACTTATATATAATATAAACAGCCCCCTGGGTTGAGGGCAATCCAAGGTAAGGTCTGATGGTCCCGCAGCGGACACTCGTCCCACTCCTCATGAAAGGGGAGGAGGGAAGGATGGAAGGAAGGAAGGCTAAGAAGAAAGAAGCTGTGAAGAAAAGAAAAGAAAACCAGACCTTACTTGTGATCGTAAAGGTGAATGGGGGCTGGCTCCTTTCCTCCTTGATGTTTTTTCTTCTTCTTTCTTGAGGACTGCGAAACCAAGGAATTAATATAAACCCCCCTAGGGAGTAGAAACAGGGGATGAGAAGAGGCATTGAAGACCTTAAGATATCTCCCTCCCCAGCAAAAGAAAGAAAAAAGCAAGTTCCGAAGGTATTTTTTCGTCGTGACATGTTATAGTAGCAAGCGGTAGTAGTAGTGACAAGGTAGTTGGGTGGGTGGTGGTAGCAGGTATGCGGTGACTAATTCGCTCCTAGATCCTAGAAACCAAAGTCTAATCATAGTCCTCATCCACGACCCTACCACCCATACTCCGATCCTGCCCCAATCCCCAAGCTGTAGTCGTAGAAATCGTAGAAGGCGTTGAAGAATAGTGGTACATATTATCGACCTCGGCCATCACAATGTCGTCAGCAGGGGTACTCTCCCTCGTCAACTCGGCCATGAACTCATCATCCATATCCCCAAACATGAACTCCATCTCCAAGCTTCCCTGCGCTGGCCTCCACCCCGCCGCTAACACCGGTGAACCATGGATACCATCGCTGCCAACAGAATCGTCAGACGATGACGATGACGCACTGTCGTAGCCTTCATCCTCGAACTCGAACTGGTAGTCTCGTGGAAAGTAAGCGCTTACGGGGGCAAAAGTTGTCGGTACCATTGTTACGCGGGCACGGCGATGGGGGTGAGGATGGTCTTGGAAGTAATTCGGTGATGACAATGGTGATGAAGAAGCAGAGGTGGACATGGTTGAAGATGTGCGTGTGCGGGTCTTTCGGGTGTGCTTTGAAATCTTGCGTGAGGAGGTGCGGGGGTGGGTAGACATTGGGGACACTGTGGGGATTGAACTTGTGGGGGTACTGCTACTTGTTGATGGTGTTGATGTTGTGGGGGATGTAGATGTGCTGCTGCTGCTGTTGTTGTTACTGCTGCTGCTAGTCGTGGTGCGTCGTGAGCTTGAGGGGCTGCGTCGGAGGAAGCCCATTTTGGATTGGTGATTGGTTGTGGGGGGAAATGATGGGATGTGCTTGTATAGTGTGGGGGGGAACGGGAGAAAAGCTTGTGGATTTCCTTGATCCGCTTTTTTCTCTAACTTTGTTGTCTCTAGTGAGATCTTTTTCCTTCCTTTCCCTGCTTCGTGTATTTGGTTTTTCTTTCCCTTTTTTTTTTGCCTCTTTCTTTACGAGGCAATTATACGTGCAGTGTATAAAAAAAGGGGAATATAGAAATGTTGCTCTGATGATGATGTACGGAGTATAATAACGTTACAACACCCAAAAGACAACTCCAAAGAAAATGGAAAGAGTAAGAAAAATCAACAACGACGGGAGCGTGGGGGTGAACGGTAGAAAGTTTGGTTTTGTGGTGGAATAGTACACAAGCAGTAGTAATGCAATAGCGGACGATAGTAAAATAGCAACAATGCCGTAAACTATTACCACTATCCAAAATGCGACCGAAGCAAATCCAAGAAACCCGAAACTGAAACCGAAACCCAAGGAGAAGAGGGAAGAATCACGAGAAGGTATGTGGTAGGTAGTTAAGTGGTAATGGAGGAAGAGTTAAGGTAGGTAGGTAGGTGTAGGTGAGGTATGTGAGAAGAAGTAGTTAGGAGAAAAAGATAGAGAGGTAAGTGTGGGTGGGTGGGTGGGTGGATAGGATAGGCAAGCAACACCTAGTTCGGAGAACGGGGGGGGGGGGTGTGGGTGGGTGGGAAATTGTTGTGTGAAGTGAAAGAGAGAGAGAGGGGAAAGAAAGGAAGGAAGGGAGAGGAGACGCAGGTTTTGCGGGTGGTAGGCTTTAAGCGGGTGGCGGGGCGGTGCCGTTGCTGACTACAAGCGAGTCACGAGCAGAAGCAGCAGCAGCAGCAAGCAGCGAGCAGTGAGCATCAGCAGCTTGCTTTGAAGAACGAGGAAAAAAAGTGAACTTAACCCAAGGATGATTGATGATGGGACTAAACTGCTCTAGTAGCAACTACAGTAGAGGTGTGCAGTACAATCAATGCTCGATGCACTCTGGGGATCATGCAACCAACAAGGAGGAGGTGTGGGAGAAGCAGTAAAAGAAAATGTATGCAGCAGTACGCTAGAAAAAAAATAAAAAAATAAAAATGGTGAATGGAAAAGATGGAAAATCGAAGGGACAAAAAAATAAAAATAAAAAAATTGGTGAGTAAGATGTTACCTACTATGATGAGTGTTGCCCAGTCCTGATTTTGAGTGGAGTGAGTTAGCCAAGTGACTTGTTCGACCACTGACTCAAAGGTTGTTTCTTCCGGGCGTTTTTCGGATTTTTTCTCCCGGGGGGGGGAAAGGGGTATCTGGATGAAATGCTCTTACTCTCTCTCTTGCTTGCTTTCGTGAGTGAGGAGGGTTGCCACGTCGATAGTAGAAATCCTTATTTTTGGTGCGGGCTTTTAAAAAATAAAATACAACAACAAAAAAAAAAAAAGAGAGATTTCCCACAGCTGAAAGAGCTCTAGCTAGGAAATAGAAAATAGAATAGAGATAAAGAGTCCGGCCGTCGTACGTTCTAGTACTCACAGTGGAACATCTATCTCTACTAAGAGCTACCGACATACCAAGTACATGAAGTACTTAGACAAATACAAGACAAGCCATCTACGTGTTCGCAAATAAGTTTCGAGGTTCGTCCGTTTGATTCGAGCCAGTCAAACAACTCCGACGAAACGCTGCATGCCAACCAGAAGCGGGGCGAACCACACAAGACGGATCACACACACATCATTGGATACATGTATGCACCACCACCCTAGCTGTTGTACCCGTGAGAAGCCCTTCCCTTAAAAAAGACCTACTTACATACATCCTGTTACCCGGCCTCATGTCAGGTCGTCTCAACCCAACTCGGACCGGCCAGCAGCGTCGTCCTTCTTCTCGGTATCCCGCCCGTCGCTTTCCATCCATGGGGAATACGAATTGCGTGTTTTCCGTCGTGCTGGGATTGGCTTGCTTGTTAACCATACGTCACATCTCCCCTGTAGATACATACTGCTACTACCAATCCAATCAATTACTGGCGGATTAAGCTAGTGCACTGCAACGGTCCATTAACCCTAATGCAGCGAGATACATGTGGGTTTAGGCCTTGGAGGGGATTAGCACGAAACGGTAGAAAGAAGGAAAGAAAGAGCTCCCTGGGAAACATCGAGGAGAAGGAGAGGGCAAACACCATATCTAATCCTGGATCGATCTTCTAGCTATGGCTGGCTAGGTAGCTAGAGTAATATTGTGCGATATTAATTAGATGTACTCTCAATTAACTCCCCCCGGAGAACAAACACCGAAGCTTCTCCCCTTCTTCCTAGCTAAATCTAGGTAGCTATTACAGCCATTTGGTTACATGACATTGGTACTTACAAGGTAGCTACAAAGTAAATAGTTAGCTAGGCTCGCAACGTCTATACTCTAATCTTACCGCCCGTGCGTATCTCCTCTCTCCCATCTCTCACCAGAAACACCATAACAGAGCAGGCAGGTACGAACAAGACGCACCCTCCCCAAAATCAAAATCAAAATTAAAGAACGTGCCTTTGTCGCCATCCATCGGTACCTGACCGCAGCCAACCCAGCACCCACCCGTCCACCCAGCCTTGCAATGAAACAGCAGCATAGCATGGCATGGCATAGCATAGAAAGCAGCCACCCTACCCTATCCGCCGCCTGGCTACAGACATAAGGCACTAATCATAGGTAATGTATGCCGTCGGGAAGGAAGGAAGGCACGATTCCCTCCCTTCCTCATGACATCTGGCTGGAGTAATCCCTATTACCTACGTCTCTACGCCACCACTCTATCTACTCTCCGTACATCTACGAACAAACGCGTGTACGCTCCCTACATAATACTCCTTCCAGCAAACCATCTCCCCCTCTCCCTCTCTCCCTCTCACACGCAAATCAAAGATTAAAAGGAAGGGAAGAAAAAAAAAAAAAAAAAGGGATCGCACACCGCAATGTCTCACACAACCCGGCCCACGATCCCGCCCACACCATCCACTCACAGTACCTCCCCTTCCACCTCCTCAAAACCCGAGAGAAAAAAAAAAGAACACACAAAAAAAAAAGAAAGAAGCAAAAAAAAACCTGGGGTCGGCCGGCGCGCGCGCGGGCACGGACGGTCAGACGGACACGCCTCCAACCCAACCAAACCCGGGTTTTTCTCTCTCTGGGCCTCGTAACATCAGGGCCCCGGAAGTTTCCCCTGTGTAGTGTAGTACTGTAGGTAGCACAGTCCACTTTCCATATGGTTCGGGGATTTCTCGAAACTGCCCTTCTTCAGTAGAGTGGTGAGTTGGTCTTGGCACCATCACCACAAACAACCACCCCCCCCCCTCGGCGAGTAGGGTATTTGTGAAGTTTGTGGGTTGCGATCAGGGCTGCGACATTTAGATAGAGTGTGGTCTTGAGGGCGTTAAGCTTTTGGACCTATGGTGTGATCTCGTGATAGGCATGATGATCCAGGCAGCGGATCAGCTACCTAGAAAGCAGTACCTACTGGTGGATAACGAACGACAGACGATAGTGGGGGGGATAGGCAGCCTCCTCCTATCGCCCCCAACACGTTCTTGTGTTTTCTACAGAGTTCCTTCGTTTTCTTTTTTCTTTTCTTTCATGTTCGGTCGGTCGGTCGGTCGGTCGGTGAAGGAAAGAATCTTCACTCTATCTACCTTACGTACTGTTCTACGCCTCTACGTATCTTATTTACAAACAGCCCGTCGAATCGCAATGGCATTCTCGAGAATTCATTCATCCAAAGGGCGCGCGGAACGTGCCGACCGCTCCAACTCCAGCTACATGCGTGCTCTATAATTAGCCTGTATAAGGAAGGGGTTATTGGTAGGCTACCGTAGGTATGTCCTGTTGTATGTTAAGCAGAGTAAGCACTCTACTCCAACAACGCCATTGTAGAGCAATTGGATGGTTGGCTAGATGGCGACATCGTCAGAGTTTTATCTATAAGCGGAGCTATGTTACATCAGAAACGTTCTTTCTCACCCTCACGGGTCACCGAGATCGAAGCCACAGTACCCTAGCGCAGGAGAAGTTTTTATTTTTAGGTTTAGGTTAGCAGGCACATGGTGGGCTAGTACTAACTAGGACAGGGGCGGGGGGGACAGACGCTATACCACGCGCCACCCAGTGGCGCACGCAGGGGGCTGACCTTACCGATGGGAACCGAGTGATAGTTGGTGCGGCACATGGACTGCATGCATGATTACATGTAGTGAATGGGTGAGTGTGAGGCTAGCCTGAGGGAGGGCGCGGGAGTGTCTGCAGGCGGAGCGGATCTATGTAGGTATGTGATGTGCATGGCTCATCGGGTTGAGATGGATGGGATGGATGGATAGGGTGAATGGGTGGATGGATGGATGGATGGATGGGACGGATGGATGGTGGTGCGAAGTGAAGATGGTTGTGGTGGTGGTGGTGGTTGAGGTCATGGTGGTGGTTGTGATGGAATGCGCACGGGAAGGGTAAGGGTCATGGGATTGGGTGCGCGTGGCGGTTATAAGTGGCCAGAGGTGGGAATTACTGATGGCAGATTTAATATAATTTATCGGCTGAGATGGATGAAAGCACAGAGACTTTATATTTTTTTTGTTTTTTTTTGTTTCGTCTTCGTCTTCGTTTTGTTTCATTTCCTGGGTTTCTGGCCGGGGATCGATGACGTGGGGTGTTTTTTTTTTTTTTCCTTTAGCTATATAATGGGCAGCGCTCTATTTTGCGAGCCGGGTTTTGCGCGCGTGTGTGTGTGTGTGTGATGTACCGGTAGATCTTGTAACGTAGTAGCCTCAACGCAGGCACCGGTGCAGTGCAGCACAGTTGCAGTGCGGTGCAATTAATTCTCTCGATTGTCGCAAACGCCGTCGTATAGACAGATTAATTAATTTAAGGCTACAGTACCAAAGTAAAGACTAGTTCAGATCGACCCATGGTGTAGTATTGAATAATAAACTCCATCAATATTGTTATTACTGTAATTGTATTTGTGGGTACGTACGACGTTGATCAGGAACATTCGAGAACGTCGCTGGCCTGGGACGAATCACAGGTATGCAGTGATCATGAGGTGCAAAATATTGGAAGTGAAGAGTAATCAATTAAGGCCCGTAGCCAGTCAGGATCGTATGACTACTACCTACATACATCATACGTCTAACTCTCACTTCTGTAGTACTCTTTCTGTATTCGATATTCTTACCATTCACTATCCCCAAGGGAGAAATGGAACCTCACATATGGGCTCATAGGGAGAGAGGGCTGAAAAGAAAGGAATTATATTCCTAATTGAATTCGAACTCCTCCCCTCCCCGCCCCACCCCCCGACCGGTACCGGAAACCGGAAACCGGAAACAGGGTGCGCCGGCACCGCACACATTCCCGTGATGGGGAGATAATCTCCGCGCGGATGGCCACAAAAAAAAAAACGTGGTTAACGGCGGCTAATGAGCGACGTTCCCGCCTAGTTGGGTGCACTTTCCGCAAGATACTAACAATTAATTCGATAGGTGGACTTTTTTTTAAGAAAAAAAATCTCCGCACTCTGATTCTAACTAGCGGGGACGCCGTACTGGAGTAAAGCCCTTCAATCATTCTTATGATCAACTGATCTCGAGATATCTTTTCTATTAGCCTCCTAGCTGCTGTGTACTGAGAGATTGGTATGAAGATCATGTCTCGGAAACATAATATATCTGGTAGTTCGTTCCTGAATCCCTTTGATCCGGTATGTTGAGGGTTTTTCTAATCTCTCTCCCTCCCTCCCTCTAGCTCTCTCTCTCTCTCTCTCTCTCTAGTCTTCCTCGTTTCAATATCCCGTCCCGGAATACTCTCCAGGGCGTACTACCTAGCTAAGAAGCACAAAATAGCCCCCCCAGTACTCAGTCAGCCATCGCACTGCACTGTATACCGCACCGTACACCGCCCAATCCATCAATCCAACGTCAGAATCACCCCAGAAACCAGGCGTAGGGCCCGATTCTTCCTCTCACGTACCTATCCCGACCCTCCCACCCGTACACCCGCCAGCCTACATGATACTGAAACCACCACCATCGCTACCACCGAGAGAGAGAAGTGGAGAAGAATAGAGTAAGACAGCTTTCTCGCTTCGTTCCTGGTCTACACATGGCCAGACGCACACATGGACCTGTCATGTCATGACACCCCCGATTAACCCGTTGCTGTGCGCCCCATCATCGCCATGGCATGGACCCACACCGATCCGCCCTATCTACCTGTATGTATCTACTTGTATGTATCTATCGTGCTACCTATCTGACCCCACCCCCCGGAACCAGATCAGATCGCTCCATCTACATCTTGCCGTGGGACAGAACTCTTGCGCACCCCCCCCCCCTCTCTCGTCTGTCCATACTATTCGAGCGATCCACATATCCATCCGGTAGAAACAAACCTTTTCGTTCTTTTTTTTCCGGCCCGGCCGCCGCTTCATGATTGGCCATTGGGGATACTCGTACCGACCCCCTGTATACGTACCATAGGCGGGATTTTAGGCGGTATTACTTCCTATACATACACCAGCCCAATAGCGACCCACTTCTTGCTATGCCACCAACCCACCCCACCATCACCACAATAGCTTTCCGCTCGCCGGTGCTGTGCAAACACGTAAGCACACTACCACAGGAAAGCCGAGTGATTGGCTGTGATCCGGACCTTTTTTTCCTACCTGGCGGACAGCTAGATTTCCGTACATCGGGGGACCCCACCCCCACCCAAAATCGTTAGGGTAGCTGGGAAGGATAAGGAGAGACTTCAATTATCCCAGATAACTACAGGGCCAAACAGACAAACAGGTGCGGGATCGTGGGCGGGCGATTGGCCTTAACCCCCCCTCTTGCCCGTTTCATGCCAGTGCAAGACAGGGCCGCCGGACGACCTATGCGCTGTCAAGCGCTCGTGCGTCTATCCATACACTACGCTCGAGTCGGAGATATATATATATAAAAACACTCCAGATCCAAGATCTGGCCGTGCATCTACCCTCTCCTACTGGCCATAGCTGCTAAATGTGCATTAATGCCCCTCCTTGCGTTTGAAACGTACGGGCAGAACGCAGTAGGCAAAAGAAACCACAAGGACCCCTTTGGGGGTGGAGGGGGGCAGAACTACTGGAACGGCCAACACGGGGGTGAAACCCGCCATTGTCGATGGGACTGAAACATTTAGTGATCAGCACCGAGGCTGCCTGCACAGACCTGGCTTTGGGAAAAAAGAAATTATTGCGGGTTGTTGGTTGGTGCGTTACACAGGAGGGCCGGGACCTTACGAGGGAAAAAAAAAAGAGATTCTAGATGGAAATGACAGTTTATGCTACTAACCGGGACAGAGCGAGCAGGGAGGGAAGAGCAGGGAAGAGCAGGTAGGAATTGGGGAGGTGGGGGGAGGGGGAGGGGGGGGGGACGGAAATAAAGGTTGTTTGAGAACCCAGGGAAGGGGGGGAGGAGGAGTTGTTTAAAGATGTTGAAGGAGTGCACTTTTTTTTTAAGCTACATAGTTTCCATTTTGCTTCACTTTGTTCAGCACTTTTTGTTTTTCGAAATTGTTGAACGGGCTGGACGGATATATAAGTACACTTTGTTCGGCTTTAAAGACTGCTATTTTATTTCTTGAGAGAGATAGTACATCACGCATCGAATCGCATTTGTGGGAAGGATCTTACTTTTTACTGCTACGCACTTGCATATCTGCATACCCGCATATAGGATCGGATTATCTATTCTTCAGCAGCAGCACGACAGGTCGAATCGCATCACAGGAATTATCACCGAAAGACTCATTGTTACGTACCTGCATATCCTTTGCATATCTCATCTCACAATGCCTCTTCTCTCCCTCCCCAACGAGCTCCTGCTGCTCATCGCCGACCACCTCCCCCTCTCCTCCCTCTCCGCCCTCCACCGGACCACCCACCACCTCCACAATCTCACAACCCCACACCTGCACCGGGCGGCCCTGCTCCCCCGCCCCAGCTCCTACGGGATGGTCCTGCCCGCCCTGCACTGGGCCGCCTGGTACGGCCACACATCGCTCGCCCGCCTCCTGCTAACAACCTTTTCGCACCCCGTGGACGCCAAGACGGACGAGCACGGCAAGACACCACTGCACTGCGCAGCCTGGCAGGGCCACCTGGAGATGGTGCGGCTGCTGCTCGACAGCGGCGCCGAGATCGACGCCGCCGACACAAAGTACGGAAAGACGGCGCTGCACCAGGCCGTTGTGCGCGGGTGGAGCGAGATTGTGGCGCTGCTGCTCGAGCGCGGCGCCGACGTGGGCAGCCGCGACCACGGCGGACAGACGGCCCTGCTCTGGGCGACTAAGTGCCAGAGCCCTGAGTACGAGTCGCTGGTGGGTATCTTCCGGATGCTGCTGGAGCGGGATAGGGCCTGTGGCGGGGGGATGCTGGACGCGAGGGAGGATGAGAGGGGGGAGACGGCGCTGCATTGGGCTGTGTGGAGGGGTCAGAGGGCTACGGTGAGGTTGTTTTTGGAGTTTGGGGCAGACGTCTACGTGGAGAGTTGTGAGAGGGAGACGGCGCTCGAGTGGGCCGTGAGGAAGGGGGATGAGGGGATCTTGAGGATGGTTGTAGGGCGAGGGGAGGTGGCGGAGATGGTGGCGGCGGAGGTGGAGGCGGAGGAGAAGAGGGAGAGGGTAAAGGAGAGGGTGGAGGGGTTGGGAATGGAGGTGGGTATGGGGTTGGGGTTGGGGAACGGGGAGGAGAAGGAAGTGGAGGGGGAGGGGGAGGGGGAGAGGGGTACCAGGTGGGGGAAGAGGATTAAGAGTATTGGGAAGGCGGTGGGTAGGATAACGCTGTTGAAGCAGCTGGATAGGAGGCATATCAAGGAATTGGGAGAGGCGTAATGGTTGTAAGTATTGAAAATATATGTATGTATGTATACAATGTAGCTATGTAGTCGAGTGTTTATTTTCTTTTCCTATTTTTCTATTTTCTTTTCTATATTATTTTCAGTGGAGTTATGGTAGTAAATAGCCTGATGTATTTTTTTTTAAAGTCATTATGTAGTTTAGTGTAATGGATCTTGTTCACAGTCAAGCATCTCATCATCCCAAATTGCAACAAATTGATCATTACCACCATGGCCAGATAAAACCCTGCCTGTACTCCTTCCACACCCCCGTACAACAACAACAACAACACAAAGCCCGAGTGAGCCCCCATGACATGACCACCACCACCCCCCATTAATTAAGCGAGAAACACCACACGCCTCCTCCTCCATATGTAGATCGATCTCCCTCCCCCCCAACGCCGAGCCCATGACGATCCCCATGTGCTACAGCCAAAGTCTAGAACAAAACAGCCTGGCCCGTCCGTCCGTGAGATTAGACGCCGCGCCATGCAACAGAAGATCTAGAATCTCAACCGGCCTTTGTCTCACCGCCGCCGCCGTCGCCGCTGCTTGTTCTAGATTGGACACTCCGCTACCCTCCCCCACACCCGCCTTTTCACTATGTACATACTAGAGTGTAATGTAGATGTCAACAAAGGCAGAATCCCGCGTCGGCAATATAAACGTTTGTTGCTGGAGCTTGGATGACTAAGCGGGTATGTAGCCATCAAGTATGGCGCTAGCCGGTTTGGGCCGTGTTTAGTAGTAGATAAATGTAAGTGTGGTGCTATGTAAAGGCCTGGCCTAGGCTTTGGCTACTCTTCCCACATGGTATGTGGGCCTAGACCTGCTCCTAGATCAGGCCCGCCGATATATATAAATGCAGTTTATGGCTAGTTGTAGCCTGACACTCGAGCTCGGTGATCAGGGGCAGGAACTGCACCGTTGGAGCCGGCAAACGTCGTCGATATGATATGATATATACTAGCTATAGCTACTATCGCCCGACGGGCCGAGACCTGCCCGGGACTGTGCAAACTTGATCATGAAATAGCAGCGCAACTATTAATGCCAGATCCGGCACGTCGACAAGTGCCGGGTTTGGGTTGGGTAAACTGCACTGCACCGGACCCTGAGCGGGTCTCGGACTGTCGGCCGGGCGGTGCTAGTACCATCGCGGCATTAATGGGGGAGTGGTTAATTGCCAACCGTCATTGTTGACTATAGATATCGGCGCTTCAGACTTAGGCGTGACAATTGCCGGAGGCAGAACGGACGGTTCCTGCTCAGTGGGCAGAATCAACATGGTTGACAGTGCAGCGGGATTAGCTCTGAAAATCAAACAGTTTATCACGGTATCTGTGGGGACCGAAAATGTACACTCATGGGCCGCGGGTGCTAGCATGCGCAGCTGCGGTAGGGCCAAAACTGGGTGCCCCTCTGAAATGGCCGTCAGTTCTTGAAATTGACAGTTGATTGCCGATCTCTCTCTCTCTATTGACCTGGATTGATCAATCAATAAGTATTTAATTACTTTGGGGGCGGGGCGGCGTTCTAGTGGCCATGGGTAACAGCGGCCACGGTATATAATATTTTTACACGATTTATAGTTTATAATTGAAATATCCGAGAGGAGCGCATACTGCTATCGTTAAGTTTCAGCTTCTCAACTCTGTTAGCTCAAGACCCCCCCCCCCCATGAAACGTTAAACTGCAAAAGTATGATGATGATACCAAATTTTAGCTATAGCCCCGAGCGTGCCCTTTTTTAGGAAGCTTTTTCCTGTAGTTATATCTAGCTATAGGTACATGAACCACTTTCAAATACTATACATCCACCATAAAAGAACAAAAGATATACAATTACAAGCAACTCAAACATAAGTAGGCTCCAAAGGCGGGTTAGCATTAATCACCAGCCGCTTCACAAAGTCATTGAACCACCCGCCCGCCTCCGGGGCCGGAACATCCGCATCCACACTGACACAATTGGCATCGAACCTTGCCGCACTCGTATCACTCGTCCCGTCCGACTCTCCGCCAGGCTTGACCCAAACAAGGGAATCCACAATACACTCGCCAGTATCCGTTGTTGGCCGCGTTCCAAATCTGTGTATAACGCTCAGCATTAGCCACCTCATACTTGTTCACTCAGCCCCAGGAGGATAGACATACCCAGCGTCTTTAATATTGCACCAATGCCCCCCCTGGGTTCTAATCCCCTGCGCCCCAGACCTTCCCTGGTCAATGATAAATTTGCTTGGCAGGCCCTCAGCCTCCAAATACGGCGAGAGCGCCTTTACGTATTTCAATTCACTCCAGTTCGGATTATCCGGGCCGGGGCCGTAGATGATATCGGGAACCGTCGCATTATACGCATTATAATTCGACACATTTGTCGCAAAGCCCCTGATCTTCGCGCCAGTCCCCGCGCCGTCGACAACCTGTTTGAATATCTTCGCAGCTGGCTCCAAGTTCGACGGCCATCCCAGCCAGTTGCTGTGTGCAGCATCAATGTACAGCGCGATATTGCTGCGCTGCAGCTTCTTGATTGCGTAGGAGAGACCCTCGACATAGCCTGGGGCTGCGGTTACGCATGCCGGCGCGGTGGCGAGGTTGGTGACAATGTTGCCGAGCGAGTCGGGCTCGAGGACAATGGCATAGTCCAGGCGGTCATAGGGGGGCGCAGAGAGCGCAGCCGCGATTGTGTCGATGAAGGTTTTGTATTTTTCGAGGCCGCCGTTGGCGAGCGAGAGTTCACCAGCTGAGGCCTTGGCACTACAGTCCCGGTCAGGGAGATTGTAGATTACAAGAGGGAAGATGAGCTTCTTGTTGGGAGGGCGGCGCTGAGCGCGGATTGCCTCATCAAGGCGCGTATTGAGGCCGGTGATCTAGAGGATTGTTAGCCAATTCCTGTCTTTGATATATATAGATACTATAGGAATTGGGGGTCTTACATCACCGAAACTAGAAACCCACACGAAAGTGCTAACTCCCTGCACAGTTCTTGTACGTGCGGCATTGAGCTCATCCCCGTCGTCGAGAAAACTCTGGATTGTCTCTTCGAGCTTTGTGGCGTAGCCAGAGTTTGCGTATTGGACACGGTTGAGGAAAGGGTTATCGCCGTTACATGCTGGCTCTTTCGTCCGTTTCTCAGTCAGGAGGGGGCTACCCGCTACAAGGGCTTGTAGTGAAGGTGAGAGGAGAAGAAGGGTAGAGAGAAGTGGGTAATGCATTTGAGGTTTTGACACGGAGACTTACTTTGGCGGAGAGACTGTCTGAGGCCCCTAAGAGGACGGTTGGAGCTTTTTTATAGTTAACATACCCAGAGGCAATTGAGAGCTAGCTCGTATTCATCATATTCAGTATATTGAGCTCATTTAATACTCGAGCTCTACGGCACGCGATTCCGGGGTTAAAGTCGTTCGCACTAAGAACACTAATAAATCAGCCAAAGTCATTTAGGGAGCAGGACTAGAGGTATCTGGGGACTTACGAATACCAGCTTCCAGAGATAGACACCAAGGCCAGATGATTAAGTAAAATATCCAGAGACATCCGCTTATATCATAATAAACATATAACTACAGGGAAGTAAATCCGGGGGTAAGGAGATTTGTGATACCATCACCGGAAAGCCGGGGCCGACATGCCGTTTAATTTAAGCTTAAATGGAATAGAGTGCGGTCTAAGCATTGGCGCTCTAGGATTATACCAAGAAGTATTTTTCCCCCTCGGATGATAGGAGATGCTCAACTTGGACAGAAATATGGAGTTTGGCAGGCCAGTGAGTCATGGGTTATCACTCGGTAATGTGAGTGTGATGTCTGATGTCTTGATTTTTGTTTCGCGCAGAGTAATTGGCTGTGGGCCATTGGTCTTTTTGTTTAATGGTAGGCCAATAGATATGAATATAAGAAGAAGCCATCTGCGTAGATGCTTGACTATCTGCGATTCAGAATCTAGATCTAGATGCATCATGTCAGTTAGGGAAACTGACCGTCCTCTGGATAGGGGCAACTGACCTGGCCCCATGGGCGCGTGGAAACACTTTCAGTGTCGATAGGATCCGCCTTCTTGACAGAAAAAGCATCGTCACTGCCTAAAAACCTCCTTACACCACCTATACTGCTGTAGACCAATCAAGGTGTTTTCGCTGGAATGATATGACGTCTTCATAATATCAGGCCATCTGCGAAATCCTGTGTCCGGTTGTTTTATTGGCTTTCATTCCAAAGATATGATCGAGGCACTACGATGTAGTGATGGTTACCGAGACTGAGTGTTTTGGAGATTGTGCAGGCCTGAGGAGACGTTAGATCAATGGAGGTAAGTTTATCGGTCATGGGAACTGGTAGGATACCGGGTTCGTGCTAGCTGCAGCTATGATAGGTTCTTGAGGATACGCCTATTGATAGAAAATTCGAGAACTGTATCTGGGAAATGATATGAAGGAAGGTTTATTTTTACGTTTGGTCACGTGAAGGGCCTTTCTATTGAAATTTCATGCTTTTTTGATGCTTTCTCCCTCACGAAAATGGTGTGAACGGAGGATGTTCACTAATGGTCACTCAATTCCGGATCCACTTTTAGATCAGGGGAGGAAGATCAGGTTCGGTTTCATTACTGACAAGACTGGCAAGTTTTTCCAGTACTAGATTTCTAATTATTAGTGCTGGTTCATGATCATCTATCCCGCGGATGTCATATGACGTTCAGTTTAGATCTCCCAAGGTAGAAGATGGGCGGTGCACTCATGGGATATCACCCGGGCCTCTAGGATCAAATATACCCAGGTAGGATCAGTGATCACTCTTCCGGATTCATCATACACCCTGGTTGGCCATGCATGCGCGAACCCACTGGTTATGCAACAAGATACCTAATTGGTACAAGTAGCTCATGAGACTTAGGAAGTTGGCATACGTAGGACGGGCCGGCAACTCGAGTCTCCAATAAGGCACTATCTGCCACTTCAGAAACTATCATTCACTAGGAAAAGTTTTCATGAAGGGCAACACCAGATATATGTGCCGTCTGTCACGTGTTGTAGCATGAACCACTTTCGAGTGATTGGGAATGACCAGTAAAGATTTCAAAAAGCAAAGAAAGTGACGCCAAGGTTTGGTTGCTGCTTATGTTGCATTATTCAATGGATGACTTTCTTCTTGATAAAGGCAAAATTTCTTAATTATCGGACTAAGTCTTTGCCGTTTTATTGTTAGCTTTCTTTCTTATGCCGGTAGGAGGGTAAATTTTTGGGAAGGCCCTTGCGTTTGCACTCAGTTGCGCACTGGGGAAGGTACGTTCGGGATGCGAAACAATTCGGAACCTGGTAAATTGGCAAATTCTGAGACAGTTCTCAACCAAACAACGTGTAGGTCTTACATTTATACTACATAGCTTGATTACTATGAATCATGAAGGCTCCTTTCTCGCCTTCCTTTTTGGAATCATATACTGTTCCAGCAAACATGTCAGCTCCTGTTAAACCCCCCCTAGAGAACGCACAACAACGCATAATATACGCAAATGGAGTGAACGAACCCAAGACCTGTTAAGCCATGGTCACACAATCGTCAGATCTGTAATCTTGAAGATCACAATTGCAACACAAGCCATAAGAGCCCTGCATCATGAGATTTATTTTATTTACCCATAGCCTCCTGAATGTACCTGTTTGAAGAGTCGTATTAGCTCCAGGCCTGGTTGGGTTTTCTTTCGATTTTGTTTTTTCCTTCTAGTCTGCCAAATTTCAGGGAAATGTTCCTCGGAATCTAGCAAACAAAAAACGAGTTGGCCGGGAAACAGAGAGTTGACACGGGAAACGGGAGACCGTGGCCGGTGGGGATGAATTTACGGACTGCCCGCGGCTGAGCCTGGAGGTTCTTATGTTTCATCTTCCGAGCTCCTGGCCAAACTGTCTGGACAACGGCACTGACTGATTCTCCGCTCCGGGCATGCATACCCGACGGTCGTCCCGGCACCCGCGACGTGGAACATTACAGGTGAGAGCGTCCAGTTAGAACAGAGCCTCTCGCACTTTAGGCCGTGACTTTCAACTACTCGGCGTCAGGCCGCACTATCTTCGAGCTACATAAGAACCCCGTCAGACATGTATTACCAAAATGGCACCGTAGCCCTTCGTATCTAGCTCTTTTTGATAAGGACAGAGTGGTTTACTGACTGTTGTATGCCGTTAGGGAATCAACGATCACGGCACCCTATGCATCGCTGTGGTCTATAAATACATAGGTAATACTTGAAATAGACACGGCTCCGCTTTTGGCGGTAGCCTTTTTTTTTTTTTTTTACCCTTCGAAGAGCAACGAAGATCACTTAGAAAGATTGGGGGCGGGGTCTGTTGTTAGATCAATCAGATCCCTAAGATTCTATACGTCAATCTGGCCCAGGAAGGGCTTTGTTCGCGCACGTGAAAGTGCCTTGACCATCGCTTGACCAGTAATATGTCTTTTTACTTAATGAGGATTCCAGCGATGGAGCACAAACTCTTGGTGGCCCTCTGGATAAAGCGGCAAAATCATTTGAAATGCACGCTTATCATTACATTTGACAGTAGGGCTCCAGTGGAGGTCATATGATACTTTGCTGCAAGCTTTGACTGGCTTCACGAGTCATCACTCGCCGCTCTTCGGGCGTTGAGAAGACTGCCGTTACTTCCATAAAAACAAGTACTATTGATGGTTGTGGTACTGGGAAAAAAAAAATATATACCGCATTTTTTTTTCCCTATTAATTGCCGGCCTTTCAGTTTCAGAAAGGCTCACCAGAGTTGCTGGCGGAGTTTGAATGGAAAATCAAAGGCTATTGTCCGCGACTACATTCCATGGCACACCCAATTACAGGCAGAGCTAGAGATACCTATCAAGTTCCTTTAAAGGGTGGCCCATCTCGATATCATATACCACTATCTTAGACCCGAGGATCTCCAATCAATGTGAAAATTGGAATGATTATAGTGAGTACCAGGTCGGGAGATGGTTCTAAGGGCATTTCAATCAGACAATTGGCGACACGCTACAGAAACGTTTTGAAACAAAATCTCCTGACGATCAATGAATATCTATTAGTTTACTGTCTGGCCACGTCCAACTTGTACGTAAAGGCAACTGACAATTGCAATTCCGTTGGGCCATGTAAATGTATCCGTGCCCCGAGGGTTCCTGGACGACACCGAGGGGTCAATTCATTTGATGAACTGCCTTTGTTATACCCTCACCTGCATGATCGTAAAACTATATTTCTTTCACTCTCTGTATATTTAGTTGGCAGATTTGAGAACCCCATATGTCGCCATAGTTTTAAATCGCTGGCATTAATGCACTTGGTATGTATTCGAGATACGATCCCTCGCCGTTAAAAAAGCTACCTGACAAGCCCAGGATTCTGCACCATATGTGGGGGATTTGCGCGGGTCAAACATCCCCAATCCACTAATTCAGCTGTACCGCAAATCCCGTAGTTGATTTTGCCACTATCTACTGGTTAGGCATTACCGAAAGTCGTCGGCAACTAAATGATAGATGTGGGGGATTTGCAGCTAAAGAAAAATAGTAGCAAGAAAAAAAAAGAAAAGGAAGGAACTGTTTTTCTAAACGCGACGGAGCACGCTTGAGTGATTTTTCGGGCCCCAGTCTAAATGCTACTAAATCTACACCGGGCGACAAAGCTATTCCGTATAATTGTTGCCTCTATACGGCAAGATTTCGGTGGGCCCGGCGGACATGGGGTCACATGGCCATCGGAAGCCTGAGGCCTTCTTGCTCGCCCCCTCAATGATCTGGACCGAGCTAACCTTTCACTCGCTGGATTATTTCAATTCCTTCTTGCTGTATCCAGGATGTAATGAGACTGGCTGCAGCTTTGACTTGTTGTTAAAACAGCGCAAGAATTATACGCAAGAACTCGGCGGTCGATGCTTTTTTCAATGCTCTGTGATCATACGAGGCCTAGAGGACAAACCTGCTTGCCCCACTCTCACACTCTAGCTCAGTACTCCCCCATCCGGCGCGCGGTCAAGGAGAATACGTAACTAGGAGACACTCCATTGATGCGATTCAAGAGGTTGTAAGAAATGATTGACCGCTAGTGGATAGCCTTGCAGTTATTCAAGTAAGCAGCCCCCAGATTGACACCCGATGAACCACTTCCTAGTGAATCAGGTTCGGCGATGCTTCCTTCGGACTCTGGCAACTAGCTACTTACCCCAACCCAGATATGAGCCATTGGCAGTTGAAGATTTGATAAACCTGTACGCACATACTTATCATGAGAACTATTTGGTTTGACTGACATTGACCCCGCGTTTAGCGCTGTATTATGACAAGTCAGTACGTATGAGAACGTAACTCCTGGGCTAGGGAAGGCGTGGCTTGATTGTGCCCGCGTTGATTGTTGTAGTAAGAAACAGATCGTCCACGAGACGTTCACGATCTCTCGCAAAGTATGAGCTGTCCCCCTTCATGACAGGAGTATGTATCAAGGGATAGTGAGAGTACTTATCTGCATACTTCTGAACTACCCCGTGTGTTCTCGGTTGCAGAATACAGGCTTTACAATTAATCATTGGTATTATCTGGCACGGGCCGAAACACCGCCGAGCACTCGGACAACATCTGAGTATATTCGGCTCTTACTCTGAAACCTTTAAAGAATGGAAATATTTCTCTCTGACTTTGATTGCACAAAGACAGCCATAGTATGAGAAGCCAAAGACTTGAGATACGTATGTACATGTACCTGAAAGAATCGGGAAATCGGAGCTATATTGTTTAGTGCAGACTGAACAACGCATCGTTTTTGCGGTCCGATGCGATTGGAAATAAATTTCTTGAAATTGAGCTCAAATTTCAAGTCTAACTATGCATTCTGCGCAGAACGGGCGATCATTATAGGCTGTTTAACAACCACATGTGAACGAAACGTTCAAAAGGAGCTTTCTCTTAATTTTCCTCTTCGGCCTTGATCCTCTTCTACCATGTCGGGATACTTTTTTCCCGTAAAAGATAAAAGCCGGCGGCCAATAGGTTCTTTGTGCAGTAATAGTAGGGGGGCTTAATGGGAGAAAGGCTGTCCATTCTGTCTGGTAATCTATACGGATAAATATCGTCATAATGTGACAGATGCTAAATTAATTCCTAAGATTACCTCAGCACATATGAATTATGCGATTACATAAACTTTGAAAATATTTTTTTTTTTCGTTCCCCAGTCAGATCATATGCAGTTCTCTGCTATGGAACATCGCATGTGTGTTGACGTTGGCAAGCCTACATGTAGCTACCAAGTGTGGGGAGCCTCAGCTAATGTGCCCGGCCATGGAATTGATTGCCTTATCCGTGGATGTTCAATCGATCTAAAATGGAGTGGTGAAAATCTTGGTGCAAAATTTGCAAAGTGTTCACATAATGGTCATTTTTAGAAGTCACTTAAATTTTTTTCTCTGCGTCAGGAAAAAGGAAAGAATAGGCTCAAATCCCACGTTAACGTCCCACGGGAGCGGACCGGAGCTTCCCGAACCCTAACCCAGTGATAGGCCAGAGCCGCACCTTAAATTCCTTTGGTCGGTTACCCGGACGCCCTTCAGCCCGTGCACAGAAAACCCTGATCCTAGATGAAACCTGCAACGTTGTACAAGTCATCGTTCGAGCAACCTCGAGATTCCTCCGAGCTTCGTTCATCCTGAATCCCACATACTTGCTTGCCGGCAAAAGAATAAGAAAATACGGGTGCTCGGGGCAAGGATCATTTGTATTGAGTGGCGGCGTTCTCTCATACAAAGAATCCCTGTCTTCGAAAAGTTCTTTGATATTTGCTAGTAAGCAAGTAGCTACCCAGGGAACAGCGATGACTGGAATCTTTAGCTATCCCTCATCGAGGATTCGAGAGATGATCGTTCCATCAGAAGGATTACGGATGTCTGGTTTGACCAACCTGCTATCTATAAAGTGGTACATGACCAGTGAAATAGCTGACATTTATCCCCAGAGCCTAGCTTTGGGTACTGCTGTAGTAAAACCGGCCTGCTTCACTGATGCTGGTAAATTTTACTGTACCAAAAAGGGTATCTTCTATACACTTGTAGAATCTCAATCTCCTGGGAATACTCGTCGATCGAATGCCACGGTTTTACCTGGAATTGGGATATTTCTCCCTCCTTTGCTGGTCTGTTTAGTTCCAAACCCTCGACATTGGAATTCAATTCTGGGCTAAGCTAAATCAGTCAACTTCTAGCCATATTATAAATTTCAAAGGGTCAAAATACTGGGGAACCTGGAGTCGGAGATACCAGCTAGCGGAAAGCTTACTGTAGCTACTTCTGTTGTCCGGGGGGGATGCTGACAGGGATCCTTCGGTTTAGGACTTGATCCTGGGATCGCTGATATTCAGGGTCGAAACTTTGTTGTCAATCAAGATGTTCATCTTGGTGAGATTTTCATGAAATGTTTGTTTGAGATTTCTGGCGCGGAAAATCTAGCTAATAGTAAATATCTTAAAATAAGGCCTCGAACAAGTCAACGAGTACATGCTGGACTATTTCCCTAATCCCTGTAAAATTATTCGGCGATCTCCGGCCAATCCTGTTGGACTGATAATCTTTAGCAACGTATTTTATGCAAGACAGGCCAGAAACAGGAGTTCCAAAAACACCAACCAATTCCCGATGCGATATGCATGTTTACATCATCCATAATCACGACCCTCACTTGGGTCAACAAGTCAAACATTTGTAGCTCGTTTATCGGAAAAAGTCAGAAGGGTCTATAGAGTCCTGGGGGCGGTTCGCAGATGCCACATCAATGTATTCCGAGATCGAGAGAAACCAGATTAATCGAAAATTATTCCGGGTGCCGGAACAACTGTTGCAGAACCGACGATACGAAAGAAATATATAACTTATTTCTTAGAAACCTGGGACAGAAATCGATTTTCAGTAGGGGAAGATATCAGCTAACCCCATTAGCCGGTCCCGGGAGCCTGGAACTTCCCCGATGCTCAGTTAGGACTTATGTCGTCTTGCCACTTCGATTACCGCTGTTTCTGCCACTGCACATGCCATTGGCCATTAAATAGCAGGAATATTGAGAAAGGAAATGGCTTGCAGTTGGATGGGATTTCGTGCAATATGTACGGTGGATTATCGCCAGCGCCGATGTGGAGACCAGGGTGATCCAGTTAGGTGTACGTGGAGTGGGGACTTAAACTCGTTTGGATCGAACAACTTGTTTCAATCGCCGGACAACTACTAGTAACGAAGGGAGGCTCATCAGCCCTTTCAAATACCATCCTCCCTAAACAAATGGAAACATACCTCTCATGAAAGGACGGGGGGGCGTTAATGGTCGGTAAAGAATATGAGTGGTAGAAGCTTGCTTAGCGAGCAGGCAGACACTGATGATCATGATCAACTTTAGTGCTCCTCCTTCAGGCGCTTGATCGCGCTTCGTTCAATCAGAATTCAACGTCTTTGGGCACACGGGAGAAAATCGTTAAGTATGCAAGTCGGAGAAGTCGCATCCATTTGCCGCCACGACCCCTCACGGGGGACATCCTTCTTCTTTTTTTTTTTTTTTCTTAAACGTCTATATTCAATTCGCTGACATGCACACTGATATATGTACATCGCCTTGCCGATGGAAGTACTCTGAACCCAAACCAACCTAGCCTAACACCAACGTTAATACATTGATAGTTAGTGCGCGCCTATCAGATCCCATGTACCTACCACGCTGACGTTGTGTGCATAGAGAACATGGGGGACGAGGAGGGGCAAGAGTAACAGGGCAATCATATCTCTCGGACCAGCGTTGCCTCCCCTCAACATGCGGAAGTTCTTCCCCGATCAAAGTGGATGCGTTATGGATTGGCGAATCCCATAATAGGTCCATTTTCCTGGTGATACCTGCGTTATTTCGCCAAAGCCCCATTGGCTTTCTGTATCACAAGTACGGAAAGGAAAATCAGTCTGCAAGTCGGGATAGAGGTTCGTTTCTCCTGCTGTTCTATACGCCAGTTCGACTGTGCTATGGTCATCAGTCACCTGCCTCCCTTGACTCTGGACTCAATGATCGTGCGGATCAATGCAGTACGGCGGATAGAGAAACCTTTTCTACTGGAGAGGCGGCATCACACGTGTCTGGATACCGCTGCCATGCCCTGGTCAGGTGGTATATCATAACCTTTGGGGATGAGGCAACAGGTCATCGTAACAATACCTAGATACTATTGCCGTTGAGATGGTAGAACAGAGGATTCTTGACCTTCAGGGGCAATTGATCACCAAGAGATAGACATGATTGCCACGAAGCGGGTACATCGAGTTGCCGGAACGAAGGAGAAGAGAAGACCAACACTGGCCTGCATCACCCTTCCTCCGTTGTATGCTAAACATACTTACGTCTCATGTCGGTACGTACCCTCCATAACGAACCAAAAATAGGAATCCTCATCTAGAACTCTTTACTACGATGTCTGCAACGAGGACAATCGTGAAAGAATGTTCGGAGTCAACAAAGATATCAGATCCGCATGATGGATGATGCTGGCTGGCTGAATACAAAGGTAAGTACCGGTACAATCGTCTATGGTAGTGACTCGTAGGCTAACCCATGTAGCTAGGTACCTACAAGAACACTCCGAGTCAGTACCCCCGGCTCCCCTGCAGCGGAAGTTTTACATCTATTCTCTGCGACGATGAGAAAAATTTCATTCATGGTGGCGATCAAGTGGGAACTCTAGGCGGGCATCGTTCTTCATCAGCATGCGCAGGTCCAATGCTGTAGGATTTTTATTTTTACTTGCACATCCCCCACCGGAAAGCCCGAAATTGACCCTTCTATGCATCTTACATAGAGGGTATCTCTATGATGTTTCGCTAGGATCTGTTTAGATGCCTTTGTTTTCTCGTTTGTAGTATTCAAAAAACGGATTCCGCCTGATTGGGGTCCACAAAAGTTCGCCGAGAAAAATTAAAGACGGAACAACTCATCGTTTCGATTATTTCGAACGCGACTGGTATGATACGATGGATGGGAACAACGACCACAACGAAGATGCAGGGTGGAAATTAGATGGCATGCAACGCGGGCCAGCAATTGAGTCCTGTTGTGGTTTGAGCCGTTTAGCAATTGCTGCTTAGAACGTCACCGCGCTGGGAGAAAGCTTCAATTATGCTTATCGTGTTTTGATAGGGAGCTGTGAGAGGGGTCTTTTGGCGATGCGACGGGCGACTCTAGTTATTCTGCCTGTTTAACGGGCAAAATCTCTCGCATAAAGAGTAAGCAATGATTTCGGTTAACGTTTCTGCGGGTTCAATTTGTTTTGGTAACTGCGGAGATGCCACCGGCTAGAGAAACTATTATGGGAAGACTACAAATTGATCTGCAAGTACATTGACACCTGTTTCTCCCAAGGAAGTAGGGCATGCAATAAGAAACAGGCATTGCGCAGAAGTTTCCAATCTGATGCGATCGCCTTGAATAAATCGAGAGATGATCGATGAACACCGAGAAAGCGGCGGCCGGTAGGCTCTTAGGGTGGTTTGAATATCATCGGATGAACCAAAATCCTGCGAAACAATGGAGATCATTATTGACCCGAGTCACCAAACACAATTCCCCGGTTGCAACACACAACCCTTGGAGCAAAAAAGCTATCGCGAACAACGTTAAATTTTTACAATAGTGTAAAAAAAATTTGCTCGCCACTCTCTTTGGACTTAAGCGCTCAATTCTGTCGGACTGACACTTAAAAATCTAGTTCAATAAGGTTTGACTTATTGTTCATCATATAATCTGCAATTGACGTGGTAGATCTTGCGGCGAGGTAGAGGTACATTGTTGGCGTTGAGGCGTTCTATGGCAATTGTAACTGATGCAGTTGCTGTTGTTCCTTGGTGAACAAGTGAGCGGTGAGAGTGGCGGCGGAGGCTTTTTGACATTGCCATTCTCGGATGCGGCTGAGACTATATTTGTGGGTGAGGTTTTGCATAATTGGAGGTGATGCAACTCCCGTCAGGATCCAAGGTCTACATGGCGATCGAGGACCAGTGCCGGTGGTGTATATTAAGAAAATAAAATAAAAGTAAAAAAAGAACCGAATTTCGTCGTCGTTCAGGTCAAAGGGACGGGACTTTTGATACCAACTTTTTGGTAGTTTTACAGTGTAACGGCCCGTCATGAGTCAACTGCAAGTCAAGCGAAAGCCTCTATCCTCCATACCGCCAACCTAGGCCACGCCCACCAGTCTCCGTCCTTTCCTACTATGCACTTCTAGCTTGGATTAGAATGGTAGTTTTAGAATCTCACGATGGCCGTGACCGCTCTGCCTTTACGAAGCTTTACTATACTGAGAACTGGAGTTGGATACTGCGGGGTGAAATACGTGGCAATGGAGGAACAGGAACACCACCGGCGTGGGAAGAGCTTGGAAGGTGGTTGAGCAACAGCCGTCCTCAATTGCAAATTCAAATTTAAAGGGGATAGATAACTAGACGTAGGCATGATGCGTCTTTAATTCTAAAATGAACATGTCCTCGTTCACTGTTTGGCTGGATACAATTGCCATTGACACTTCTTAGTGATTGATATTTCTACTAAATTCCTTTTTCATTTTATTTTTTCTTTGCGTGATGATTTTCGCGCAATTAAATTGGTCTAAAAGCAAAGAAAGAAAAAATAATAAAAAAATAAAAAATACATCACGAGTTTACCTAACCGACTTGCTGCACAGTTGTGGTGGTTATGGTAGTAGTTGCGGTAGAGTGATGTATGTACGGTGGTGGTACTGGACTGGTATAACCTACCTACATTTAGATATAACAGTGCTCTAGAGCAGGTGCTTTACATGGCAACAGCACGAACCGACGCCCCAGAGAAGATGCCGGCATCGTGAGAGGTTAATGCACATATAAAAGAAATGCGCAAATGCAAAACGCTAAAAGAAACTGGAGAAGGGGAGGCGAGGGTCGAGGAGAGGATGGGAGTTGAAGAGGGAGCGAGAAAAAAAGCTTGGACCATGCCTTTCCTTATGGAGACGACACCCTGCGGGCCCGTTACCCGGCCTTGTTGGGCAGTTGCTCTCGACAGAGTCAACACCAAAAATAAACGTTGTACTCCTTTTTCCCGTATGAAGGGGTTTAACTTGGGGAGACCGTCTCTTTCGATCCCATGCCAGCGCACCCTGCAGTCCGGTCGTCACTGCATCTCTTCTTTCCTCCTGCACATCTCATGCATTCCCTAATAGCCCTCTCGGTCAAAATTGGGTGGTTCATCTAAACCCCCACCCCTACACTTTTTCTTACCCCACAGTACAACGAATGGAAGAAGGACACGGATTAGCCTCCAGATAGTCTCGTTTCAGCGCTTCAGCGAAAGCCCATTCGACACAACGTGTTTTTTTGGAGGGGCTATGGATTCGAACGTGCAGTGGTGTGGTGGGGTTCACATCCGGCTGGATGGGATTGAGACGAAAGAAGGGTAGCAAAAGGAAAGTGACAACAAACACCACTTCGGGGTGAGGGGGGTAAGGCCCGTAGTGATGTAGGTAGACTCGTAAGGTATGTTGGTAGGTAGACTGTAAGTATCAGTAAAGAGCAGAGGGAGGGGGGGTAGAAGTCGGCTAAGAGATGAGCGGGATCGATGATAGGACTGCGTTGGAAGCAGATCCGATGGGATGGAATGACCAGGGGTTGTTTGGTGCAATGGGGAGGGGGAGTGGCTAACTGCAAAGTGAGGGGTGCTTAGAGGGGCGCTTTACACACGCGTGGATTGACATTTCTGGTTCTGGTTTTTACTTTTTTTTTTCCCTCTAAAATCTCGAACTGGTGACCTTTTCTTGTAGTCTGCTCATTCACCCTCTTTTCCTTCATGTACATGTACATGTACCGGTACATTACCTACTTCCACTTTTTCACTCTCATCGGGGAAGATCCAAAAGAAGGGTAAAGTGAATTTTTCCACTAAAAAAATGATAAAAAAATATATAAATAAAATCCAAAATACCCTACAGGCCACGACCGTTGATAACAACGGCAATTATAGGAACGCTTATAGCCATATCACAAAAGTTGACGTAGGTAGAGAGCAGTGAGAGTCCTGGTACATGTAGATGTATACTATCTTGATTCTTCAATCGAAAAAAAAAAAATGAAAAAAATGAAAAAATGAAAAAATGAAAGGGAAAAAAAAAATATGGTGGGTGGGGAAGATTGGGATAAACTAGAGATACGTGTAATTGGAGGAGAAGATTATGTGAATTCATGATTTGCTGGTTGGTAGTTTAGTAGGCAGGTAAAGGTGGTGTTGAGCAAAGAGGGCTCCGTGCACCTACATTCAACAGAGATCAAAAAAAGTATCACTACGATGGCGGCCATCCATCACCTCACCCATCATCATTAGCACTATGAACCGACGAACCAGCTTATTCTCACCAACAATCTGTAAGCAGCTACAGCAGGAGCAGTACCACTACCGCAACAACCACAAAATTCACATCCACTAACTACCACAAGCTCTTCTGTTGTTAGACCACCCACGCACCAGGACCTAGAGAGCTGCAGGTCTCTCGCTTCTCATCCCTCAACACCACTCAGATCCATTCCTCACGTCCTGGCCACTCTTCAACGCATTATCACCGACAGACAGCACCACCCCTTCCCAGGCCGGGGCCTTTCCCTTTGCGCAATTGCTTGCTGCTGCTCATGCTGCCTGCTGCTGCTGCCTGCTGCCTGCCCATGCTTCTGCTGCTGCTTGATCATGATGCATCCTACTCCTCCTTCTCCTTAGCCAGACGGCGGCCAGTCGGGAATATAACGCAGGCGCCCAATCGAGTTGCATGAACTCCTCCTACCATAATTCAATTTCTCTGGTTCTCCTCACTCGTAGTGCCTAGCTAGCTAGTGGCAGTAGTTCGTCGTTTCTTGCCTGCGTGCCTAGCTGTCCTGGACCGACGACTTCTCCTCCACCACCTCCCAACGTTCTCCTTCCTTCTTCTACGCCTGTCCCTCTCGACCCCTCCTTCCATCCGGTCTTCGCAACAAGCAGAAGCAGCATGAGCATTAGCAGGACGTCCTGATCTTCCCATATGCACCCATCCTTCCCTGAGCGTCATCAAGCCCTGCAGCATCCCTCCTCTCCACCTCCACGTCTGCATTAACAAAGCCCACGCCTCCGCTCGAGATCGTCACATCCGTGCGGAAACAAATAAGTACAGCCTCGGAGAAACTGTTTGGGTTCCGATTTCTGCAGTACATCTCTTTGTTCAGGCTTTCCTTCTTGCCTTTTCGGCCCCTCATCATCATCAATTGATTACCATTCAACTTACCCCCTCCTCTCCCCACTTTCTTGCCTCCCACGCTCCCACTCAGTTATTCAGAGAACTTGGTTTTTCCGGTTGCAATTACAAAAGAATAAAAAATAAAAAATAAGTATTGTCAATTGCCTCAACCGCTACATACGTTACGCACCTATCTTCGGCGCTGGTCGACCCAAGTTGGGGGTTATTTTTATTTTTATTTTTTCTCTTGTCCAGTGATATTTGGTGATCCAGGAAAAGGTTAGACATTAGTGGAGGTTAGTTTGTGGGTGGTCGATTTTTTTTTTCTCTCAGGGAGTGTGGGTGGGTGTGTAAGGAGTGTGAGAGGGTCTAAGGTGTGCTTGCATCTGTTAGCTTGCTTGTGCAGTCTAATTGCTTACCTTACTTGTCTCTCTTACCCTCTTCCTCTTACCCTCCTCCTCGTTCCCTTCCTAGTAGTCCTCCTCTTCCCCTCCTCTGTTCTTTTCATTTATTCTCCGATCCCTCCCCTCCCTTTCATGCCTTCGTGCTTCTCATCTCATACAACCTTCATCCAGCCTGGACCTCATCAAGCTAATCTGATGTCCCCAGCTCAATTCATCATTCCAAGTCAATCAACAAACATGTCCACCTCGACCTCTCCCTCACCTTTTCCCACCTCCGACTCTCGAATCCAGCTACCTCCCATCAATACAGCTAACCTTCCAACTTCTCCCTTTCAATACAGCAGACGTCCCCTCATGCAGGAATTCCCCCCAGCCAAGTATCCTCCTCTTCCATCTGTGGGTTCATACTTTCCAGACACATATTCGAACTCCGGTTCTACAGTATCATCCGCCGCATCTACACCTGCTGGAGCTGGATTCCCAGTAGATGCTTCAACTGAGCCAACACGTAGAAGCACCAGAGTTGTGAAGAAGCATTCCATTTCTTCTCTTCTCTCTTCGCCAGATTCAGTTTCCAGTGATAGCTCTGGAGTTTCGTCTCCATCAGCAATGTGGTCCGAAGAAAACTCGCCCACTACTGCTTCAACAAGCACTCGCAGCAGCTCTGTAGCTAGCAGTCCATGGACACCGGCAGTACAGTCAAACTACAGAGAGCCGTTTGATGATATGACAAGAAGGAGGAGCAGCCTCTTGGGATTTGAACACATGGACATGATTACCGATCAGAAGGTCGGTGCAGACATCAGCGCAGCAAAGAGAAAGAGCAGGAGGTTAGTTCAACTTGGCACTTCATATCTAATGAGGCATTGTAAAACTAATTTGTGATTTGTAGTTCACCAAGAACTAGCACCAACTCTACTAGATGTGGAGGAGACGAATATGATGTTCTTGGAAGGAAGAAGTGAGCAACACACCCACTATATGGTGAATTCAAAGTACTTATTCATTCTACTTAGGCCCAAGACTCCCCGCACTCCCATGTCATGGGATCCTCAAGACGATATCTTGCTCAAGCAATTGAAGGAGGAGCAGAGACTTGGATGGAAGGAAATTGCTACACACTGTAGGTTTAGGAGCTGGGATGTCAAAGGTGTTCTATCACTAACATATTCACAGTTCCAGGTAGAACCTCCCATGCTTGCCAATTCCGCTGGCGCCGCCTTGCTTCCGGTACCCTGAAGTACTACCACGGACACCGCCGGCCTCCCGTTGTTACAACCACTTCGTCTTCCTTCGCAAGCGAGATGGCATCCACAGCGGCCGCCGGAACTATCTCGAACAGCCCCAAATTGCTAATGAGCTGTATTAATAACCAATCACCGGCCCCTGTGACCAATCCCAGCACACCGCAGATGCATCATTCGATCCCCCCATCAATGCCCCATTATGCGCTCTCTACACCGGAGCCTCCGATTCGCCAAAGTCACTACTACCAATCCTTGGCACAACAGAGGCAATGGGGGCATTCTAGCTATTCTGTGCCAATGCACACGTATCAACAAGCTCCACAGCTCCCATCCCCGGCTTCATCTTCTCCCCGATACCTCGAGCCCTGGACTCCCGCTGAGGACGAAATCTTGGTAAACAAGGGTCTTTCATTCAACGAAGTCAATATTCTTCTCAGCAAAAGGAGTGAGAAAGAGATCTGCGACCGCATGGCCAAATTGAGATCTGAGAAATGGCTCGAGCCTATGCAGCACAACTCGGGCTTGTCCACGGTTGCTGACTCGAGAATGCTTCGCAGCCAGAACTGGGATGGGCAATGAACAGCTATTGATCACAACCCGTTCCTTTTCTGTTACATCAACAACTCACCTGCCACGGATCAATTGGTGTTTTGGTATATTATAGATCCCTCATGTCTTATGCTTACACGATTTTCTTTGTCTCTATTTTTGGATTCCTGGGGTTAAGGTGCATTTACGGTTTTGGGTTTATTTCTGTTTTTTACTGGAGCATCTGGTTTCGGTGTCTCTTCTCCCTCCTCGGTGTTTCCTTTCCGGTCTGGCGCTATTACATTATATTACATGATTAACGTGGAAATCGAGAGGATTGGCCACTGCGATAAACTCTTTGGCGGGATTCGCTGCTTTCAATTGTTTTTACATTCTTTTTTATTTATTTACTTTCTGGTGTTACTTGGAGTTTGGCTGTTATTATCTGGTTGTGGTGTTTCGAGAGTTCAACGGACAGGCGCCGTGAAGTACAAATCTCATGATGTTACGAATGATATGTCTAAAAATTGGGAAAGAGGCTTACGATTTGGATGAAATCTGGGGGAGTTACAGTAGATGATAGATTTTGAAAGCTTATCATTTGGTCTTTTCTTTGGATTTTCGTTTGTTTTTGGCAGGAAAGGTTGCCTTGGTTGGGTATGGGCGATACGGTGTTATTACCGGAGTACTTTCTATTTTTCTCTCTTAGTATTGGGAGGACCTTTTGTCCGAATTTACTCTACTTTGCGATAAATCTTTGGCCGCATAGATGATATCAATTGGAAGCTACAGGTTATTTTACTGAATAGTTTTTTTTTTTTAGATTTTATTTTTCCCCCTATGCCTTCTCACTAGTGCACGGGTAAAACAATTACTTTGTGGGCTCACTAATTCTTCCAGACATATGCAAGAATCCCGATTATGCACCCATACTCCACTCTCATAGGGCAGTCGACCCATGGACGTCCGGCAGCGATGAGATAGACATCCATTCCACCAACGGGCAATGACGAATAAGCCGTACCACCGGCTAGTACCAAGGCACTATATCTTATCTGTAAAGGCGGGCTTTTATATTGAATCCGATATTAACAACATCATCATCACTACCACCGCCGGGACCAATATCACCATATCACATCACTAACCGTTTAAGTATATCTAGCCTACAGACCCTTAAACCCTACCCCCCCTCCATACACCCTACAGGCTACATATCCACCTACATACATACTTACATACAGGTTACAGCGGCCTGAGTGTAGAATAGAGCAGCAGCAGCAGCAGCAGCAGCAGTAGTCTACAGTAGTCACGCGCACTTTGGGGCACTTGGGCGGAGAGATGTGCGTTTGCTACCCTAATGCTCTGCCATACATATATTTCCTAGTATCTCGATCTCATGTACAATTACCGTGCCCTCAACGTATGGTATATATATACATGGATGGAAGGATTGATGAGTGGGGAGGGGTGAAGGGGAGGGGGAAGGGGAGGGGGGGGGAGAAGGGGGGAAAGAAGGGGAAGTGAAAGGGCGGCGTTGCTCTAGAGATAGTGAGTTAGCGGGAACTAGAGTTAGTAGCACTGAGGTTAATGCTGCCGTTAGGTAAGGCGGGTATGGGGACCGCATATGGTTGCTCTTGCGCTAGCAGTAGTAGGGATTGATGTATCAGGGTACGTTGGGAAAGTATGGTATGGGTAGCCGCTTACTCTGATCATGCTCATGTACGTACAATGTGTATACCTACATGTTATACATACTTACCTGGCCCGTGTCGGGATCAATCGATAAAGGGATTTTTTTTCCCTCTTTCTTTTACCTTCAAGATAGGGCGCGGCGGTGGTGGTGATTTGTGGTGATGCGTGGTGGTGGAGTGGGTGTGGGGCGTATCCTTTTTTTTTTTTTTTCCCCATTCCTTATATAATTACAATTAAGGTTTTGGTTAATAAAGCTGCGTTAAGATGCTATGGGGTTACATTATTAGTTAATCAGTTACATAAGTTTGGGGTCGCATCTGGCTGGCTCCAACTATGTACGAGTTACATACATTGATCTGGGTACTTTACATACTGGGGCCCCCCCCGGGGGATCTACTACATGTATTAGTACAGTACATACGCGCGCCTGAGTCGAGTACGTTGATATTTCAATTTTCATAGAGTATCCGGATCCCGTATGTACGTACCAAGGGAAGAAAAAAGAAAGGAAAAAAAAAAGGAAGAAAAAAAAAAAAACCGAACACCATTCATTCATTGGAATTCTTTTTATTTTCAACCGTCTTGTCCATTTTCCCTTTTTTTTTTCCTCCCCCCCCCCTCTCCCACCCCCACCCCCCTATTAATTATTGACCAAGAAGAAGATGGAGAAGAAGAAGAAGAAGAAGAAGCTGAGCTGCAGTACGGCGGAGGATTACGGGGGGGTCCGTGTTGTGCGTAGAGCAGCAGCAGGCAGCGAACATACGTGTCGATATAGTTTTTTTCCCTACCCTCCACCAGCTAGCTAGCTAGCACATCTGGACGAAGCTAGTGTTGCTGCTGGCCTCAAGTGGTTAGAGGAGAGAGAGGGAGGGAAAAAAAAAAGGAATTGCACACAGTGGTAGCAAACGGGCATTGGGCGTAGATGCGAATCAACTCGATATGACGACGCTGAGATGAGAAGCTGGGGGACATGCTCAATGCCTGGTACTGGCTAGCTTTGTTGCTTGCACGCCCTGGGCCAGATACAGACAAAAAGGGCTGCCGGTATTGTATTTTAATACAAGTGGTTTCTTTTTTGTTGTTCCTGTCGTCCTGGAGAGTAACGATAAGGTACATATTCTTTTAATTCTCAATTGGCTCCTTTTATATTTGTGGGATTGATGATATACCGTATAACCAAAAAAGCGGGTGGATCTAATGACACTCCGGCATTGCTATGGTATAATAGCCAAAATTCCGATCTGATCCGGAAGTATTTCACGATACCGTACCGCTATGTATCTATTACACCCCCCCTTTTTGGTACTGTACTTACAGGTTTAATGGCCAGGGGGCCAAGATGAGTGTGGTATGAGATATACACAATCTGTACACTTGAGAACAAGGCTGAGCTAAGAAAAGAAGCTAGCTAGCTAACAGGGTCGAGATGGATTGCCATCCCTACATCGAGGTTCAGACTGGTCTATCACCCCATCCCATCGCGATGATGGATGGATGGCCTCGTCACCTCACCTCAGTCAGCAGCAGCAGCAGCACGAAGTTGTTACTTTTTTTTTTTTTACCTCTTGGGTACGTCTTAAAGCTATGTATAAGCTGGCTGGCTGGCTGGCTGGCTGCTGGCTGGACGTATGTAAAAGGGTTGTTTCGTCTCATTCAATTAACCTGGCCCAGCCTAGCTAGTGTCTCTCTAGCGAAAGGGAAGGAGGATAGAGGGAAAGAAAAAAAAGTAAAGAGAGAGCAGCTCGAGAAGAAGAAGAAATTCGGAGAAATGACTGTCTTGATCGAATCCGATGTTGGGTGGTGGTGGTGGTGGTGTGCCAGCTAAGCTAACCATAACCGCCATCATAATTCATCATCATCATCATCATCATCATATCATCGTGGGCTGCGGCTGAGACATATTGGCTGACTACGCTACATATAGATATAGGGTAGAGTATGTAGGTGTGTAGGTAGGCCTTGCAAAAAGGTTCAATTGAACCCTCCGCAAAAGCCAAGGATTTCCAGAAGAGAAAAAAGAGGTCTTCTGGAAGGCCGGCCAGCCTTGCTCCGAGAAAAAAAAAAAAAAAAAAAGACGATTCTATTTCCGTAGTAACGCCGTGACCCAGAAGAAGGCAGGTCAGTGCTCGAGGGTACACACATGAGTGTAAATTAGTTGCGTCGGCAGTTCGCTCGGATGGACTGTGGACGGTGGACCGATGAAAAATATGAGACATGCATTGCATAGTCCTGATGTGTTTCTGCCAACTGTTGGGCAGAAGTGGTTAGGCCGTATCACATCTGCCAGAGCAGAGCAGTTGTACTTGCGAGCTTATTATTTCCCCCTACCCATCCTGAAACGTAAAAATAAGGAGTAGGAAATAGTAATAAGAGTGAGTGTTAATTTCAATCGGTTGTGTTTCTTACTGTTGTGTGGTAGTTAAAGCTCATCGTGACAAGGGGGGGAGCGTGACGACAGTGAGTATGGTGATGGTTAGAAAGAGTTGTAGGTACATTAGTAGATGAATGCAGGGAGAAGAAACAGGCCAAAGGTAAGGGTTGTTCTAGAGTAAACTCCGACGCAGGTGGCACATAAGTGTTTAAGGGAGGGGAAAAAAGCTTGTTCTTTTCAAATCTAGCTCTATCCGTGCTAGGGATTTGGGGTTGATTAATCCTGGAGGGGGGGTGGAGCATCTACCGACCGAGTGATATACAGTGAAGCCGTGATCCGCACATGGGAAGCCCTCTCCTTCTCCCCACCCCCATTTTCCCCCGCAAGCTGCTG
>JAMGZF010000004.1:1957500-2165243 GCA_024713925.1 Morchella sp. 2016-103
GTACAGAAACACCCAAGGGAATCCTCTCCTCCTCTGAGCCTCCCCCCTCCTGAGTAGCATCCGTAACCATCGAAACACCCGGAGCCCTCACCAGTGATGTAGGGCCTGACCAGCGGCGACCACCCAAACCCCGCAAGTCCCTAATTAGCCATCGATCGACCCGGTGGCCATGGTAAGCTTCCCGGGGGTAATGTGCCCTTGATTTTTGCCCCAGTGCCCCCGCGGGCATAACCTGGCTGGCTGGCTGGTTGTCCCGGCCGGGGTTGTGGCGTCCTGCGGTGTGGACATACGCTGTCCAGGCGGGGCGCGTAAGTAGATGAAGGGATAGCATAGCACTGGCCGCCAGTGCAGGTAAGTACTGAGTATCCCTTATATAGGCTGTCAGTAAACCCCCCCCCCCCCCAGAAAAAAGCAGAGGTTGATAGTAGGTCTTATTATCTCTCATACGAATTCTCAGCATTGGCGGCTTAAGGATAGCTGTCGCATAAGAGGAAGGAGTGTACATGGGGAGTGGAGTGGAGTGGAGGGTTGGGGGGCAGAGTCGGTTAGTAGGGCGGTGCTGTGCTTCTTATATTTATTTGTACTTATGTTTGTACTTATATCTGTACCCGCCCGCCCGCCCGGGATGGCTGCTGAGCTGAGGCCCCACCACCACCACCACCACCACCCCACCGCAGCGTATATATACATGTAGCTATAGCCCAGGCCACCACCCCCAGGGGGCGCTACTACATACATGTATCTTACCCCCCCCCCCCATGGTGGTGTTCCGCGATGAAACAACGCCCGTTTCGGCGCCGTTTCGGACAGCCAACACCAACACCAACACCACCGACATTCCCGGGTGCGGTGTTAGTACCACATGTATCTGTATCCGTTGTCTGCCCTGCCACTGGTTTTCAAACGCGAGTGGGGGTGGTCATGGGGTATCACTCGGGGCACGTGATCGGCGGATTTGGGTCTGGTGGCTCTCGCCGCTGCATGGTGGTGGCGGTAGTGTACTGGTTCTGGGACTAGGGGTAGGGACCTGATCGACCGCGGCATTAGAGAGTAGTCAAGTGTCAAATCCGATAATTGACACTGAAGTGATGGTTGCGGGGGGCGGAGTTGGCTATCAACCACACATGGAAAGCATGTAGGAGAAACTCCGCTCTTCACAGGATAGGAACTGCACAGTGTAGTAGACATCTCGGGCGTATCATACGTCCCCACTTTGGGGAATTGGTTAAAGGTGATGGTTTTGGCATGGAAGCCACCTTTTGATGTGGCGGGGCGTGGGTTGTCGGTTTTGGCACCTGGTAGATACTCTCTGTTGGGTGGGTTACGGGGGTACGTTTGGGAGGCTAGGGATTGTCGTGGGTTCTGGGGTTTGGGTTTGGGTTTGTGGTGGTGGTGGTGGTGGTTTCATGCGGTGGTTTGTATGGGACGCATACAGACTTTTGGAACCTTCGGTTTTGACTTTTGCAAATTCATTTATAATTCTGAAACCCACCCATCATGGTCTCGAGATAAGCCCCGAACGTCTGCTAAAAGTCGATGTGCTGGTTGGTTTGTCAGGCCGCTCAACATGGCTGCGTTGGCTGGCCAGAGCTTCTGTCGCTGAGTGTTCATATGTACATAAGTAGTTTCTGCTGGGCGCTTCACTTGCGGGTGTGGTGGGCGGGCTGCCATGGCGCGGGGCTGGGCTGGGCTGGACAGCATTCGAAGTAATTCTTTTGTGAAGCCCGCTGTATTAGTCGAACTATCCAGCCTAACCCCTCGAGGGGGGGCAATATCAGGTTGGTGAGCTAGACTACCATTTGAACTCACGGCTGAAGCGTATATACTAGAGAAAAGGTATAAGCTGGCTGTAGAAAAGATTTCTTGATGGGCCCAGGTTTGGTAGCGGTCTGTGTTACGTTTTTGCGGGTGGGTAGGCGGTGCCTTGCGGGGGTGGGTGGCGGGCGCTGGTGGGTTCGGGGGCATACGAGAGGGCTTTACTGCCCGTCCACATACCTCTGTAGAGCCCTGAGCGAGTCAGCTAGATTAGAGACTTGTTCAAGTGTGTTTCTCTCCTTTCGTGATTGGAACCTCTATTTGGCTAAGGGCTGTAGAAAGGCGGTATAACTACAAGAGTGAGATGGCCGCTCGTGGTAGATGTGTAGGTCATACCTCCCGGACAGACGGTTTGACGCTGGGTGTCCGGGTTCGGGCTCCCAATGGGTTAGTTATGTACATGTGTAGGAGACAGACCCTCATCCTGGTTAATCCCGTGTTGGTGCTCGGGCGTGCGGTGTCTGTCTGCCGCCGCTACTAGCATCGCAGGTTAGCACCCGCGTCCGTGGCTCTGGTGTGGGGTGGCCCTGTCTTGGTGGTGGGGTGGGCGGTCTTTGTAGTGGCTGTGGATGTACTCTAGACGGAGGTCCCTGGTTTCTGGCGGGGGGATTCCAGATTCTAGAGGAGAGGCCCTGACGTGTTGGGGCCGGGTGTGTAAGATGGACGGATGAGCGGACGTGCTGTAGTCGGCAGGAGATCCTTGACCGGGCGGGTTGCGTACGATGCGCACGGGGGGGGATGCCGGAGAGAGTTAGAGCGAGTGTGTGAGGCTCTGCACGGGCGTCGAGATTGGGGCACCCCGGGCCCGATGCATACCCCGAGTACGATAATGGTATGCAGGGCAAAACACCCGGTTGTTTGTTATAGCATGTTCCCCGCATTCTTCCTCTTCACTTGGCAGATCTCATATCAGCTATTCGAATCCTTCTTCTTTGGGGGAGGGGGTTCTGTTCTTCAGAGACATGTTGATCCCCCGAGTCAGACTGTCCGTGATCCTGGAATAAGACAATATAAATACACACATGGAGATACGCATATAAGTGGGTATAACTGTAATCATCTCCCCTCTTCTCTTCTCCTCCTCTTCTCCTCCCCTCCTCTCCACTCCCCACACAATGCGGCATCTCATCGCCTCGGCCCTCTACTGGGGCACTGCTCTCTCCTGTGGAGTCCTGCAAGTCCCCCCCCCCCTCTCTCAAGTGACTGGCATCACTAACACCCCCCCACAGCGTCCACAATGAGGTCCTCCACCGCTCAACTCACCTCTTCTCCCTCCCAAACAGCCTCCCAGACCTGACACAGCTCACCCCTCTCGTCTCCCCGCTGCTCCTCGACCCCTCCAACGCGCCCTTCCTCCAGTCCGGCGCCTTCTTCCCAGACTGGGGCTACCAATGCCTCTCGACCGACGCGGCCGCCGAGGCCGCCCACTGGCCCCCCTTCCTCGTCGCCAGCGTCGAGCACATCATCGCAAAGTACGGCCTCCTCAACGAGACCCGGACGGCCCGCGAGCAGCAGCACCTCGACGGCCTCATCTCCTTCGTGTTTGCCGTTGCGGGCCACCAGACGCAGGACGCGAGCTGGCACGCCATCCGGATGCCGAGTGGCTTCTTGGCCGCCCTGGCCGCCGTGGACTTTGCCGGCGATGTCGAGAGGGCGCACAAGGTGCTGGACTTTGGCGGCGACTTTATGGTGGCGGCGCGGCTGGCGCGGATGGGCGACGAGTCCAGGGGGTGGATCAGCCCCGAGTGGAAGGTGCCTGTCGACGATATCGTCGACATCTACAAGAGGACCGGCAGGGAGGTCAACAAGTTTGTGCTGAGGTACTGCACCATGAGGGGGCTGGCCGCGCTGAGGAGCGATCTGACGGTCGGGCCGAGTCTGTGAGTGACCGTTGTGATTATTGTGATTATTGTCCTGGGGACCCAGTGGTTAATTTGGTGGCAGGCTCGACTCGATGGCATCGCAGTCGCCAATGCTCGTAAACTCGCTCGACGACTACTACCTTGGCGGCCTCGACGAGATGACCTCGCGCACCGTCTCGTGCTGGTCGAACCTTACGCGCTGGCTGGCAAACGGAGTCGACGCGGACGAAAAGATCCGGAACGGATGGGGCATCTGCGACCTCTTCCGCGCCATCAAGGCCCGCGGCGGGGCCGGCGACACCGCCCACTCGCACTCGCACTCCCTGCAGGAGCTCCCGCCCATCGCCGAGGACGCCGCCAGGGAGATCAAGAACATCCAGGTCCACACGGACGAGTTTGGCGCCGAGACGTACTCGCTGCCGCCGCTGCCCAGGACCGAGACTAGGCTTAGGCCCGAGACCAAGCCGGCGAAGCAGAGCCCTGGAGCGCCAAAGTTCCTGCCCCCGACGTACATTGCGACGTACACGCCCTACGGGCGCTTCGGCAGCTCCATCTCCGTCGGTGCGTTCACGCCGGGCTCTGACGGCCCCTCACTTGCCGTCGGCGCGCCCAGCGAATCGGAAGACTCGTCGCGCCCCGGCGAGGGAAACGTCTATGTCCTCCCGCTCTCGGACATCCTGTCCTCCTCGCCCGCGCCCTTCTCCGCGCAGCAGCCAGAATACGTTGCGCCGCTGCGGGTCCAGAAGACGACCACCACCGATACCGATGCCCCCGCCGTGGACCAGCGCTTCGGGACCGCCTCGGCCGCGTGGAAGGTCCAGGGGATGACGCTGCTGGCCGTGTCGGCCCCCGGCCCACTGACGTACGGCGGCGGCGCGCCCAGCCGGCCCTTTGCCGAGAACGCGCTCGCAGGGCGCATCGATGTGTTTCGGCCCGGCGAGGCGGCGCGGTGGATCTCGCTGTCGGTCAAGGGCGCCGAGCTCGGCGGCATCGGCCGCCGCTGGTGGGGCGAGAGCCTGCTCTCGGCCGACATGGACGGCAGCGGGAACGAGTGGCTGGTGGTTAGCGGGCAGCGCAGCGACGGCAGCAGCGCAGTCTGCGACGGCCGCGAGAGGGTCCATGTCGGTGAGGGCGAGGTCGGGCTATTCCAGCTCGTCCCTACCTCCCCAGGACAACAAGAAGACATCACAACCCTCCACCACCACACCGCCGACTCCCCGTCCCTCACGGTCAAAACACACCTGATCCCCCTCCCGCCCACCGAGCAGCCATCACCGCCCTGCGCCTCCCCCTCCCCCTCCCCACCCTCGTTCGCCGCCTTCGGCACAGCACTAACCTTCCACGCCCGCACCCGCACACTCCTCATCGCCGGCACCAGCGCAGGCAAGACATTCGCCTACTCCCTCCGCGACGGCGCACTCCAGCACACATACACGCTCACGCCACCGGCCGGCGCCTCCCGCGTCACCTCCCTCGCATCAGGCGCAACCTGGCTCGCCGTCGGCCACGCCGACGAGGACGCCCAGCGCGGCGTGGTCCGCCTGTACCTCCTCCCCGCCACCGCCACCGGCGCCCCGCGCCTAGCAGCCGAGGTGACAGCCGAGGGCGCAGAGCGCTACGCCGCCTTCGGGCGCACGCTGGCCGCGGACCCCGCCGGCGGCCTGTGGGTTGGCAGCGACCGGTGGGACGGCGAGCGCGGCGCCGTCTGGTGGGTCGATGTCGAGCGTCTTCTCGCCCCCCCCTCGCGCGGGGTGCTGCAGCGCGTGTTTGGCGCGGCGGTGGCGAGCGCCAGTGTATCTGTGTACTTGCAGGGCGGGGAGGCGAACGCTAGGTTTGCGGCGAGCCTGGCGGTTGCTCCCGCTGCCGCTGCCGCCGGCGATGGCGGGGCGGAGCTGCTCGTGGGCGTGCCGTATGCGGGTGTTGGGAGGGGGGAGCAGGGGGAGAGGTTCTTTGGTGCTGTTGCCGTGTATCGCAGGGTAGTGTAGTGTTTTCTTTTGGGAATGTGGTATGCGCTATGGCTATGGGTTTATGTCATGTAGTTATGTCTTTTTTTATTTATTGAATTTTTATCATTATCTATTGGTTATGATCTGACACTTCTGTTCTGCACGTAGAGAGGGAGAGTGAGATGCTTGTAGACGGGTTAAGGGTCGGAGATATAGATTTGTTCTGTAGGTATTGATTGTTACTGCGTCGTGAGTGAGTGGGTGGGTGGGTGCGTCATGGTCTGTCACTCGGTGGTCGGTCCCGATTCGGGTGTTTGTTTATTTGTTTGTTTGTACCTCGTAGGCTATGGCAACAGTCCCGATTCGGTGTAGTGGGTTGTTTAGCTATGTTAGTGTAGTGGCCGGTTGATTGATTGATAACCTACCTGTACGGGCGTGTTGTATTCTATGTAGACTGGATATGTTTCCATTTGAAAAGAGATATATAGCTATAGTCACTTGCCAGTAAAGAACGTTCAGGTAGTATTATTAAGGGCCAGCTCTAATCGCATCGCAGCTACTAACAAACATATGGTAATAAAGAAGCAAAGGAAAGAAGAACAAAGGGAAACAAATAACCATCCTCCCATTACAATCACATTCAGATATACATGTATATACCACTCTCTCTCTCTCTACACGATCAACGCAACAGCCCCAACCACTCCCAAGAGAACCCAGCTGACTACCGCGCCCGCGGCATGGGCAGCCGCACCCTCAAACACCGGCGGGGCGCCGGTATCCGGCGACGTCCCGTTCCCGGTCGGTGCCGGCGCGCCGCCAGTCCCCGTAGCGGTCGCAGTGGCAATAGTGGTGGACGTCGAGATGACCGCGGCAGCAGTAGTGGAGGTGGCCGCGGCGGTGGTGGAGGTGGCAGTAGCGGTAGCAGCAGAGCTGGACGCAGACGCCCCGCCCGCCTTCGCATTCTCTACAAATGCCTCCCACTTTGCGCCGGGGTTGACGGCAAATACCATCCCGGACTTGCAGTGCGTTCCCTGGGCGCAGTAGAACCATTTTGGTGCTGTGTCGACGACCTGGTACTCGAAGATCTCTTTTCCGGCGGTGCCCTCGGCGTTGGGACGGAAGCCGGACCTGACGCCGGAGGGGTTGGAGACGCATGGGGTGTCAAAGGTGGATTGGGTCACGGTGTGGTTCCTCTCGCGGAAGTCAAAGGTGATGAGGTCGCCAGGGAGGGCATTGACGAATGGGGGTTGGTAGGTTAGGAGTAGGTCGCCAGGACCACCTACGAGGACGGTATGGGTTGTTGCTGGGGTCGAGGGGGAGGTACCTGTTGGAGCGGGGGCAGAAGCGGTGGGTTCCGGAGGGGCAGAAGAGGTGGGTTCCGGAGGGGCAATGGTGTCAGTTAGGAGGCCTTCCTCGCCATCTTCGCCTGGGGGTGAGGTGGATGTGGGGGCTGGCATCGAGGTTAAAGTCGCGCTGACAGTCATTGACGCTGTATCGGTACAGGGGGCAGTCTCCTCGGCGCCCTCATCCCCACCCTCCTCATCGTCACTCTCATCATCATCATCCTCGCCCTCACCACCACCATAGTCTCCACCAACATTACCGTCTTCACTACTTGGAGAAGCGACGAAATGCACACCTGCCACTGCCGGCTTCAGCTGGTTCTCAATTCTCCATGCCGAGACATTGAAGCTCCGATCGCCGTCGGCGCTTGGGACCAGCTTTCCCTCGTAGCTGTCTGGCTGTATGTACAGCAAAAACACATATCTATGTGTCTTGACATCATCCCCAACGGGTCCCATGTATGGCACTGGCGCCGCGCTACTCGCAGACGACAGCTTCGTGAACTCTTCCACGGCAAAGTCGGTCCGGAGGAAGTGCAGTACTTGCGTGGATGGGTCAGGCGTCGTGTCAGGGTCTAACATGACGACTATGTAGTTTGTGGATGTGCTAATGGCCGAAGAGTCGCCGAGGGCAAATTCGGGGACACTGTAGGTATCTGTATGGATATTGTTAGTTTATTTTAACTGTAGATAGGGGAAGAAGTGGGTACTAGTTACCATTCGCAGTGAGGATTTCGCCATCCTGGACCTTGCCGGCGGCGTTGGGGTATCTTACGACCAGCTCGATTGTCTCTGGGTCGAATCCCTTGGTGAAGGCTTCCGGAATCTGAGCGAGAGCCCGAGCAGAGAGAAGAAGAAGGGGAAGTAGTGAGGTAAACATTGCTAATGGGGGTGTAGATGTGCCAAAGGATATTGAAGCTCTGCTTCCAAAAATGAATGCAATATAACAGATCCTCAGGACCCACGAATATAGAAGAAACAACAACAAAAATCACGAGAAACAGAAAATAGAAAATAACTGTAAGGAGATGATTGACAATGTAACGAGAAAAAAAGGGCGGTATATCACAGCAGGAATCTCCCCCTATATATATACACTCATCCAAAACGCCCAGAATAAGGTTTTACCCTCTCAGGGCGCTTTGAAACAGCGGTTATCCCGTTGCTCCTCTGGGACCACGACCAATGGAGAGAAACATTCTCTATCAATAGCCCCCCTCTGCTCGGCTTGTGAGCCAATACAGAGTTTCTTACGGTTTGAGCCCCCGGCGCTTAAGGAGGGCCAAGCATTTCGGTTATGCAGGTCGGGTTTTAGAGTTAAACTTGACACACGCGGGATCGATCCTTGGATACAGAACCTAATGTCTGGACGAAACCTTGATTTGGAAAAGTAATATCATGTGGGGTGGCTGTACTGAGATGGATACCTCATCGGCGGTTCGATGGTTGCTGCGATTTGCTCCTGTGGATGACTGATCAGCGCTATTTAAGGGTAGATTGACGGATTGGGTGAATGCATACGCGCATTAAAGATCTTTCAATAGTACTGTTCGTCTAAAATCATGGCGCTCGCTTTCATGGTCTTGGGGACGATTCAGCTTTGATCAGTCTGACCTGGTCAGGGTTTGCCAAAAACGGGCACTGCGAGTATTCCTCACGGAAGTCAGAGGAAGGTAAAACATACTGTGAGGGTGATCATGGGTATTTTTAGCGACCGTTAAAGGAGAGTCCGTAGTTGTGTAATTTGGAGTAATGGTAGATTCTTAACAACTCTACTGGCTACATGTGCTTGTCTCCTTTGTACACAAACGGACTTGGATCTACGCGTACTCATGACATTTACCTGTATGTACCATACGTGTACAGCGGGGCCCGCAAAGTTTGGCACCCCCGTCTCAAAGCTCATGAGTTCAAATCGTGCTAAAACAACCGGATAAGAATGACTGCAAAGAGAAATTTATAGTTACATATTTCCACACTGCCGTCTATCACAACGTTTGTAATGTTAAGTTTTCGAGGAAGGGGGCTGGGATATTTTGTTTGCTGTAGCCGCGGATGTTTTTACAGGGTACCAAAACAACTTTGCGGACACGGCTGAGCTACATGTACTTAATGAAAAGTTCACGTGTATATCAGAAATCAAAGTACGTTAACCCTAACCCATAATTCCCTTTATGTAATGTATGTACCATGGAACAGAGACAGCTCAAAAATCGACTCGGAACACTAAACATACAGTCAACCTCTGCTATCAAATACCGAATAATCCTATTATTTAAAATGGCTCCCACGTTTACCTCATTTGGTCTCTTGATTTAGTCAACCAGGTGTTCAGTCTCCCTGCAGTTGGCTGCAAGCCACATTTCTCGATCGGCGGCCTGGTCGCCACAAGTGAGAGTGATCCTAATGATACATATCTTCCATCCACGCAGCATTCGACGGACTAATGGAGCATACAGAGACTGAAGACAGCGCATGAAACCTTTGAGCGAAATACGAAGCCTGGAGATTGTTCATGACCTCGCGATCGGTCAAACAACTGTACAGTGCCGCCAGCGATGATGTGCCTGTATTGCCAGTGGACTTTCGGCTTTGAGGCTCCAAGGCTGACGGGATGGCTTTTACTCTACACATTGCCTATTTAAGCACTAGAGCCGAGGTCACCGGGCCTGAATTAGGGTCACCGGGCCTGAAGTCACAAATATTTAAGAGTTGGGTTGTTGCGGCTGGGATGCATACTCTGACACTCAGGTGCTGCTTGTTGTGGATCATAGTGTATCACTCGATACCCTGTCGACCCCTGCCAAGGCGTTTTGTGGGGGGTCTAGCGTATGGTAGTCGACCATAGAAAAAATTCAGACAAACCTCTTGTTCAACCTATCAAACGACTGGGAGGTTTCCACACACCTATGGTGTGGTGTGCACTGGGGCTCTAAGATGGGCTTTGATTCATAGCACCTCGCACTATACCTGGCCTGTGGTCAAGCTAGAAGTAAACTGGGTGGTTGCTGAGGTAGCTAGGCTCAAATTGATAGCTCAAATATGGAAATGGATGACTATGAGGGGCTTAGTTAATTCCGTGCCAGATCTAGATACTTTGGGTCTCCTGGTGACTTCTATTCAAGATATTACACATCTGTTTGCCACAGCACAGATCACTCTCCTATTGTGAGGCCTGTCATTAGGGACTTTAGATAGATACATGTAGTAAATTAGAAATCTAGTCTACAATTTAGAAAACTTGAGAGAATATATATGTATATAAGTCTTAATTACTGTACGTGTGTACGTGTCTGTAAGAGCTAAAATCTTCATAGTAGATGTGGAAGCGAGGCTCTGTAGCTAGCATATACATATGATCTGTGTACTTATGTAGAGCTCCCGCAGGAATCAATAGTATCACGGGTGAGTATTGATAGTATCATATTGTAAGCGTCAAGAAGGTTGCAGTACGTACTGTAGATCATAGAGGCCGGGGGAAAGCTTGAAAAACTATAAAGCTAGTGTTGTCCCCGCCTCCCACTTTGAAAAGGTCTGCGAACTGCTGCCAGTTTGTATCTTTGTCACAATTAGACATGGAGACTAATCAGTAAGTTTTTTTTTTTTTACGCTGCTAACTTGCTATTGGATATTGCTTAGACAATTACAACTCGCATATGGCATAGATCGTCAACCGCAGCTTCGAAACCAGACAGCTCAGTCCGGCCAGTACGAGCAGCCGCTTGAGCAATTCCTCTTTGAGCTGTTCGGCCCAATCGCACTTATATCCGGACAGCCACACTCACCTGCAGGCCTGTCGGCTACACCCCCTGGACCAGCAGTAATTGCCCATGGCCAATTGCAAGCCGAAGAGCCTCTTGCAGTTAGAGACCGTCTCGGAGATCCCCCTCCAAAATCCCCCTGCGATAAGAAATGCAATGGAGATCTAGTGTACATTCTCCCTTTACTTACCTGCCCTTCAGACTCTCTACTTCTCTATATCTTTACTAAAAAACGATACTACATAGGGGCCCCCATCAATGTCAACGCCCCAAAAGAGGACTCCGAATCACCTGCCTCAGCAACAACTGTATGCAGCCCTTCACCACCAAAAACAACTTCAACCGCCACTGCAAGACAGTCCACGGGCTTCGCCAGTCGTTGTTTCATTGCACCGTTGTTGGGTGCAAGAGGCGTGGTAAAGGATTCTCCCGCCGGGACAACCTCCTACAGCACTCGAGAAGGGTACATGGAGAGGACATTCCTGAACAACACTTCAGAGTCCAGGGATCGAACTGGGGGTTTGAAGCTTAATACTATAAAGTGTGAAGGCCTTCCATTCATGAGAGAGAATGATGTTTGGGTTCTCGATATCGAGGCCTATCTTGCCTAGTTATCTTTTCTTATTTTCCGCATTGCGCCATCTTTCCTTATGTCTGTCTGCTAGCCCACACTCATTGTGTATTGCGATTCCTTTGTATAACGACGTGGTTTATTAGTCTGATATTATCAATTCTACACTCGTTTTACCTTTTTCTAAAAGTTTACTGGCAAGATCCGTAGACACAATCGCCAAAGTGATCCTGCGAACCGAAGACTACCTTTAATTTGTAATGTAGGTATGTACTTGGAGGAATCTTTCACATACATCATCTCCTACCGTCATGTTTATCAAAGCTCTAAGGGCTACGGCCTGTAGGCCTAGGTCTTCGCCCGAAAAATATACATTCCATAATATTAATACGTTTTTTCCATTATGAGTATAAGTTCGGATTGTCTACTAGCGCGTGGTTCGTCGATCAATACATGTACAGCGATAGGAATGATCGGAGAAATATCTGTGCACCACATAACTGCTTTTTCCATAGACCATTCCTATCGCTGTATGTATTTACATAGAAACCATCGAAATATTTTTATAGCCACAGGGATCAGGGGTAGGTAAGTAATACATGTAGGCCTAGGTACATGTACTTACATGTAGTATCAGGGATCCTTGCAACATGTATTATCAAGTTTCATCGTTTGAACTGCTATGTAGACATTATTTGTGTAGGGTTGTTACACACGCGCAGGTTCTGCACAGCTACAAAGCCAGCACATAGGTCGAGTTTTTGTTTTTCTCCTCATAGCTTGCGATTGGGGCTTCGCGACAAAGTGAAATAATATAAATGAAATGGTTACATTTGGGCAAGGCTGAGAGCCACCGAGCCTGAGATTGAGGTCACGGGCCTGAGGTCACATATATCTAGATTCACCGAGCCTGAGGTCCCTGTTAGAAACCTTAGGCCAACCATCACTTTTGGTCAAAATTGCTAGTTGCAGGGATCTTTTGCTGGGTGGGCAAACAGCATTTCTCAAAATTGATGCTTGGCCTAAAATCACTATTACTAGTAATTATTTTGACGCCCGATCGGATATTCCTATGGGCCTGATTTCAGCCTTAAAAAGGGCTTAGTGAAAGGTTAGTCTAATAAAGACCTTATTCAAGAATTTTCAAGAGTGATTTGAGGAATATATAAGGTCTTTATTAGACTAACTTTTGACTAAGGCTTATAGGAATATCCGATCGGGCGTTAAAGTAGCTGTACGTCGATCCTCCGGCAGAGAGCTTGGTAACCCAGAACCGTGTGTTTTGGGAAACATAGGGTATCACTCGAATATCAAATTAGGGGTCTTCATGCGATCAACTTGCTTGTGCAGCTTCATGCATTAATTGAACTTGTTTATGATTTATGATGGTGAAATGGAATTCAAGACTTCATAACCGCTTTTATTTCTTTGATGCTCATTATCGTAACGTATTACTTGTGGGTTGTCGAGGACAGAGCGAGCTCAGGTAAAATGCTTTACGCTTAAGAGCAGGGGTTTTCGTACGTTAATACATGTATGTACTATTCCTTTGTACTTTGGACTATAAAAATTATCCTGACGCTTGGGTTGCAGCTTCAGCGTCGCTTGCGGTAAAACGTTAATTTATTTAACTATATCAAGTGATTTTACTGACGTGGTTCCCTATGCTTATATGATCGGGTTTTAACATGGGCTATGGAAGGTCACAAAAAATGTAGTGGCTATGTGTCTAGATTTGCGCGCTAACGAGGCCTCAACTATAATGCTAACGGTATCTCCGCACCTCTCTTTCTAAAAACTCTACTTGAACCTCTACCCGAAATAAAGTTCAGGCTGCGGTCGTTGCCGTTACAAGATCCTTACTACACTGCACCGACAATTCTTGTCTCACATACGAATACATAACTACTAGTCAGATTAAACGGGGGCCAACTGACCACTTATCAGAGCTCTTTCTTCTTTAGATTTAACGTTGCAAATATCGTACAAGTGTAATTGTTAATAGGGCCAGGTACTACAACCTGTAGTACCTGCAGCTGTCAACTACTCAGGGCCAACAGCCATCTATATGAGATGTGTATAATCATTTTGTTCAATCTGTTAGTCAGGCCCTTTAGCGTACCTACATTCACAACATGTTGATCAATATACCTAAATGTATCTATTAGAGCCAGGGCTGGGTCCATCGAGCCATCGAACACATTCACAACCAAGCTGCAACCCCGGACATGGCCCACAATTTTTCCCGCCTCGTACCCACGAACATCAATGATGTAAGGGCATAGTCTTTCGGTCTTGTGCGTTTTTTATATATGGTGAGAATCTCTATAATTATAACTACACATAGATATATATATTAGGACATGGGGGATAGTTACAAATAAATTCCAGATTACTTATAGAAACCATTTTAGTAAAGATTACTGACGCAAAACATAGATATAGCTGTACATAATGTAGCGAGCTCCGCATATCTATGGTTGGGAACTCAGTTATCTATCAGTCTGCCAGGGCAGTAGAGTTCCCGCCTCATCACATACGGTTGGGGAGCTTGTCTGGCCGTCATGGGGATCGCTGCTCTGGGTGGCATGCACATGCATGCATGATGCAATCAAGAAATATCTCCTGGCACCAATCATTACTCTGGGGCTCAGGTCCTTGCTCGATGCACTCAGGCTCGCTAGTATCAGAGGTATATAAGCTAGAAGGGATCTCATATCTCGAACCACCATCCCACTTCAAGTCGAATCGAATTGAAGAGTTCACCACACCTTCTTACCATTTTGTAGACTTGGGTGACGGGACTGCAACTCGGTCTCGCCCCAAGTCGCCCAATCCTCCTCTGGTTTTATTCGCTTCTGCTTATATCGCGGAGAGACTACGTTACTCGCGCGTCAATTAGGTTCTGTTTTTGGGCTTAATTGACGCGCGGGGAAGTTTAGTCTCTTACTAGCAGCCTTTGATTTCTCTAGCTCACACTTTCATAGTACTACATGTAGTTTTAAATTTTTGAACAATCAAAATACTACATTCCCTGATAAATTTCTTATCGGGCTTCCTATTCCTTACAACGATAGTGATTTCATACACCACCTTATGAATACCCGTAAGACACGGGGCCGTGGAGCCACGGCCGCCCTCGGGGTGCAGGCACACTTTCATAGTACTACATGTAGTTTTAAATTTTTGAACAATCAAAATACTACATTCCCTGATAAATTTCTTATCGGGTTTCCTATTCCTTACAACGATAGTGATTTCATACACCACCTTATGAATACCCCCCTTCAACTTGAAGAGGACGAGTTTGGCGAGCTGCTTGATCCGCAAGGACAGCCTTTTACAGATGAGCAAATTCGGTTGTTATACCTAGACTTGATGCCAGTTCCCGAGGCATCTGTTTCTTCCGAGTTTATGCATCTCTTGGAACAATTGAGTCAGCCAAAGCCCCATTCCGTTGTACCGGCCCTCCAGATTATAGCACCAATCGCCCAAGAAATCTCCATAACAGAAGTGCGGTCTGGTGGGTGCATAGCGTAATTCACTCTCTTAAAAGTTCCTCCTCTGCCTACCACTAACGCTCCCTTATAGGGTTGACGGGGTCAAAGACCAAGATCAAGTTTCGCCAGAAATATCGTGCAGTCGGAAGTGCAAGGGGGACCTAATGCAAACTCCCCCGTCTCGTACTTCTCTGCTTCTCACTAACTCAACCCGCGGCCATAGGGGCGACCATGAGTGCCAACGCCTTCAAAGAAGACTTCACATCACTTGTCTCAACAACAACTGTAAGAAAATATTTTATACCAAAAACGACTTCAGCCGCCACTGTGGAACGAAGCATGTAAAGGGAATTCGAACAAAACAGCCATTATATGATTGCACAGTCGACGGTTGCAACAGGGTTGGTAGAAAAGGATTTTCTCGGAAGGACAATATGTTACAGCATGTAAGAACTGTACACAAGATGAAGATCCCAGTTAAGAAGTACTGGTTTGGTAAAGAGTCGGCCTCTGAGGATAGGGTATTCTAAACTGTCTCTCGGTTGATTTTGAGGTTGATTTTGAGGTTGTTTTTGGGGTTGCGTTTAAGGTTGTCTATCTTTTTTTGTTTCATTAAAATTTAATCTATGCTTAATATTGAGATCTACTCTTGATAGAAGGGATATCGATATCTATATGATAATCCCGCGATTTCAAGTTACCAGCCCCTGTTTATAGAAAAAGGGTCACAGGCTTCCCCAGCCTAGAACTAAGCGCTCGAGGCCTAGCGCTTCACAAACGAAGCACTATCCTCTAACAACACTCTTGATACCTAGATCGTTGACGTGTATGCAGTCATGACCTTCGAGATAAAGAAGTTTAGAACATAATTATAGTTACGTCTTGGTAGACATGTGCACATTAACGCACATAATCCAGTGTCGAGTGATAGCCTATGATTACCTGTGTGATCTGCGTGGCTTAATCAGAGGGCTCGGGCCCTTGCGACCCAGGCTCGGTGTCGGAAAAGCAAAACTGGAGGAGCCTGAAGATAAAAGAAGTATACTCTCCCACTGCCAACTCAGCAGAATCTATCACGCTCCTATCTTATCTGCGTACCTACGTCTCCAACAGAAGATTTCCTGTTCCAGTAATTGTTTTACTGTTTTACGGACACTATCATCAGGTGGTAAATATGAAACGAGACAACCAATATGCCTTTCGTTTTTCTTTCGTTCTTGTTTTCTCTCTTTCTTATGCCTAAAGACTTGATCCCCTACCCCTTCTAGTAGTTGTAGATGATCGAATAAGTCGTCCAGTCCCTTATTAGACCCAGAGTTGGACGATGGGTTATAACTAGACACCGGGATTGACTAGTTAACAGAGTATCTTTTCGAGATAGATTCCATAGCTCATATGAGTGCTCGGGCAAGGCCATCTGATCTATTAGATTAGCACCTAACCCATATCCACATATATTCAAAAAATTACAAGTGATCCCGCAGCTGCCAGCTCCCCATAGCATACTAGCAACTTGGAGCTGCTTAGAATTTCATCCCACCCCCTATACAGCTGAACGAACATCCAAGTACCCATGAGGCCCCTATGACTAGCAGCCAAACCGATGGTTCCGTAGCGGTAAATGCAAAGGAGCTCTGATACCCTCTTCTCACTCCGCCCACTCTGTCCGCCTCCCTACCGAGCTGACAGAAATGTGCTAACTCTGTCTCCCCACTGAGGCCCCCATAAATGCCTCCAGCGAAGGATCCGCACCACCTGTTTCAGCAATAACTGCGACCATGTGTTCACTAGAAAGAGCGACTTCAACCGTCATTATAGATCTAGATAGGGAGCTATCAGGTAGCTGTTTGGTTGTAATGTTGCGGGGTGTATGTTCTCGCGCAGAGATAACCTGCTGCAGCATTTGAGGATTGTGCATGGGTATATAGTTCAGCGTGTTGGGTTTATGGTTACCCGTCGCGAGTAAGGAAAAGGAGGAGGAGGTGATGTATGGCTAGCTAGATGATCGCTTTTGTAGTGGCCCCAGAATTATCCCGAATCATTGAATCGAGAGAGGTTAGTACCAGGATCGGTCATATAATTTCGCCCCAGCGGGTAGCCTCCCGGCGCCCGGTCCCCAAGCAACCCTGCCTCACCTGCACATCTCAATATCGCAGCCAGCAGGTATCCATGGCTCAATTCTTTGTGGTATCTGGGAGTTAGAGCGCAGTTATATAGCATTGCCGGGGTTGAGATTGATTCGCCGGCCACTGTGCAGGGTTAGGGGTGGTTGTAATACACATATACACCCTGGTCAATGGTGTTATGGCTAAGGTGTGTACCAATATGTAGATGATATTGTGGTTTTGCGTTGCGGGTACTTCCTGGTTGGGTGGGTCGCAGGAGTTGTCTGTAAAGTTAAGGTTCTACGTAGGACGAGCGTAGTGGTACTGTAGTTGGGCCAGAGTTGATTCTAGTGCGTAGCCAAGACATTTTGGTATGTAACTAACCCCATTTGAGTATTTATTCATGTTGGTAGGAAAGACACAATGGGTCTACACATATAGCCAGTCGTTGTCACGAAGTACTCAGTGCTCAGCTCAAGACGGACGCTATTCAGTAAAAAGGCCCCCCAGTGACCACTCTATATTACCCTTCACCTCCAAAAAATTATACTAAAGATTATCTAAACAGGCACCGGCCACCCAGTGCTCCAGCTGAGCAAGTTCCACCCAAACAACTTCTGCCCATCACCATATCCAATATTGGTATTAACTAAGCAGCACCGGTTAGCAAATGCATTTCCACACTCGATCAGCTAGGATGGGCATACCATAGTGGTAGTAAAGTACGGCACCTCCCTGGGTGGTGTCAGCGTAGACTCCCTGCCCACCGGGCCCATAGACGTTGTCGTGGGACGCCAAAACCGTGGTTCCACCCCCGGCGGTACAAGACTTGCCGGTTGCATCAACGTACGGGCCGGTAACTGAGGATGAGCGGCACACATTGATGCGGTACTCGTCGCCCTGGGCAGGGCGAGAGGTGTCGAAGCCTACTGCATGTTAGAGGAACACCCCATATCAACCCAGAGGAATTAAATTATACATACCACAGCAGGTCCCCGACGAGAAGAACAGGTAGTAGTACGGCGATCTATAGTACGTGAACGAACCCTCGATGGCGTGAGTCCCAGATGAGTTATATGCGATCTGGATGGAGGTGCCCGCGGTAGCAGTCGGTGTGCTGGCCATGGGTACCTGATAGATATCGCCCCAGAAAGAACCAAACGTCGCATAGTAGGTGCTTCCTGCAAGGATGAGGTTGGAGTCAATTGCGTTGTATGCGGAGCCGGATGAGGAGGCGATGCCGGCAGAACCAAGATCTGTCCAGCTGCCGACTTCCATGGTGGTGGAGCGGGCAACACCAATGGCGGAGGCCTGGGAGCCAAAGGTCGACACGGAGTAGTAGAGGTAGTAGTAGTTGCCGACTTTTTGGATATCGGGGGCCTGCTCATGTTAGAATTTTAAATCTCTCCTTAGAATGGTATCTCTTACCCAAAGATCGTTATTTCCAGTCAGGTTAATGATTGAACCAGCACTGATGGCACTTCCTTGGTTGGTCCATGGGCCTGTTATTGCATCCGCAGTAGCAATGGTGATCTTGTTTCCTGTGGAGAAACGGAAATATTTGCCATCAGAGGTACGCCTGATCATGGCAGGATCGTGGACATTGCAGTCTCCAGAGCAAGCTCCAGGAGTCTGTGCAGCAACAGAGGAAATGAGCGAAGACACGCTCAACAGAGCGGTAGCAAAGAATGTAGAGAACAGCATGGTGGTGATCAAAAAATCAGTTTTTCCTTTGAGGAGATGCTGTGCAGGCTGGAGAGTCAAATCTTCGTCGGGGAAGCCTTGAATTTATATTGAGAGCTCGGCATGAGTGCACGGGTAAAGCATAAGATAGACTACGTCCTTCTGAAACAAAATGTTCCAACTGCAAATTCACTCTGATTTTGGTAGTTTGGTAGTACATAGTCTAATTGTTCAGTACTACTGTTGCTAGGTTCTACTAACATGCCCCGAACGAGCTTAATTATTGTTAGCTATGAAAACCATGTCCAGGAGAAAGCAACGCACATGGAATTTAGCCGAAACTCGGATGTTGCCGACTAGGGTTCCCCACAGTAGACATACGTATACCACTGGCCCGCTGAGCCCGCCTTCTCGGAGTATTCTGTACCCCAGTGTGGGGTCAATATGATGAACCACTGGTAAAAGCAAATACCTACGCTAACAAATCCTGCAGGACCCGATTGCGAAGCCCCTGGGATAATTTCCTTTCCGCAAAGAAATTTTTCCACAGCGAGAAATCAAGTTTACCAACTCGGGCATCGGGTTGTCGGGGCTACATGATCCGTACGCTGAAAACCCGCTGGCTTGGTATCAGATAAAGTAACAACTGTTTCCAGGCTAGTACTTTTTTGTATGGAAGATTGGAGTGGGGTTATAACATGGCATGTTGCCGTGGTCCGAACATCGGCCCGTACTGGGATTATTGGGGAGATCCCTGTTATTCCCCTCGTTCCTCCGCAATACTGGCCGAATCTTCAGCCTTCAAGTAGAGTGTTGCTGCGCCTGTAATACTGCCCGGGGATTAGAGCGGCTGACTTTATAATCCTTAAATGCATGATGCTCCTTCTTAAACTCGCCGATCGGATTGTTTCGTCCGAAGAAGCGGAGTAGAAGGCACCTAACCCGGGCGATCTTTACTTATTGTTATTGTGATGTCGATACTCGTGGAGATCTGAAATTTAAAGCTAAGAAGGTTGTCAGTATATATATACTACTGTCGATAGATTTTGTCAACTAGCATTGATAGATATATCGCCAACATACTGGAGAGTATTATTTTTTGTGCTCCAAGGAGGCGTTTCCTAAAACTCTTCAACGTCCGACCAAACGCCCGAAATACTTGATTGTGGTAGTCTTTGTACTAGACTGTCTAGTGTCTTAGTCACTAGTCGTCACTCGATAGCCGAGCAAAAATCAAACCGAGGAACAAATTGCGTCGAATCCAGCTACCATGGTACATTTTCTACTAGGATTTAACCCAAAAGAGTTTGGATCAACTTAAGCCTTTCTTTCCAAGGATCTCGACAGCGTTCATCTCCTTCAGCCGGGTGGGCCGATGGGAACACAAACAGTCTCACATGGTCGAAGGTTCCAATCCCCATTTTCGGTACATTGCTATAGCAGCAGATGCCTTGAATTGCGTAAGCTTTTACCGGTAAAGTATATACTTTAGCCGCCTACTCTCCCCATGGCTCCAATAATGAATTTGCTGTATTCAGGTGGGCGTGGCTCGTGAGTTCGATACCACTGATCAGCTGATAACTTCCTCGGGATATTATAGCCTCACCCCGAAGAGCATGACCTAGTATTCTGACAAATACAGTTGGAGGGAGATAAAATGGGAAGGTATCCTCAGAGACTTTTAAATCGAGACATGCTAGGCCGTTAGTATATATGTTTGGTAACAATCTTAATTGGGGCGTAGCCCAAGGTATCTGCAGATATATTGACGATTATGTCAATCTATGGAAGGTCACGAGGAAACGATGAGATTTAATCATATTTGGCCAATATGATAGCGGAATCTAAAACTTACTGACATGAAGTGACCACATGTAGAGTCCAAAAAAAATCCCCGTAGAGGTAGAGCAGATCGAACCTGGAGCACATATAAAGATCTAGGCATGATAATAGAATCGCCATCCGTATCTCGCTAAACCGGCAGCTACTCCTAGTGCTAGAAGTCTAAGAATGGCTCATAATTAGATAGAGGGTAGGCTTGTTGATTCCAGCGGTTGTTGTTGAATCGGAGAGAAAACACTGGGGGAGAAAGCATGGTGCCCTAAGTACAGAATGCCAAGAAGAATGGGCAGTTGTCTCGAACCAGACGCTAGGTGGGTCACGTGCCTAGGATAATCAATAAACCTGGCGTTGAGATGCACCGAATTGGGTCTGGTTCGAGACAAAATGGGCAGCTGCATATGCTCTCCCCAATGTTGCTACCAGAGCCACTCCGAAGAGATGAAGTTGAAAGAGGTATGTATTAAGTAAAATCGAGACCGCAATCATTCCTAATAAGCTATCCACAGCTAACCGGAGCTATCGGTTTTTTTCGATTATTATTCATGCTGTCCGTAATGGTCGTTCTCGGCGGATGGAGGTTTTGTGAATTTGTTTGTACTCTGAAAAATATGCTGCAGGAGGTGGTGAATTATATCCTCCTTTTTTTTTTTTCCTTTTATCCCCTTCTCTCCTTTTTTCAATTAACTGAGAGGCACTAGTGAGTAGAAGGGAGGTCATGGTGCGCGTCTGGTGGGGAGAGACTTAAGTTAACGGGGGCTTTATCTCATGCATGATCTACTTATCTATTCGGGATACGAACGTGAGTCTGTGATAAACGGATTATGCCGGGGCTGATATGGGTACGGGGTATGGGGTACTATGGGCTCGTGCCAGTCCCTGACCAGGGCAGGACAAGTAATATCATAGCATGTCACTCGGCGAGCGAGATCCCATGATGGGACGAGAAAAGTTCATTATGAATTACCTTGGCCCACGGTAGTTTACATCTTTATAATCTGTTTAGATGCTTTTAGAGTCTTTAGAAAGTCAGGTATTGTGTTGAAGAGCTTGATTAAGCAGTACTATAGGTCCCTTTAGAAGGGCCGCGAGCGTACCTGTCACTGAATTAACGTTCTAGGCAACCCCACATGTAAGCCAATAGCGTGTTTGTATACTATGACATAGATGAATGCTGCTGTCAAGTCAGTGTTTCCGAGTTCTGTAGGCGGCCTGGACTGCTGCGGATTTGGGAACCACAAAGGGCTAGCTGGATTATGAAGGGTGTTTTAATCACCTCCTAAAGTTTGAGCGTAAGATGGCTTTACGCTTCAGTATGTGATGGGAGAAATGGAATGGTTCAAACAGCAGTTCTCTGGGCTTATGTTCAAAAACATTTAGGGTTTATTAGGGCTTTGGAAGAAGGGGGCTCCCTAGCCCTAGGATCAAATGTTTAGTTGGTTGCCTCGAAACCATACCTCAATGCAGTCCTTCTAATGTCACACCTTTCTATTTAGTTCCGCTACCCTTCGCCACCCATCCTCCTTCTCCTCCTTCCTTACACCCTCCGCTATCCCCCCGCTTTTCATCCCCTTATACCTCACTATCCTTCATTTCATCACAGGAATCATTTATTTTGATTCATGTTGTAAGCTGGCTTTAAACCAACCGCTTCCCATCCTCTTGACGGTCTCGGTTTCTTTTTTGCGCGAGTTTGCGAGCTCTTCAGATTTTTTTTGGCATCTCAATTGTCTCTACTCTCATTTAGCTGTATGTTCACCCTGCCTAATCGATCTTCTGAAAGGGAATACTGCCTTGGAATTTATTCCCTTCACAATATTTATCACTATCTTGCTAATCTTTGAGCCTATAATAATGTAGAAACGAGAGTTTGTTGGAGAAGCACTGAATCTTTTGGAATATTCAGTTCGATAAATTCACCCCGAAAACATGGATCACTATCCTGTAATGGAACGGGAAAGTAGGTTCTACATTGACCCGTTATACCCTTCCATCAATCGATATCTTCATACCGTCAAGATCATCCCAGTTTATGGTGAAAACGCAAAGATATTTCCGTCGTGGCCTGACAGAAATTCTATTCGGGTTTGCGCAGTCTTCGATCCTTTCACGCTTGAGCTGGTGATATTTTTCTTCGACGCCATAGCCGCTGGTCCTGGTAAACAAGGTAAACATTTTATGGAAAGAGTTGTTATAGCTCCTTCATTCTTCATTCCTGTCGGTGATGAAGGGCGTTTTCATATAACCCTCCAACGCCAGAGAAACGTAGAAGACAAAAGATTGGGGTCATATCGAAGTCGGTCTCCACGTGGTCAAGAATCACTTGCAAGCAAGATCGCTAGAGATTTTCATGCTACCTTGATGGATCTAAACAATAGCGATAATAACTATCCTTCATTACAGCTCTGCTTCAAGTTTGAAGAAGATAAGAAGATTTTTTTCCAGCGATGGAGTGTGGCTTTTGGTCGTCGACGTGAGTTAGATACCCCCCTTTTTTCCCGCTAGGTAGTATATTATTTTCTATATTTGAATGTTTCTGATAAAAGCTATGAAGCGGAGAAAAGGTACCCCCGCGAGCCGCTGCTTCATCGAGGTATTGCGTTCCACTTAGAGGATCCTGATAAAATTAAACTGAATAATTGGAAGACACCTGTCTCTCTTCAAAGTCCAAAAAACTTCAAAGGTCTAATCTCGACATCTCTGGCGTACGAGAGGACGCAGTTGGTTTCTCAGTTGAGATCACTATTTGAAAGAAGAGCTTTGGAAGACCTCGAGTATCATCTTGGAGATGGAGACGCCGGGGGTCCCCCCGTTTGGGAGATATTTATTCCTTACAGTAGACTTGGGGGATGTGCAATTCCTGGGTACAGAGGATTAAAGTGGCAGGCTCGAGTAATGCCCATCGGAGAACCTGCTCATGAGTCGGTTGAGGTGGCTATTCATGATCATTCCATAAAGATGCTTCGAGAGCCACTTCCAGCAGAAGTTCGGAAGCAACATTACAAAAGCCTCTTCAAGGATTCAAAAATGGCTGAGTGGTTGAAAAACAATGAGGAGAAAAAGTACTGGTGTCTAAAATTATTGCCTCCAGCGCATTTTTTGAAGTTTGGTCCTTCGAGGAAGATCAACCTGATAATTATTCCAGATAGTTCCCAGTTGGATCAAACAATCTTGTCGACTCTGGAGTTTTCGGACAAAAGCTCTCCAAGCTTCAACCCCTCCGAGTACATAGCCATCCAAGAAATTTTCTTAGGCCATCGACTCGGCCGCCTACTTCCGGCGGAGGTTTGTCAAAGAATCAAGCCCACACCTTCCAGTAATCTCCTGCCTGAACAGGTCGATATATACAGGCACGTTCTAGAGCACGATTTTACACTCGTGGATGGGGCTCCGGGAACAGGGAAGTCTATGGTAACTTCAAAAATAATATCTGATCTCATCCAACAGGGCAAGAAGGTGCTAGTGTTGGCAACCAGCGAGGCTGCCCTAGACTTTTTGGCATCAAATGTTTTAAGTACTGTATCAAAAGAAAACTCCCAGTTCTATGAAAGTGTCACAAGAGTATACCCATATTCAGAATCTTGGAGTCGTGACGGACCTAAACAGGAATACACATGGGGTAAAAACGGCATCCTACAGAGGTCCAGTGTTGGCATTCATCGTTTGTCAGCGAATAATTCCCGAGCAGAAAAAGATAGAATCACTAGGGCCAACGCCATTTTTATGACAACAGAGACGGCACTAAACTGCTATAAGGGTTCTGGAATTTCGAGGAGGATTTTCGACCTTATTGTCATAGACGGCGCCAATACGATTAATGAGGGTTTAGCACTAAAACTCTCTAGACAACCTTTCTCAAATTCATTCCGTTGGCTAGTCATTGGTTGTTCAAAGGGTATCGAACCTACATACTTGGTTGAGGATTTTAGGAAAATGGAGATATGTAGTTCATGGTTTAAACGTCTCCTGAGACACCCAGAATTCCTCCTTAACCCCCTTCGGCTCACTAGGCAAATGCGTTGTAGCGAAACTCTATACCAACCGGTCAACGACATCTATTTCAGCAAAGCGGTTACAATGGTACCCGATATTCCTGTTGGTCGGGGATGTCCTGAGTTGTGTGTGGGCTTTATCAACACCGCTAGCATTTGCAAGCCTACGCACAATGTGGCCCACTACGACGAAGAATTGCTGGAAATGGAGAAGTACAGAGTGGAACAGGTAGTGCTTTTCGATGCGCTAAGAAAAATCGCCAAATTTTCACCAAACGCCTCAATCGTCATCCTTTGCTATTGCAGGCCGCAGGAAGTACTCATTCAGGCCAAGTTAGCCAACATGCGCGGAATCCGAAAGCCTCCCTCTGGGAAAGTTCTTGTTTCGACTGTTGAAGATTTCGCTGATAGAGAGGCCGATTATGTAATTGTTCACCTACCCCTCTGGAGAAATTCATACGCAGAGTATGCGGAGCATGGGAAATTCGTGACTGCTATGACGCGTGGAAGGAAAGGAATTTTTGTGGTTGGAAATAAACAGGAATTAAAGAGATCTGAGAGGCTTAGGGGCTTCTGGGATAGGAATCCGTGGAACTACTGGCTGGCATGGTTGAAGAACTCCGCCAATGGAGCTATTTACAACGATATCGCGAGTTTTGATCTGGAAGCTCAGCCAAATCTCACGACTACTGCCCAAGGGGATAGAGAATAATTATCAATTTAAATAGGGAAACTGCGGTTGCCACTAGAAACCCAACGCTAGACACGATAAATCTAGTTGATGGTTGCGGTTACATCTGTATGATAAAATGTCCCATTCTAAAATTGTAGGAGTCATTGTCAGATTGTGTTGGTTTTTGAACAAATTGAGAGAGACTTGATCGCAACCCAATCAAGGGACCCTAAATACAATACATGTGCTCATAATAGCCTCTGATTAGTCTCGTGCCCAGCCTGTGTGGTGATGCTGCACTCTGCACAGCCTCTGATATTATAAACGGGCACATGGTAAATACCATCGCCCTGGTCTCGGAGGCCGTGCCGTCCCATACCATAGATGTAGTCACAGGTGTATGTATTATGCACAGTTTTGCATATGTATATGTATTCAATGAATAAACTAATCCAATCGATCGCGATTCGATCAGAAAAAGCTATTCCTCAGCAATGGGCAATGCGAGTGATGATTGGTGATGCATTTACTTTTTACGATTACTCACCAATCTTTGGATAGCGTTTGAGTATACCCTCGCCCAGAAAATAATATTCTAGCTCATTATAATTCGAGGGTAAGGACCAGCTGTTATTCATAAGCTTTCAAATTGGCTATGCTAAGGCCGAGTCTAGCAGTGACAAGTGGGCTATACGAAGTATCGGCAAGTGCAGTGTCTTCGATCGATTGGTTGAACCTCAACACACTGCATTTATAGCTAACAGCCCCGCGATTTGGTATCTACTCCGCGGTGTTTGAAGTGGAAGAGATCATATGCAGGCTACGCGCGCCCCCCTGGGGCCAATTAGAAGTCCTATCGGATCGCTCGGCAAACAACCTCTGCGGCCAAAGAAGATGCCAGCCCTATGTTCATTAGAGTATGGCCTATATTTACATGTAGGTGCGTATACATGAATGGCTGTGCAGCCTCACAAATGGCCAGAAGCACAACTCACACAACTACCATATGTACAAGGGCAGAAACCATGAACATTAGAGGCTGGCTGTTAAGAAGTCAGAGCTGCTGCGGAAAGGCCTCAGTGGTATAAAACTAAGCTGGAGCCTTGGCTGTGATTTCTTATCCTGTGCTGGTCACGTATTGATTTTCCTATTAGCAGATCAAGCTTATGTAATATATTTTCAGACACCCGAAATTATGGATCCGATTTCAGTTATCGGCCTCGTAGCCAGCATTCCCGGAATCATTCAGGCTGTTGTAAAGCTTGTCCTTCTTGTCAGAAGGTACATTCAGCGGTCCAGGACTCCACCACATCTTCTAGCACTCAAGGATACTATCGAATACTTCATAAAGGCTCTGGAAACTTTCAAGACTGCCCTTGAAGCCCTAAAAGAATTTGCGGACAAGAACCCCAAGTCTAGAGCGTTCGCGCTACTCCATAACTCACATGGACCATTCTTGGGGTGTGGGAAGGCCTTGGAACTGACGCTGGAGAAACTGAGGCCTGCCCGCGGCTTGAAGGCGATCTTCAAGAGACCAAAGTGGCCGATTTCGCAGGAGGAAACTTCACAGCTTACAAAATGGGTACTGAAGCAGACAAGGGTATTTCAAGCTGCCGTGAAGCCAGATATGTGAGTCAAGTTAGAGAGAGTTTTGTATTTGTCTGTGTGCTGATTGAGTGAAAGGTCATTCTTGGAGAGGATTGCATTCGAAACAAACCTCGCTATACAAAGTCTTCAGCGGGGATCAGAGTCTGTATCAAAGAGTATCGGGACTAGAGTTCATACGGCCGAACTTGCTATCCAGCAGGCGGGAGACATCCTACACATAACAAGAGACAAAAGGGTTGCTAAAAGCTCACTTCAAGAGTCAGATGAGGAGTCTAGTCTCAGCTTAGGTATGGCCCTTTTTTCCATTTGTTGTGTCAGCTTAAGACCTAATTGTATGCAGTCCTTCGATGGCTTTATCCAGACAAAATTGCCGAAAAGCAACAACAAAAGGCTGTTGGACATAGGAAAATCAAGTCCTAACCTACCATCTAGGATCTTCCCTGCCGAGGCACAACCGAGCAATTTAAGATAAGTACGATGCCATTGGGCTGGTGGGGAAGGTGGGGGGATTGACAACTAAGAGAGAGAATGTAATTGCGTGAAGAGTCTCGTTCGTGTAATGAGGGAGAAGTGGAGACTTGGGAAAGGAGAATTCAGGGCAGACTCATCTAAAGAGCACGTGGTCCCAGCTCGGAAAAAATGGAATCAATGCACTAGTTTCTTTTTCTTGTATGCTTGTATATATGACCGTGTTTTTAAGCTGATTTTGGAAGGATAATGCGTGGTTGCGCACGTGTGTAATTAGTGCAGTGAACCATTGAAATTCGTTGTCAGTTCCCTGGTCAGCTAGATTGATTTTTACTAATCTATCTCAATTTTACTATGTGACCCATTTCGTAAGTACCGTTATCGTATGATAGCGCTTAAATAAGCTGACAGCATATATATGAATGTTACATTCAATATATACAATCACTACTGCCGAGCGCGAGGGCTTTGAGGTGCCACAACCCCCAATTTTAACGGTCCCTTTAACCTTCTTTTCCTTTACTTCTACTGGAGAAGCCAAAGCTTAGTGATATGCAGGTAATTATAATGATTCAGATTGAATATCAGTTGAAAAGGGACATGAGAATTTCTAGCTACAAGATGCTTCCCAGCAAATTGAATGGGCATTGTGCCGGCGCGTATGGCTACAATTCAACGAACACACAACTCCAAAAAAGAGCGATATACAAAAATACTTGGGAATTAGATTAACCTTGATGCCTACATGTAGTTTAAAAGAGTTTGTCTACCCGACCCTAATTCGTTAGGGGGGCGCGATGCTTAAATTGTCCGGGTAATTTTGATAGCCTGTGATTCTTGACTACCACCTCTCGTGCATCCCAACAAGCAGGTTTATCTCTCGGGATTTCTTGGGAACTACATGTACTTAACTTTTAAGGATTAAGGTCATGTAACGTCCTGGCTCAGCACAGGTTACATGTGTATACATGTAAGTAAGTAGGTACAATTGTATAAGCCTATCTTTTAAGTGCCGAAGATCGAAGATTGATGGTTGAATAATAATCTGAAAGGCACTACATGTATATATATTGTGGTTTTAATTATGAGTGCAGCAACATCATATCATGATCATATGTAGTACCTAAATGTTCTTTCTATCGATGATGCTCTCCCGTGCCACTCTCCTGGGGTAGTAATCATATTCTTGTCAGCATTAGCAAGTGATTGTAACGTGAACCATGATGCCGGTATCTCGGTACCTACATCATGTACCTACCTAGTACATTCAGTCGGTTATCGTTATTTTATCACCAGCATGACCACTCCACCATGGATGCCGTAGCACCCGAGAATCTACTATTCTTCTCCGGCTGTTAAACAGGGGCGAGTTCCAGGGGTCAAGCTGACAGCCAAAAGGGGTTATGACTAACTAGATTTCACTCAAATTCAATAAAGGATTGGGGGAAATTTCGAGGAGGAACAGGCAGCAGTCTCTGTAGGAATATGGGAAATTCACCAAGAGCATTGTTGTGTTGAACTGGTTCTCAAATCTAAATCTATGAGGAGTACTGTTGGTCGTGCCCCTGGGGTTAATCATGAGATTTAACTCTCTTGGAAAAAGAGCCTCAACTATACTAGGAGTCCGGCTCAGTGCGGGCCGGGCCCTGCTAAATTGTGCAACGGTACTAGTGTAAACGAGCAGGTTGATACTGCGGGCATGGTCCCGGTTCAGTTACACAAAACAGACAATTTATTACCGACATTCCTATTTCAGCTACTGAAAAAACCCTCCGAGCCATTCGATTGGTCTATTGGGACCTACTCGAATAACTAGTTACATCTTAATATCTTCAAGGCGTTAAGAGTTATAGCACTAGATAGTTAGTTACATCTCTAGGTAGAGAATTACACCCACTGGTACCTCAGGTAATGCAGGCTCCTAGAAGGACTATTCACCAGCCCAGAAGCAGAATCCGCCAAAGGATCCCAGGAGGGGTAACCTGTAATTACAATTTGAGAATATAAAATCCCCATTGATTCCCACATTATCGATTCCTCACCCAGCAAGCTTCCGGTCCTTGATCAGCTCCAATCCAACGAATCTTCAAATCAGATCACCCACATATCCAACTGCCAAAATGAAGTTCACCATTTCTGCCCTTGCTGCCTTCGTCTCTCTTGTCTCCAGCGTTGCCCTCCCGGATGCGCTCCCAGAGGCAGAGCCAGGCGTCTCGATCGCAAGACGTACTGTCGGCGGAGTAAGTCTTCCCAAGCCACCGAAGCCCAGAGAGCTTCCAGAAACAAACACGACTGTGAGACTAACACGCTCAGATCTACCTCTGCGACGATATCAACTGGGGCGGCAACTGTGGTTATGCTGTTCAGCCATTGTACACCTGTATCAACATGGGCAGTGACTGGAACGACAAGATCTCGTCCTTTGGCCCTGACTCTGGTACAACTTGCTTGTTGTTTAGAAACAGCGGCTGTAGCAATGGTCAATTTTTCGAAAAACTTAGCAACCCTGGGTCTGCCGATCTGCGCAACCAGAACATCAACGACCAGATATCCTCATTCCAGTGCTACCCAACAGGTGGAAACTCGGGACTGACCTGCTACTACTGCGCCCCCTACCAGTCGTACTGCTCGAACGTCGATTGCGTAAGTTTTCCGCTTTGTCAATTTGATGGCTGGTTACTGATGAAGCTGTTTTTAGTCTCAATGCCTGACTGGAAGTGGAACAATTGGAACCTGTTACGTCAACAACTAATGCGTTGGCTGTTTATTTTGTATAAATTTAAAGTTTATATATAATATGATAAAGAATATGGGACATAGTCTTTAAAAATCTGTTTGGTGCTTGTTTGTGTTTGAATAACTCAGGTGCTGAAATGTGATTAAGAGGGCTACATATATATATGGAGCGGCGCCAAATGTGTCAAAAGTAGTAAATTATTTTACCACCGGTGGCGAAAATAATACCATGATTTATACCTATAATGTCACTTTTTATGGTAAAAGCACAGAAATTTCGGCCGAAAGGGACCATATAATGCCAATATATGAGCCCTATTGTCCACCAGTGGAGAAACCACTGGTGGCAGGCACGTCACCACCGGTGCACTGGGGAAACCTTCATAAGTGTTTGTAGTATATAATGATAGCGCAGCATAAAGACTGAAGCTTAGCTTTTATGGAACAAGAACTGAAATTCTTCACCACCGTTGGTAAAATTACTTTTGACACATTTATAATTTACCGCACCATAACATATAATAGTCCCTACCCACCCTACAAAAATTAAAATGCCGTTTAATATTTTACCAACTTAATTGGGTTGGGTTGATCGGCGGCAATTTAATTCTGGCACCATGTAGATCATACTTAGTCTCGTGCCCATCCCCTATTTTGGTGTGGTTGGAGATGTAGTATTTTATGTATAGTATTTTATGTATTAGTCCACACCAGCCACAATAAAAAAATACCGATTGGGTCTGGGAACGAGACTAGATCATACTATAGCTAATCCATCACTGGATGCCCATACGTGCGCCATAGTTGGCTTACTACGACAGGAACCCTAGCATAACCATAAATATTCTATTGTGACCACCGCCAGAACCGATAGCGCACTCTGAATTTTGATTCAATAGGTACATACATACGTTTCGGATAACTGCAAGAGGCCTCTCCCATCATACATTCAATACTCATGACAGTCATTTATTGGTGGATCAAACAAAAAGGTTCTCTTCGAACCATTTGCGTATCATCCTCAGCCTCAGTTATCGGATTTACAAACTTCCAATATAACTACATGTATAGTGATAAGAATAAGGGAAAAGTAAAGAATACCCATTATAACTCCAGTACCAACCCCAGCCCACGGTATCTTAGCTAAGATAATTCAAAACAGAACTTATTATGCAAGATCCTGCAAAGCCTACATAATGACTAGCCATGCTCCTATTGATGTTTTCTATGTTTCCCTCAACAACCACCAGTCCAATTCAACTTTGATATAGATAGTAACCACCGCATCATGTCCATCTAGTCCAGGGAAACCTCAGCTCAAATCAAATCCTGCATTTGAATTTACTGAGTATAGCAGTTTCTCCTTCAGTATTTTATGGTCCTTATATCTCGGCATTTTCAACAAATTAACACACGTGCCTAACTACTGTCAGTACATCGTAATATAAGATCTCGTAGGGGACCTACTGGCACTGCATAGTCTTGTCTGGTCCTCTCCTGCATCCCTAATACTGAATCTTGGCCTCAAGATACCAAAGCCCAGTAACGGGGCTCTAGCAACACTCGTTACGAATTTGAGTACCTTTCTCCTTTCGGAGTCGTCGAGCTCTCTCATAACTTCCCAGAATAACTGCACGCTTGGGTGTTCTTCACCATCATCCCCAATCTGATATACGCCACCGTAGATTGTGTTTCTTCTTAAATCTTCGACATCAATGGGGGTGTTAATGTCACCTCCGACGAGGGTTTGGAGTTCTGTTTGGTTGAACATGGAGAGCCATGAGGGCTTGATGATGGAGTTGAGGCCCTTAAGAAAAGCGGCGGTTTGTTCATAAGCTTGCCCTGATAGGCGATAACGGGAGACAAGGTGGATGTATTCTAATTTATTTGTGTTTGTAACTGGGATCTTCTCGCCGCCTGGTTTTAATTCTATTGTGATAGTTTTTTGGCTCGGTAACCTTGAAGTTATAGTGAAATTGAGCGCAAAATCAGCCTCAACGTCTCCGTTATAGTTCTTCAAATTAACGAGACCACGGTAGAGGTCCTCGTCAAGGTCTCGAAGATCGTTGACACCAACGCTAGCAGTGGCGCTAGCTTGTTGTGACCACCGAAGAAGGAAAAACCCAGCAAAGGCAACATCGACGAGGATCCCTTCATATAGACATTTCCCCACCACACGACCGAGGAATTCGTAGCGGCGAAGGAGACGTTTGACGCCTTTCTCAATATCTGGATAGTTAATGTTGTATAGCTCCTCTTTCAGCTCCTCGATACTTGTTGGGTTTGCATATAGTAAGTGCTGTTCATTTTCCAAAAACATGTTCTGCCCCAACTTCGAGCGGATTGATAGGCTGGCGGAACCATCTGATTCTCCCGGCTCCAGCTGGTAGTCGTCGTCGTCGTTGTCAATATCACCCACGTTTTTATCGATGACAGCAGCAGGTGTAAATGCCTCTCCACAAACTCCAGTTAGAAATTCCTTCGTGACACCACCACCGTCAATTCCTGCCTCCTCGGTCCCAAACTGATCTACAAATGTGATTTGTATTGGCTCTTTAAGTCGTTCTCCCAAAGGCCAAAATTGTTTGTACGCATCTTCAAATACCCTGTTTCTATGGATCGTTGCATGATGCCTAGAAAGCATGTCGTGGCCATCAAGAGACTCATCATGTCTCGGGACTGTACCACGTCTAGACCGTGACAGAACTGCTGCCCGCCATTGATCTGGATCAATGAACCCCCCACGGCGTCTTTTCTGATCCACCAAGACGAACTGGCGGAATATCTGAACGCGAGTTGGAAACGGAATAAAGAAAGGTAGATTCTTAAGGATTTCTAAGCGGGGGGCAATGGTAGCCAAGTAGTTATTTCTCTGCTGTCTACGTTGGCCCCGCTTCATTCGCTCCCAGCGGAGGTTCCGTCGCTCGATAGGATTCATCGCAGCTAGAGCAACAGGGTCAAGCTGGCGCTCGTCCTCCTCTTCGGACTCTTCGCCATCGACTTCTATTTGGTGCCTGTTTTCCTCTTCTTGTACCACCGAGGGAATGAATCCTTCCATGTCGAACCGACCGGTCATGAGCCAGTGACCCTTAGGGAGGAATCGTCGTCGAGAACTATAAAAGTTAGTAAAGCCTCGAGAATTTAGAAATTAACTTACTCTCTAGTGTAAATCTGCTTTAGCAACGTGGTCGCCTGTGCCCTTAGATAGTCTACACCCCATCCCTTTCTACTTTGGGCCTTGAAGTAGATCTCCCCGCCAGTTGTTTTAGACTTATCTTCTCCTATTATCTCCCCACCTGACCAATACATCGCAAATGCCAAATTTTTCAGAGATACGCTCATCTCTCCTACTTCTTTCAGGGGTAGTTGCCTATCTTTGATACCCCCACCGCCGAAAAATTCGTCGTCGTCCATAACCATGAGCAAGAATCCGTACAACTCTACAAAAAGGAGGATCAGGTTCCATTCTTCATCGTCATCATGGGTCTGCGCTGAATCTTCGCAAGTATTGCGCCTTTTAAGACTTTCTACTGCTACTTTGTAATCCCGGCTGATACCCAGGTAGAGACTTGTCCTTCTCACAGCTTCCCAGAGAAACCGCACAGCTGATGCGCCGTCGCTGGTTTCTGCTAAACAAAGCCACATACGGACGTCCTGGCTCCTGCGTGGAAACACCAATAGCAAGGTAAGCGCAAAACCTGCAAGTACTCTCGCATCATTGAAATCAGTGTATTTTGTTTGTGAAAAAACGGTTGAGACGGAGGATTGTTGAATCAATCCTTCCAATCGAGATTTAACAAACGGTGGTAATGGCTGTTTCTTGTTTGAGCGGGATTTTATATCAGTTGAATCCTCATCATCAGAGTCCTCTTCCTCTTCATGACCCATTGGCATATCCTCGATATCGATTCTCTTACTCACTTCGCCGGAAACTGAAGCAAGAAGTGGTGACAAAACTCTTTGTTCCTCTGCGCCTTTGTTGAATCTTAAGCGATTATCCCCCGTGAGGTCAATCATCGTCTTCCGTGATGGCGAGGCCAGCAGAAAGTCGATTATGTATGACAGGAGCCACAAGCGTCCTTCAATCTCCGCACCTATCCAAGCGCCTGGCGAAGATTCCATGGATTTAAGGAGCATCTCTATATCTACCCCTTCCTGTAATATACAGTACCCTTTTGCTCCTAGCCGTTCCGGAAGCTCAGGTGTAATGAGATAATTTGCAGCAAAGACCGTGTAAGACCAAGCTGCACGCTCACTCTTCAAGCATAGTGGCTTTAATATAGCAGCCAAAAGCATTTCTGAAGTTGACTCGGAAGCACTCGTGACTCGAGAAAGAGCTTGGTAGTATTTTGCGTCAACAAGTCTCGGTAGTCTCTCCACCAGCCATGGTAGTATTCCCAGAGAGTAATTCCGCACTGGATCATCCGTAGGAAGTTCCACACCCCCTGAATCGTCGTGTAAAGATTTCACGAGCAATTTGGCAAACTGGCCCAGCAGATACCCTGATCTTTCCGGATCACCGCCTAACATATCATCCCCATCCTTGATAGCGTCCATGACCAAGGATATCAGGATCTTGATTCTCTCAAAATCCTGAGGATCCTGTATTTGGTCACGAGACCCTCTATTAGGTATTATCAACTCATCCCTTCTTTCGCCAAGCCCCAACTGGTCTATTCGCTCACTCGAATTACTTCGCACCCCAAACCCTCTCTGGTTGAAGGCTAGAAATAAGGCGATACCCTTGGTCCAACTACCCTTAATTTCCCCACCAAACTCCTCATCCCATTGCCGTCTCCATTGGGCCCTCTGAGTACCGACTACTCTCCGACCTCTCCAGACCCGCTGGATGTTCGAGGCAGCTTTGAGTTGGCGACGCTCAGCTTCTCTCTCGGCACGCTCCTTTTGAGCATTTGCGAGAGATGCCGATTGTGAAGGTCTGGGACCACGAGATGGAGCGGCGGATTTACGCCCTGAGAGGTTGACAACGCGGGGTTTGCGGGAAGACCCGTTGAAGGTGAACATTGCGGGGTGAGTGTGGGGCAACTTCTGGATATGTGTGCAACAATAGAGCTATTTTGCGGGAGAGCTGAGACTGTTCAGAGGCGACAACCCACCGAAACAAGAGTAGAAGGGGGAACTAGAAGGTTTAATAGGAGAAAGAAGCTATGCTTGTGATCGTGGTGGTGGTGTCAGTGACTGCGACAGAGCATCCGAGGATGATAGACTAACGGATGAGGACCTCGGGCCAGAATATAGCCGTAGAGAGGAGAGAGGAGAGAGGATAAAAAGGGTGTAGATATGGGGATAGAGGTTAAATTTAAAAGGAAGGGATAGAGAAGATGCTGATAGAAAGAGATGAGTCGTTACAGAGCCTAAAGCTTATCAGTGTCTATGTGGCGTCTGTGGCGGTTGATTTATAAGATGAGAGTATCACAGTAACGCCGATACTGTAACCAATATCCAAGTTTGGAGTCTCAGGGATTAGATTTCTGTAATGTTCTTTCAGGCCAACCCCCCCAACTCGAAAGGGTTTCAGTTGAGTATGGTCTCACAGTGAATACTAACTACATGTATGTACCTACAGTACCGTACCTACATGTACTTTACATACGACATCTGTGGCGCCGCACATCCAAAAACTTTAGTAGAAAAAGAATCAACCCAACGTATTCTAATGATCTCTTTTTAATTGAAGAAATATAGAGTTCTTCCCTTATCTTATATAAACTTCTTCTCATAGATTATGCATACAGCTGAATATCCCCTCCGGCTCTGTCGTCTTGCAGGTTTTAGCTCCAGTCTCCCCTGCCCCACCAGTGGGCCACCACTACAAGTTTCCAACCTCATCACCAACTTCAACCTCACGAACACCAACACCAATTCACAATGCCGCCACCACGCACCCTCTTCCTCCGAACATTCACACTCCGGATCTCCTCTCGGCCAGCGCTCGTACGATGCTACTCAAACAAAACTACCCCACAATCCGCCCCACTAAAGACTCCCGAAACGCCCGCTCAGGATAGCCTTCCTCATGTCAGCGAGGAGGCAGCTGCTACCGCTAGCATCACCGGGGAGACAAAGCCTGAGATTGAGCAAGGCACACCTGTTCAGGAGGTACATCTCTCATCCACGCCTTGGCTAGTCCCAACCATCGCAAATATACTGACATACCTAGATGATCAACCGCAGCGCTGAGGCCCGGAAGAACGCCCCCTCGATACTCAAGTCTCCTCCTAACAAAAGATCATACTCTACGGAAGCCACACCCATGAGCACTGATGCTGGTACCGAGACACCAGCCGAGATCCTCTCAATGTCTCTCGAAGAGCCCCTTCCTGTCGGCGCCAAGTTTCCTTTGCCGACACTCCCCATTCCCGCTCGGGGACATTTGAAGCACCGTTACTCCCCGCTGATGGTACAGGTTACCAACTTCCTAATGCGAAACGGAAAGGTTGCCGCTTCCTTCATCTCCACTAGTGACTCGGCTAACGCCTACCAGAAAGCAACTGCACAGTCCGTCATGGACCACGTTCTCTCGATCCTTCGCACTAAGCCTGCTCCCAAGCCATCTATAACATATACTCCACTGATTCCAGGCACTCCCCCTCTCTCAACCCTCCCGTCTGATCCTCTTCTGTACCTTCAAACCGCCATTGATTCAGTCGCTCCTCTCATGAAGATTATTTCCGTCAAGGGAGCAGGAGGAACGAAGGATATGATTCCTAGCCCATTGAACGTGAGGCAGAGGAGAAGGACGGCGTTGGAATGGATTGTAGCAGCTGCGGATAAGAAGAAGGATAGGAGCGGATTGGCGGAGAGGTTTGCCGATGAGATCATTGCCGTCGTAGAGGGCAGAAGTGCAGCATGGGACAAGAGAAACCAGGTGCACAGGACCTCTATTCAATCGAGAGCGAACGTAGTAGTTGATGGTAGGAGGCAATCCAAAAAGAATACGAGGAGGTTCCCGTACAACTAATAGACGTGTGGGTATTACTTGGGTTTTGTTTAGACTTCTGTGGGCGCGGGCGAAGAACACAGCACTTTTATATATATTCTTTCCTAGGGTTGACGTAGCGATGTGTAGGATTAAGCTGAGGTTATGATAAGAATAGGCCCGTAACTTCAAATCAAAAATAAACTTATTGACCATAATTCCTTGTTCGGGGCCCCTGGAATACCAAATTAGCAACAGTATTAACATAATTATGTAATCTATATAGGTATCATCTCGTATCCAACGCGGTGACATAAAGCATCAGAGGTCAGATTATGCATAGTCCACGACTGTACTGTACCTAGAATTACTGAACGATATGATTTAAAAACAATCTGGGAGGCATCAAAACACAATAAGTCATCTAAATTGCTGAAGTGCTGTGAATAGTAGATATAATAGTCTAAATCACAAATCCCAACGCTTTTAGCCAAATATCTAAAAGAGCTGCGCTAATTATAAGTTGCTCAAAGTTGGAGCAATTTGTGCCAAGCCCCATAATTTGAGGTCTTGGCATGTTGGTTTTCAGGATTATCCCCACAGCTCTTGCAAAAGGGGGGGTTTTTTTTACAAGACAAGCTTAAACAGTTCCTGTTACTATAAGTTTATATTAGACAAAGCCTCATATACACATATCTCAAAATCTTGGGCTATTTTGGTGCGTTTTATGTGATGTCCAATGATTTCTGACAAAGGTCTTTATATATCCGACTGATGTTCTGAAAAGAATAATAATAGGCAAAATTAATGGTAGGCCAGATCTATGCACCTGTCCACTTAAATTTTGTGGCCATAGTGCCGTACTAGTATATATTCAGAGAATGTAGAATGGGCTCAGTCATAGCCCATCACTCGGAACCACGAGCTTTCTTTTGTCTTGTTCTATTCTCGAGCACTTTTCCTATTTTAAGCTATATATATCTAATAACAAAAGGCAAATCCGCTCAATGAATGAGCCCATCTGACCTGCTGAATCGATGGTACGATCCCAATTAAGCACCCCCGCATGCACACTTAGACGTTTGGAGATAAATGTTATGTTCTAGTTCTCTGTACAATCAACAAGCGTCTTCACCGACGCATCCGCTCGATAGAGGGCGGAATTTTCGATTACAAGGTCTAAATAATAATATTTTAACTAGTCGCGGAACCACTTTATGCCCACCTGTGGCTGATTTTTTTTAGTCTCTAAACTGTACAGGACAGATTCCCGCATTTCAACATCATAAATACCGATTTTATTTACTATTGTTAAGTCTATTACGGTTCGAGGGTATGGAATTGACTGGGATTTCAATACAGGTAAAGAGTAGCTTACTCCGAGTGAGAACTTGTGTTCTTTCTGCACTTTTACCTTGTGGCGCTGGTAAGGTTATCAACGGTAGTTAACTGCTACCGATAACACCTCTTCAAACCGAGAAAATAGCCGAACCTGCACTGCAGGTGTGCCAAGTGAACGCAGTCTGAACTGGCCTTTTCAGTGTCTATGCTGAATGACGTGTTGGAGCTTCTTGAAGAATGTTCAACGATTCTATCCTCAACAGTTGCACTTGTGGGTGATATCCACAACATACAAAAGCGATTACTAGGCGCGCCAATAATGAGATACATATACATGTACTTATGTGTACCCAGCCTGGATGTCATCTCATGGGACAGAAACAGGTGATGGCAGATTAAAAAGCTTGTTTCTGACATGATATTGATTCAAAGAGGAATAGGGGGGTGGCCCTTGTGACTGTGACCTGGGGTTGAGAGGTCATCTGTGCGGTGCGTGTGGCTGGGTTTTTTCGTTTCGTGGTTGCCAGAGGTGGCGGCGCGGGTGGGTCAGCAGCAGTCAGCAGTCGGTTACGTGCGTAGTCATCAATCAGCCAACCAAAGGCCTTATGCAAAATTCAAACACCTTCAGTCTGTCAAAGGCAGGACCAGCAACCATTCTCTGCATACATGGTCAAAGAAAAAGGGGGAGTGCGTGAGGCCTAGGGAGTAATTTAGAATAGTATGCACCGAGCGAATTAGAGATAAGGATTGTGTGGAAAAAGTGAAGGAGAAGCAGAGGCCGCAGAAGGAAGCAGCAGTATGTAGCTACGTACATGTAGTATGGTATCAGCCATCGCCTCTCCGTCACCTTGCAAGCAGCTGCATTCAATTACTGTGCAGGGCCCTGCCCTCTCGCACACGTCTCCTCAAAATATTTTCCTGCTCCCTTCTTCCTTTCTTCCTTCTCCTTTCCTTCTCATCAGAGCTCATCAACGTTCCACAACCTCGTCTTGGACCAACCTCCACGACACCGTTCTTCTTCTTTTCCCCCATAAAACCAAAAAAAACTTGAAAACAATTCGAAAACCCTTCCTGGCATTTTTTAAAACAAAACAAAAAAAAGTCCCTTTCTCTCCATACATTCAAGGTTGGTTCGCATATCTCTGTTAGTTCACAAATTTCATCCAGCCACACCCCCGCGGACAGTTTTTTTTTTTTTTTTTCTCGCTCCCTTTTCTGCTAGGCTTGTCCTTGGAACGCTTGAAAAGTTACCCCACCACATCAATTTTCACCCCTCCCCCATCTATACCCTCTTTCCTTTCGCTCACCTGCAAGGCACAAACAAAGCAGTTCTGCAACAGTTCACCAATAGTGGTCGTCTTTGTTGGTGAGTTTCTGCGACCCTCTTTCTGTTCTAAACCCTTGCCCCTCTATCCCGGTTATCTCACTTCTTATTGTGCACGTTTCGCCTAAAAGAAAAAAAAAAAAAAAAAAAAAAAAAGAAGGGAAGAAAGAAACCAGGCGCTGTGGTTGGCCTTTGAGAGTGGCGGAGAATCTTTTGACTAACTATTTCTACCCTGCTCTGCTGTCGGTACCTGATATAAACAGAATCGGACCAAGGAAATAAAAAAAAATCCAGAAAAAAGAAAAACTTTTCAAAACCTTCAATGTTTGTGCCCCAATACCCTCTCATACCCATTTCTACGTTCTCAAGCTGACACCCGATATAGACACACATAAAAATGTCTACCGAAGCCACCACTATCACCCCTCCTCCTCAGGAGCAGATTGAGCAGCCCGCCAACGGCTCTTCCCCGGCCAACGACCCTGCCTCTGATAGCGATAACAACGGCTCCTCCACCGCCGCCCCCAGCACCACTACTCTCGCCGGGCACACCTCCGCCTCCCTCTATGTTGGTGAACTTGATCCCTCTGTTACTGAGGCCATGCTGTTTGAGCTGTTCTCATCCATTGGAAGTGTTGCGTCCATTCGTGTCTGTCGCGACGCTGTCACCCGTCGCTCTCTTGGGTACTCGTATGTTAACTACAACAACACTGCCGATGGTGAGCGTGCTCTCGAAGAGCTCAATTACACCTTGATTAAGGGCCGTCCCTGCCGTATCATGTGGTCTCAGCGTGACCCTGCTCTTCGTAAAACTGGCCAGGGTAATGTTTTCATCAAGAACCTCGATACTGCAATTGACAACAAGGCTCTCCATGATACCTTTGCTGCTTTTGGCAACATTCTTTCTTGCAAGGTTGCTCAGGACGAATTCGGCAACTCTCGTGGATACGGGTTTGTGCACTACGAAACTGCCGAGGCTGCTAACAATGCCATCAAGCATGTCAATGGCATGTTACTTAATGAGAAGAAAGTGTTTGTCGGTCACCATATCCCGAAGAAAGATCGTCTCAGCAAGTTTGACGAGATGAAGGCCAACTTTACCAATGTTTATGTTAAGAATGTTGATCTCGAGTGCACCGACGAAGAGTTTAGGGATTTGTTCGAGGCTTTTGGACCTATTACCTCTGCAAGCCTCACCAGGGATCCAGATACTGGCGCCAGTAAGGGATTTGGGTTTGTCAACTTCCTGGAACATGGTCACGCCAACGAGGCTGTTGAGAGACTACACGAAAGGGACTTCAAGGGGCAAACCTTGTACGTGTCTAGGGCTCAAAAGAAATACGAGCGGGAAGAGGAATTGAGGAAGCAGTATGAGGCTGCCCGTGTGGAGAAGGCTAGCAAATATCAGGGCGTTAACTTGTAAGTTCAAGCTACTACTTTCTGCTAGGGACTTTCAGTATTAACAAGCATGCAGGTACATCAAGAACCTTGATGACGACATTGATGATGAGCGCCTCCGTCAGGAATTCGCCCCCTACGGAACTATCACCTCCGCTAAGGTCATGCGTGATGAGCTTCCCCGGGAGGAGGCAGAAGCCGAGGAGAAGGAAGGTGATGATAGGAAGAAGAGGCTTGGAAAGAGCAAGGGTTTTGGCTTCGTTTGCTTCTCTAGCCCAGAGGAGGCTAGCAAAGCTGTCACCGAAATGAACCAAAGGATGGTGAATGGTAAGCCTTTGTACGTCGCTTTGGCCCAAAGGAAGGATGTCAGGAAGAGCCAGGTATGTTGTGGACGCGTCCATATCCCACGGTGAACGTGTTACTGATACTTTATAGCTCGAGGCTAGCATTCAGGCTAGAAACCACATTAGAATGCAGCAGCAGGCTGCCGCTGCTGGAATGGGGCCCACCACAGGCTACATGAGTCCTATGTTTTATGGGCCCGGCCAACAGCCTGGTTTTCTTCCTCCCGGTGGTGGTCGTGGTATGCCCTTCCCTCCTCAGCCCGGTATGATGCCACAGGGTATGCCACAGGGCGGACCCGGCGGTAGGGGTCCTCAAGGTGGCAACTTCCCCCCGAATGGAGGTCGTGGCCCCCAGCCTATGCCACAGGGTATGCCTCCCCAGGCAATGTACGGTCCTCCTCCGGCTATGGCTCCTGGTGGCGGCCCTGGTTTCCCTCCCTACCCCAACCCGGCCATGGCTTCTCAGGCGCAAGTGTCCGCCTCTGGTCGCGGACGTGGTGGGATTCCTCCTGCCGGAATGCAGGGTGTTCCTCCACAGGGAATGCCTATGGGCATGGGTCCTCGTGGTCCTGCTCCTGCTGGACGCGGTACTCCTCGTGCCAACGCTCCTCCTCAACAGGCTGTTCGCCAGCCGATCCCAGCTCCTCAGGCAACTCTTCCCCAGGTATCTACAGTTGATATCCAAATGTTCAATTCCCGCAATGAATCGGAACAGAAGCAAATTCTGGGAGAGGTGCTGTACCCCAAGATCCAGAAGCAGCATCCTGATCTTGCTGGAAAGATTACTGGAATGCTGTTGGAAATGGATAACATGGAGTTGCTTGCACTGTTAGTTACCCTTAATCTTGATTTCAAATGTGTTCGTCACTAACACTATTATTAATGTAGTCTTGATGATGAACCTGCTCTTCGTGCCAAGGTCGACGAGGCTCTAAGTGTTTATGACGAATACGTAAAGGCCCGCAAGCAGGACGACGCTCCCACTGAAGCCAATGCCAGCACTAATGATAACGATAAGACTGAGGGCAATGTAGCCAAGGAGTAAGCACTGTTGAAAGTAAGGCGTCTCTTGGAACGGAAATAGAAATGGTTTGTCTTGGTTTTTTTGTTTTCCTTTAATTCCCTTGGGGCATGTCTTTGTGGGTTTCGGGGATTGATTGTTGAACGTGGTGGTGTGGGTGAACAAAAGTTTCCTGGTTCCTCGGTTGCTGTTTTTCACTTTTCCTATTATCAATTTCTGGGGGTTCATTTTCTTGTATCTTTTTTTTCTTGTGCAAACTTATTTTACCTTCTCTCACAATTTTTTCCTTCTTGAACGCCGGCATGCTTGATTTATATCTAGCTTAGCAGTTCTTGCCTTGAGCGGTTCATGGTGAGCTGGGTACCCGTGTTTTGATGTCTTCGTTAGACCTTTTCTCTCACGTGATCTCATTTTCTCATTAACTGGCTGCATATTTAGGAGAAGGAGGAACTGTATAGGGGAAAGTTATTTTTATTTTTTTCTTCTTTGGCTTAGGGTTTGGGTGGGAGGAACATTAGTGGTATGAAGTTGACTGATTGTATGTACGCATTTGGGTGTTGGGCACGGCGTTGTTGGGCCCATGTTTGGAAAGAAGCAAAATTGATTCTTTCACAAAGTTGGTTGTGGCTCGTTTTGTTGCAGCGTAATATTCGACTACATCACGACACTGACAAATTTTTCCAGACTACATATATTCATGTAGTACATACATGTCTTGTAACCGTCGGTGGTGATCATCGCAGACCAATATGACCGGTACGGGTATCACGATGTTGTAAGGTGTAAATAATAAACCCACCACAATCGTGGGGTGTTTAACCCAAATCCTGCCATACCAAAATCCTATGATGTTCAACCAGTCCAAGTACTCGAGGAATCAATGACCCATATATTTAGCTATAGTCAGACGGTCAATACTAGTTACATGGATATATTTTGGTATTTAGGTGACTCGCCCGCACTCTTGCACGCCGTCAAGGGGAGTTGAACCCTATAGAGAAGATAACGACAATAGAGTTTGATTCCACCTTGGATACGTTCCGCGGGCGGATCTAGAGAAATATGCATAGGATCGATACTGGCAAGAAGTCATAGCCCATCACTCGCGCCACTAGGCACATATAACAGGATCAATAACGTGTCCATCAAGAAGAAACCATTTCAATAACCCTTGCAACAGAATCTTCCCTAGAGTAAAGCAAGAGAGGGGGTATGTGGATATCTAGAGCCATCCAGAGCCGGAGAACATTCTCGTTGCTTCCTGAGGCTGGGCGTGAGTAGACGGGACACTTGTCCTCTCCATGACCACAAGTATATCTAACGTAAGTAGCTGTGCCTGTCTGTCTTAAGGGTCCTACCCGTGCACCTATGTGATGGTGCATGATCGGAAGCATAAAGCATAGAACAATGCCTATTATTCATCTTAAGTACAAGTAGGTACATATAGTACTTGCTCCGAGAACAAGCCCCTGCCACAAATTTGGCAGGAAGGACAGTTTTAACAGTCGTTTCAGAACTTTTGATAAGCGTTTGGTTGCAACGATATCCGACGGCTTAGTTAACGCGCGAGTATGTTAAACTGAATAGCCCCGTTTACCTAATATGTTAATAAATACGTGCTTAATTGTGATCCATTGCGTGCTCCAACGTCCGAATCCCCCAGGGTATCATGCGTCCGTCCAGGGCGTAACTTGTGCATGTTGGTTTTTTTCTTTTGGGGGGGGAGGAGGGGTTGTGATGGATATTCAGGTTCAGGCACAGACAAGTGCGATTATGATTGTAAGCGGTTAGAACAATCCCAGAATGGACTGTGATGACGACAAAGGACTGGGAGAAAGCATTGCCGACCGACAGCTTCCTTTTCCTGTTAATGAATGCGGGCAGGGCAGAGTAGAGCAATCCACCACATACATACATACTACGCAAACACGGGCGGGAAAGATGCGGACAAAGGAAGGCACATTACATGTAGTACATGTAAAGTAGTGTAGGTACTCTACCATAGTATACTACATGACAGAGCTCCAAAAGGAGGACAATAGAAAGAGATGAGCATCACTGCAGTCGATCAAATTCCGGAATAAAAACAATTCTCACTTTAAACAGCTTCCTTAACTTGTTATGCGTGGAGTAATTATACTTACTGGGGGCGTGTTATTTACCGGAGTGTCCTTTTAGCGCGGGTTTATTCGCCGATCCTGGTCTGGTTGACCCCCGCATTGATTAGAAGCACTGGCGGCGTCTTTACCTACACTTGTATTTACCTACCTAACCTTCTTAACCTTCGACATATCTTACTTACCCTCGGTCGAACAACTGATAGCTAGATATATTTGGATACATACACAACCTATTATTCTCTTGATCTCATACAGTCCTATTTATCTCTTTCTCCACGCTCTCACACCACCTTTGGCCTTATCTCCCTTTCGCCTTACCTCCCTTTCGCCTTACCTTCTCACCATTACCCCCCCCCCCCTCTCTCTCCCTGGTTCTTGTCTGATCTTCCACCACCCCAACGACTCGGCTACATGTACTTCAAGAATCCGTTCACACGTAGTACCTATACTTGATCCTGTTTGATAGTTTTCTGTGCCCTTTGTGTTTAATTTCTCTGCCTCGTGAATCCCCCCCTTGTCTTGCCTGTGCGTGTGTTTCTCCCAATCAACTATACTTCTTCCATCCCCCCTCCCCCCCTCCAGCCCGCCTTCTTCCACCATGCCAAGCGAACCAGGACTATATTCACCCGCCGCCGCACCCTTTACTCCATCGTCATCATCATCATCATCGTCAGCGGCAGCATCGGCATCAACCTTTAAGGGCGCCACCACCCCCGAAATAGGTGAAAGAGTGAACCTTCCACCCAGCTCCGTGCCGTGCAGGTTCTTCCTGAAGGGATACTGCTCCCGTGGATCTACGTGCTGGTACGCACACGATGCCGCCGCGGTGCCTGGTGTGAAGGATGTAAACACTACTAGTGCCGTGGATGAGAAAGGGAAATGCCCAGCTTCTGCTGCTGGTGAGTCTGCGGGTTGTTGGTTATTGCTCTTCTAGTTACTTGTCGTATGGGTCCTGATAATTGAGTGGCGTGACAAAGGTGATAAGTCGGAGACCGAGGAGTGCTGCGCTATTTGCTTTGAGGTCCCGTCGACGTATGGGCTGTTGACGAATTGTGATCATGTTTTCTGTCTATGTAGGTTTTTTCTCCCTTTTAGTTTCGTTCTCTTTTCACGTGGTATTTGATGGGGCTTGAGGGTTTTATACTGGGTGCATGGGCATGATATCCTTCATTGTTTCAGTACAAAACCTTCTCAACCCACCATCCAAACATCAATCCAGGTGTCGTACAATGTATTAAACTTACTAATATTAATAGCATGTATTCGCTCCTGGCGCTCTTCCGGCAGCAGCAATAGTGCACCTAGCCCTTTCCCCCCAAGTGCTCCCGATGACCTCCACAAGACCTCCAAAACTTGTCCCCTCTGCCGCGTTCGTAGCAAGTTTATTGTACCCTCTTCGGTTCCTCCTACTGCGGCCTCTAAAGCAGTTATCGTGGAGCGGTATCTGGAAAAGCTGACCACAATTCCCTGTCGCTATTTTCACGACTCACTTAAGACGCGCCCGCGCCCCTTCTGCCCGTTCGCTAATGATTGTCATTACTCGCATGACGCGTATATATTCACCGATAAGGAGCTGGCTTTGCATCGACGAAATCGAAGATGCCGTGGCGGTGGTAGTGGTAGTGCCAGCGCTGTTGGGCGGGCACAAGCACAGGCATTGATTGAGATGATACTAGAGGGGGATGGGGTGGAATGGGGGTCAGTAGGGGAGGGGGTATGGGACGTTGGGGAATTGCTGGGGGTTATGGGCGAAATTGAGGAAGAAGAGGATTTTTTTAGGGTGGATGAAGAAGAGGAAAGGTCAAGGTGGTTGGATGGGTTACGGGGGGGCAGGAGAGGGAGGGGACGGAGCATAAGATGGGATAATAATGTCGCTGAAGATCTCGACGGCTGGTAGTGGTTGGGTTAAAGGCCCTCGCTAGGATTGATCGACGTTAGTATCATGAAATTGCACATCACTGTGGTTGTTCTATGTTTTGGTTTGCTTATCTGGAAATCGGGGGCTTTTTGAGGGAAGCAGAGGTAGCAATGTCGACGTGCAAAGTGCGTACACGACGCTGAACGACATCTGGGAATTGTCTTCTGGGTTCGAGCTGCATACTATGGGAGGGGTCAACCCCAATCTCTTCTCTTTCATTTTTTGGTTTGATTGTTGTCTCTGATATTTTTATCTGTTCTGCTTTTAGTATCTTATTTATCATATGTTATCAAAACAAGCAATAATGGTTACCTTCATCAGTTGTAACCTCGAGTTCTTTGGTGGTATTCGTCTCGTTTTTTTGAGTAGAGGGAGCGGTTGCTAATATGTAGACGAACGACACTACGACCTCAATGTTGTGATATGGCCGAGACTTGTTCTCTCCCTTGGTGTGCTGGTATGGTTAGATAAGGTTACCACCCAAACCATGTAAACACGTATCAAAAACTAACCACCTATCAAATGTAGGACGGTAGAGGTTTCGTCCTAGGAACTTCGTGGTTCATCAAGAACCCTAACCCTAAGTATATTCGAGCACGAGTGATCATTTATGATTTAATCACTCATGTCCACCCAAATATTACAAGATTCCAATTCATGGACTAACTAAGTATTCGTAGTCTCATTCAATAAACTCTCTTTGTGGGTAGATTCCTCATGTATCCTTTGTTCTTGAAATCCTTTGTTCCGGGAACAGGATATACAACGTAACCTCGCCCCATGATCGTTTGTTCATTTATGCACTACCGAGAGACCGGGTAGTAGCGCAGCAAACATGTCGACACAAGACCCAATCTCCAAGCGCAAGCGCAGCGCAGCCAGGGCGATGGAGAGGAGCACGGCCGGTATTGATGGTAAGTTTCAATCACTCCAATCCACTGGCTGATTATCACTGAGGCCGATTGACATATCTAGATGTACAAGCACAGGGATTACGGGGGGAGCCAAAGAAGAAAGAGAGGGCGGGACACAAGCCCATAAGAAGTATTCCTGGGCCAGAGCCGACGACGCAGCCAGACCTGCCAGAGCTCGCAGATGAGACGGCCATTCATCCCGTGGTGGCTGAGCTTGTGGCTAGCTCGACTAAACCCCCTCGCAGGAAGCATAAGAAGGTTCCGAAAAAGGGGAGTAAAAAGGAGTACTATGATGCGTTTCGGTCCAGTAAGAGTAGTTTTTTTGGTGTAGAGACACCTGGTCCAGGCGAGGATACAAGTGTACCGGTAAAGGATGCTGCGATATTGGTTACCCCAACTGCGCAAATAGTTGGCGCAACGCATCGCCCGGTCAAAGAGCCCGAGGCAATCACAAGGACACCGGTTCCTCCAAGGAGGAGGGCTCGGGATATTTTATCGGAGGAAGCGGAGTCCGCAAGAATTCTAGAAAATTATGCTAGAGAGATGGCTATTATGAAAATTGAATTCGATAAGACAAGGATGAAGGAGAAGGCTGTTTTTGGACAGGCAAAAGCTCAGGCACCACCGGCCATGGAGAAAGAAATCCTGAGCCACGAATCTACCACTATCAAGTTCACACCTACATCCGCTGTGAGAAGACTGGACGTTGATCCTAATCCCAACTCGGGTGGTGCGTCCTCAGACCGAAAGCGCAAGAACCCCTTCACCCAAACACAAGTGGCCGAGGGATTCGTTTTACCACCCCCATTTCCGATTGGTAGAAAGAAGGTAAAACTAGCACCGTCTCCACAGAAACAGGAAATGTCAGAGTTTGTATTTCAGGATCTAATGGAATATAAGCTTGATAAACCTGGTCTGACAAAAGAGCTCAAGAGAATATTGCCTGGAGGTTCTGAGGGCGAGACAGGAAGATTTGTCCCTATGACTCGCTCTCCAAACGTGGCTACAGGTAAATCGGCCAGCAGCGATAGCTCCAGTACAGAGAAAGGAAACTCAGACAATAAACGCACGGTTATGGAAGTTAGGCTACCACTAAGAACCACAAATAACCCAACCGGTGAAGCAATTGCGGCGAAGAACCTAATCGAATGGGAGAATGCAAATGTTGCACAAGAGAATGTCAGGGTAAAGACGCAATCTTATAACTTGCTAGAGCGTGTGCAGAGTGCCAATCGTGGTAGTAGCAGCGGTAAGAAGCTCTTTCGTTAGATGACGACTTAGTTGCTAAATAGACACATGTGTCAGGTGTACGTGGGCGAATGCTACCTGATAGGTTTTTGGTGCCAAAGACCAACTTCAAGAATGGTATGCCTTGACCTTTATTAGAGCACCAGAATGTTGAGAGGGTTGAGACTGAAGCATATACTGGTATAGCATTTCTCCTGCACAAAGACCTCGAAAAATACTTCAACCACTCGACCGGTGCCCGCCTTTCCCTGTCCCAACACTTCCCCCCAACTTTCACCCTACCGCAGCCCTCCGACAGAACCCTAACATACATAGCACTCCAGATTCACCATGCTGCACAGCAAGCGGATGTTTCGGACACCATCGGTGGGTGGGCCGTCATGCCTGTACTCTTTTCGTGTGGAAAGTCCAGAATTGCCGGGGTGGGTATTGTATTGCCGGATGTTAAACTGGCTACCAGGATAGATTTCAGAGGGTGGCCTTTTCTGGTGGAGGGCGCAGAGGTAGTGGGGGAGGCAACGACTGAAACAAGCAAGCCTGGTGCTGGGGATAAGGAAACAAAGGATAACAAGCAGCACAAAGAAAGAGATCAAAAGGTCCTAGATGCTGCGAATACCCTGACAAAGCTACACCAACAACACCACGAAGAATCAGACACCGATACCGATCGCGAACCGTTGATAGAGACTCAAATAGTGAGGACACCAGGAGGCTCCAGAAATAACATCTCCACTTCAGACTACTACATTAACGATTCCTCGCTCTATAAATATATTCCTCCGTCACGCTCACTAAACCTAAAAGATCTCGAGTCTAGAATCATGCGCGTTGACTACCTCACCATCTCCTTCTCCATCTACAACTCCAATCTAAGTCCGGGTGATATGGTTTATACAGATAATGGTGGCATAGGCCGAGTGTGTGCCAGACGGGTCCACACGTCCCTGAAAGACAATGCGATTCCAAGGGTAGTGACGAGGGAGTACTGTGCAGAGGCTCTAGATGGGAGTATATTTTGTCAGGCTGGGGATAGGGGATCACGAGTTTATCGTGACGATGGGAGCGCGAGAGAGTGCGGAAAGGTATTGGCAGCCGTGGCGGGCACCGGAGCTCCTCTGGTGAGTTTAGGCCTGATCTGTTCGCTACGGGCGGACGCGTAGACATATCTCCTAAGATTTGGGAATTGTTTTCTGTATTTTGTATTATGTTGTAGATATCATATTATATAATTTTATGTGGTGTAAAATTGGTTTCGTAGAGACATTGCAATTGGGGCTAATGAGATTCGCGCAAATGGAAAGTGATTATAAGTAAATATAACTAATATCTACTTGTAAGTATATAGTTATAGATAGCTATCGCCATTGAGGTAAACCCCTCCAATGTACCGTCGTGCTTATTAAAACCAGAAAGCCTGAAGGTATGCGGTCCCGGGTTCTGCAAATGTCTGCCACAAACCCACCGAGCTATAGGCCCTATTGAGAAATAGTTGTTGGAGAGATCGAGAGACTAAGACCCTTGTATTGGAAATTCTGCATAACTAGGCCACCTGGGATGCAAAGATCGGGAAAGGGAACTAAAGAGGTGGATAGATGGCATAGTAGATATCAATAATATAGCCCAATTAACTTCCGACACCTTGTCATTAGTAAGGCAGAGTACGTAACTATCCAGGTTTTCTACCCGCGTTCTTGACAATTCAAGAACCCACAATTTCTCGAGCGAAAAACGTTCAGTGGCCTGGGCAAAAAATTATCAATATATATCACGAATGCAAGAACGATGAGATTATGGGCAATTGCAAGGGTTCCCAGTCGAATTTCTTGGAGATACTTATTACAGGCTCTAATTGAGGTAGTCGGTAGGTATGGAGCAAATACCGCTCGGCCATAAAAGTACTTTCCCAGTTCATCAGTCTTGGAGTAAGTACTACATCAGGATACCTATAAGGTTCGATCTCACGTAATAAGATTAGGACGAATATTCTTGAGTGGGGGCCAAAACGCCACGACAGATTCGGACAAAAAATATTAGACTTAGCCACCGTTCTAGCCCCCTACCCTAAACCACAAGTAGGCAATAGACGTCTAGCGTTGTAGTTATCCAGTTATCCCTTAACGTCTCAATACTGCTCCACCCCCCCCTCCCCCCTCCCCCCTCCCCTCATTCCCCCATAATAGAGCTTTGGCGCGAGATCAACCAATTGATAAGAGACTTTTTAGGGTAAGCCACCCACTTGGTGTGAGAATATGGGGGGGGGGGTTAGCATTTTGTTGACATCCTATGGATAGTGCGTTATTACTACTACAGCTTGGACCAGGCTTGACACAGTCAGCATCTCTGCTTCCAGCACAACCCTGCAAACCTAGGCACTTAGGTGGAGTAGGCAAAAACTTGCGGATCCTTCTGGACATAATTGGGTACCTTAAGTCTAGTATCCACACTGCGTAAGGCTGAATTAGCAAGGAGCTTCCGGAAGTTGAACCGAGAGCTACGTACGATAAAAGTCTCGGGATTTTTGTCGCAGAGGGCGGCCCGCCCGATCTGGCTCGGCAGACTCAGAACCCCAAACTGTCTTTGCTATCTAAAACAACCTCAGATAATCTTTTCTTTTCACCGAAGAGTCTCGGGTAACCTCGGGCGTGAATAAGTATTCTCATCACAAGTGTGTTGGCCACAACCAATTTTCAACAAAACAGGCGTCTTCAATGTCGTGGCAGTTATCCTGTTCCTTTTGGAGTTAGCACCAAACTTTGTGATATTCGCTGTTTACACCACGAATCCAAACCACTCCAAAGAATTGCTTTTTAAACCACAAGCGACGTTTCTTTGCCTCGTCTCCGCTGGCATACTGGCGGTTCTGGCTAAAAAAGAAATGCAAATTTGGTGCATTGTTCGAAACACGAGGGGTTTTCAAGAGTACTCTATTTGATTCGGGGCCACTTGTACATGCTAAGTACATACATATGTAGAGCACCTACCTAGGGGGTGCGGGTTTGTGCAAGGGAAACCGAATTCGACAAGATCGGGGATGTATGACAGCGGCGTCAAAAGCACTCCACATGTGCACTCTAGTCCTGGTCTTAGGTACCTGCATACAGACAAGCAAGCAATCCATGACACTCTACCTACATACCTTGTACTTGCTTTCCGAACTGCAGCAAGAAAGGGAGGGGGGCTGCCTGAATTGTTTCTCAACATAGGTGCTGCCTCTTTGAAATATTCGGGTTACCGAGATATCGGGATACTCAACAACTCACAACCTTCCTATCAGAGGTTAGCACAGCATAGCAACGGGCCGGCCAAATTCCCGACTTCGCGGATATCCGAACGTGGGATCTTCACTGATTACCAGGGGAATGCTGGGATGTAGAGTTTAAAAAGGATTGCTGCCCGGGTGTCTTATGACAGAGTTCCCGAAGTACATGTGTATGTGCACGGTTATGGTTTAATAACTAACTTGGACAGTTCTACGCACATACAACTAAAAGAAGGTTTTCCCATGTATGTGTATGTGCATGTGTATGCACAAAATCTACTCATGTTCAATTTGATCTACCCCAAACAGAACACAGATCCGAGAGGCTGGTTTCTTGCCGCCGGCGGTTCCGACCTGGGTCATAAAGTATCACTCGGTATCGTACGAGAACAGTCTATTCAACTGCATGCGTTTTGTATGCTCCAACAGGTTAAAAATGCTGTTTCAGCCCAACAACACCTATATTTGTGTTGAAGCTGCAACTAGATCGTGGCTTGCATATACACCTGCAGTTTGCCGGCCGGACCAAGGATGTAAAGTACGTGCACCTTGAATAATAAGGCGACTGCACATACATAATGTATAGATCGCTTCATTGCCGCGACACCACATGTTTCAATCATTTCAACGTCTAAACCTAACTTTCGAAAAGTGCATCCGTGTAATCAAAGATTTAACAACTGGCACATCTTTATAGATATGGAGTTAAGCAAACAAGTTGTAATCCGAAAATGGCAGGGAAAAAAGCAAACAACATGAAACATGAAACAAAAAACACAAACTGATTTAACAGAACCCCCCCAGAGCTTGAAAATCACAACGAAGTCGAATGATACAGACGAAGTCGAATGATACAGAGATGTATATAATAGCAAACAGAAAAAAAAAAAGGCAAAAAGGCAAAAAGAAATAAGAAATAATAAAATAACTAATGGCATAAAGAAATAGAAACAAATCCTCCCGAATAAAATTTTCCCAGCGCCAAGAATCTTTTGCAAGTGCAGCGTGAAAATGAACAATAAATAGACAAACCAGATCGATGCCCTCCAAAAAAAAAAGTTAAGAACCAAGAATCAAAACCCCCCAAAGAACTTTACCCCCCATATCTAACGACACCGCCTAAACTCAGACACCCCGCGCCAACAACATGAAAACAACACCCTAGAAGATAAGGGTAAGGTAAAGGTAGGTTCCGTAAAATAAAAAAAAAAAATGCCAGAATCGGTTTGATGTTGAAAAGATTCAGGCCCGCGGAAAGACTGTTACAAAACATGAGGGCGTGGAATGATTTAGTTGTATCCATACGGGGAGGACATAAGGATTTTCTGCAGCCATTGCAAGGCGACCTCTGCGGCATCCTCCTTCGCGTTATTTAAGTATTGTCCGTCGTACCAGTATCGGGCGCGAAATTCCTCAGCTCCAATTGAGACCAAGCTAGACCAAGCTGTTCGACCACCTAAGTTTTAATCAAGCAATGTTAGCAATCCGGAGATTTGGTGGTCCTGGGGGAGAAGGCGGCGAGGGGCGGGGTTGATTTTACCTCTTTTGTCCGAAAACAAAATCCAAACCGGGACCTTCATCCTGTGTGCTCTGCAGTGATCTATAAAGGTTTGCTTGTTAAGGCCGTGTATCTCAGAATTTGATGGCGGGTTGAAAATTTGTAGCTAACCTTTGAGCTTGTTTTGCCAAGGGGTCGGCGGTTCCGTGCTGAATGCTCGAGATGCTGGAGAAGTTGGTGAGGTAGGAGAGGACATATTGTAGGTGTTAATGGTATTAATGGTTGCTAGATTGAAGGTAGACGTTGTGATGGATTTTTATCGAGAGTTAATCTCGATGAAATTGGGAAAGTTGGATAGGATAAACTAGACGGGATGTATTGATGCTATTGATATTTGACCGGTTCTTGGGCCTTGCGGTGTTCTTTTGGTGTGGTGGTGGGTTGCTGGCGATTGATATATATGTTATTGAGTTTGAATTATGGACTTTGTTTTTCTGTGCCTTGCTTGCTTGTTGATACTGTACTGTGGGGAAGAAGTGGCTGTTAAAGTAGCTGTGATCGCCATGCTTTTATTTTGAGGAGGAGAGCAGGAGGAAGGAGGCTGAAAGCAAAAAAAAAGGCACTCTGTCGAAAGGTATGGTATGCTCCCCAAAAATATGCGTGATGAAGTCGACGAGACCTGTAAGGGACCCTGTCCCGGTGGGGGCGTGCATTGCATGAGCAAGGGGTATGGATACTGTGTTGTAAGTAAGCTACCACGGTGGACCGCAGGTGCTCGGTCTGCAGAGATTGTTCGACCGAGGCTTCCATGGGAAGAAGTGACGTCTAGTACGTACCAATGGGTTGTTGCTGTTGTCTTGTTCTCGATTTCTCGTTCGTCGTTTGCTTGCTTGCTGAAATATGATGACCTGCCAGCTCACACAACTACAACTACCTATTCTAAAGACTCCCGATGGACTGCTACTTTCTACTGGAAAGTAAGAGTCGGGCGGGTACTCCACAGTAAGAGACATCGTCTCATCTACTCGAATCTATTCAATCTCACACCACGTACTCTCCCTTCACTGATCGAAATCAACGGGTAGGTGGGTACTACATTTGGGTTGGTGGGCAATACATTGCTAGGAAGTAAGTTAGTTTGTCAATTAGGTTAAGGCGGAAAAAAAGAAAACAACTAAAACAATAAACTGACCTGGTAGTAAACGCAAGTTTGAGAAAGTACCGTGGTGCCAAACAATAGGGGAGGACAAGACAAGGGAAAAGCAAAGTAGGGAAATATGCAATGTATGCAGCAAAGGGGTAATTTTGTAAGAGAATTGTTCTTTTCCCCTGAAGGATTAACGGTGCAGATTGGGATTTACCTTGGTGCATAACCTTAGATCTTAGCTGGTATTAAGTATAATAAATATATCGATTGGCCTGGAGCCATGAAGTTTCGAAGAAAGACCTCACCGCGTCGCATCTCTCGATCCGCCCGGTTCCAAATATTTACCTAGCTGTTGACCTAGACCCCTACCTGTCAAAGAGTGATAATGTAGAAGGCTGCCATTACTTGGAGGGGTTTTTTTCCCAGTGTGTTTCAGCTTCCGAATCCACCAATTCTGGATGAACTGTTAGGGATTATTTAGAGACCTAGCGGTACGTTACACTCTAGATTCTTTCAACATGGAAAACACTTTAGTTTGTTTCCCTTTGGGGTTCGGTGTACATCCACTTACTAGTCCCTGCTTTCTGACTGACTCAATGCACTTGTTAGTGATGGAGGTACAGTATTTCAGGCTTCTACAGAATAAAAGGAGTGTTTGGGAATTATATATACATCCCACAAACCTAGTTATAGAGCCTGGCGTTCATGTTTGGGTAGTTAGATCGCCATGTTGCGGGGTTTATCCCCCAAACGATATTGAGAATCGAAAAGAAACATTTAAAGCTTAGGCACTACGCACAAAGTAGGGAAAGATTTTCGCCTCTTGAGTAAACAGGAAATCAGGTGACCTAATTAGAGAGCCATACTTCAATTCCACCAAGGAGTGTTCACGGATGATATACTGACCAGAGGCATCGAAGCCTGCGACTGGGCCAAACAAGTAGTTAGTTGAACGAATACGTGACGGATTCTAACTTGTATGAGCCTGTGGGCGGGTACCTACATGTAAGTACCCAATTTACTTGCACGGTGATACAATACTGGGGCAATATTCCATCAACGAGCCACATGTTTGTCATCTTTCACCTTTTGACTTCCAGCTAAACTCCATCCTGGAGTATCCTTCCTTCCGACACATACTCCCCACAAAGTAGATCTACAATATAAGAATAAGAAATTAATACCATATGTGATTTGGGAAAATAGAAAGAAGGATCGTACAGAATGCGGGGTGGTTTTTGCATTAAGATGCCTCCTACGACCTGTAAAATCTACCCTCATCTCTTAGAAAGGCTATTGAACCGTCTGCTAGAAATTAAGGGTTTTTTTTTTTCAGGTACGGACTTTATGATGAGCCAATAAAATCTTCGCTCCCATCATCTGGATCATCCAAGATGAGTGCCAATGTATGCTTGATCAGTTAGAGCCCGGATTTAGACAGTGGGCCTTCTGTTACAGTCCCTAAAAAGCCTAGTTAATTTGATATTTATAAGTAGCGATTATATCAGCATTGATTGCTATTAGCTGACGGCAATTAGGTCAGGGTGGTTGCCGAGTCGAGATGAGCCGGTGTTGTCGTGGACGTCTCCGAACCAGAAGAGAGACGCAAATCCACCAATCAGTTCTGAATGCTGCCACCCCCCGCATTGAGCTAGCTATGTTCGTGACACGTACCCAAAAAGTTCTGTTGCGATGAATGTATGTATCTTCCCATGGAAACGCCAAAAGATGTTGACGTTAAGTTAAGTCAGTGTATGTACCCTACAGTAGACTATTGTAGGTACATAACATACATACATGTATGTACTTACATGTACATGTAGTCCTAGCAGTACGTTATGAATGTAAAGTACATGTATGTATGTATGTACCTTGGTGCGCTGCGGGGCAGTGGAGTCCGATAAGTAGCATGCCTTATCCAACGGTCTTCTCTTTCGTAGAATAGGGTAAGTATAGTAAAAGAATTTCTGTTAATTGTTTTCTTACTTTTATTTTATTTTTTATTTTCCTCTTCCCGTATGACTGAATAAGGCATGGCGTACTTTATCGTCCCAACATGTGTTCAATTCTCAACCACAACTTTCCCTGTGCTGCACTCCCTCTCACGTTTTCGTGGCCAGGTATCCTACTTACCGCTAAACAGAAAACGATAATTGGTACTTGATCTCAAGCCGGGAGCCGTACCTATTCAATTGACTTCTTCCCTACGGTTCGCCTAGAGCGAGGGGAGGGAAAAAAAAAAAGAATGGATATCTCACTTTTGCGCGCACAGAACCGCGGTCGATCAAGCCATCAATACCGCCCGCCTGGAACCACGACATGGAGGGGCGAATGTCCAAAAAGGGCAACCAGAAGTTATCCATCATTAGGAGAAAGGTTGGTCCACGTGTCAGTAACCATACTGCGGCTCTGTGCATAGTGAGAAACAGCGACGTTTCCTAGTGTCCAATTCAATCAAAAACGAATTTTCTGAGCGGTTGTTGCACCCAATTCAACCCTTTTCTCGTTTCTAGTAGCTACAGAGTATGGGGAATCATGATAGATGAACGCCAAAATGTTTCGCCAACGGCACCGTCCATGATGCTTGTATGTAAAGATATCAAGGTTAAAGCCGTTAGTTTCCTCTCGCCCGAGGCAGGGTATGTGAGCCTGGGTGCGAATGCTATACATGGAAATTGTATAGCCTTAGTTGCCGCCGTTAATGGTTATACGTATTTTCCCTTGCGGGTTGTTTCGCCTTCATGCTGCTATCGAATTGAAAATTCCCCTGGACCCCAGTTTCAAGTGAACTGAAGTCGGTGAATTTATTGATGCATTATCAAATCGGGGTCTGCTGGATTCTTTGTATAATATGTTCTTCCAGTATGTCAGATATTACCTACGGCGAATTTTTAACTGGATGAATTCGTGATCAGTTTTCGAGAATATATGTACCCCTTAGCTTCCTTAGCTACCCGATCATTGAACATCTCAAATTGATAAGAAAAACATTTAATTCCCGAGGGCTAGCCTCTGACCCTACATACATTTACGCCGCCCTATTAATGACCTCATCGTACTCGGGGTAGGAAGTAATTTAAGTAGCAGGAACACGGACATTCTAGTCTCAGCCTACCTATAAAGCATGCACATGCCGCTACCACTGATATCACGTACCTACTTGGTGTACGGGCCAGTGGTCCAGAAGCCATTACGAAGTGCTGTTATAGGTTCAATGCCTTCGGATAATGCTCTGGTATTAAAAAGAATCCAAAGGGAGCCTCGATCAATCTCTTGGTGGAAACTCCCCCGAGGCCCTCCATTAAAGTTTGTTCCGGAATATAATTAACTGGTTTATAGCAGTGGTATATATATAAAGGTCTTAAGTAGTGATTAGCACATACAGACATAGTAATGCCATTTCTGAATGATGGAGTTGTGATTCAAATGCCACTACCAGAAGACATGGCTTGTCTGGGGGTGATTTGCCAAGTCCAAGAACGGTCTTGTGCAACATTGGTTGAAATTGTGTCGTGTGCTACAGCGGATATATATCCGGATATTTAATGGTACTCGGGATCATGGGCCAAAATTCATACCTTGGAACTGTAAAGAATATCAGATTAAAAATCCCCGGCATCTTTTAATAATAGAAAGAGCTTATTTACCTATTGGGATTGCATTTTGTGGAACAGCATCGAATTAAAACCACATGATCACTGGGACTCTTAAGACTTTTCTTGCATCGATGCACGGTACAGATCTTTTGAGGGTCAGAGCGCCGGGAAATTTGCACCCATTGAATCTCGAGATCCTTTACTCTTGCCAGCAGTACCTACGGGTATTTCAAAGATGGGACGGGCGTTTGCTATGGCCACGTAATGTGTTCTTGTAAGGCGAATCAGCAAGATACTTGAAATTCCCTATCGACTAGAGAGTTCTTAGTATACCCTTGTCAGTTTCGATAGTAAGAGGCCTCGCGAGGAACCATATTACTATCTGAATGCCCCAAGACTAAACTCCCGGATAACCTATTCTAGATACCCTATTAATACTGTACCTGCTTGCTTTCTTTTGAGAAAACGACACGTCACTTGCAAAAAAACACATCTTGAGTTTAAGGCTCCCTTCTCCACAAGTTAGAATAGTCACACCGATAATTATCTGCTAAGACATTACTTACATTAGCTATTTACCTATCCATAATGAATAGATCATACCAGGCTTGTGACGGTTTCTGCGTAGAGTCGACTGTCAGTCCCACATCTCCGGGTTTTTGTACGTCCAATGGAATTTTGCATCATGCAAGGCTGATTACCATGGTACTCTAAAAGATAGCACGAATCGGCTAGTCCAACACGAAATCTACTGATACCGTTAGCGGGGAAGAAAAAAAGAAATACGGCTATTGTACCTGGTTTGGTGTAGCAAGTAGATGCGGAGGTGGCCTTTTCAAGTTTCAGTGCTGGCAAGGGGCAAGAGGGTATGGGATGTGTTGAATCTGAAACAGCGCGACATCTAGTCGGATTTTTTCGATTCTTTGACATTGACCCTGACGTCGTACTGTTAGTATCAAGGGTAAGTAAAATACTGAGGGAGCTTTCTAGACATGGTTTATCACTCGCTTCAGTTTCGCCAAGCCACTTTTTCTCGAATTGTAAATCTGAAGGCTTACACTGAGGATAAAGAGTTGCCCTAAAAACGCCGGGTAAAATTCCTAGATGGTCATCGGGGTGAGGAGGATCAGCTGTAAAAACGCCTAAGGCGAGGTTGATGATGAGAATGAATGAGCTTACCTAAACTTGCCATCCGATTCTAGTGCACAGTTTCCTCTTAATGGCAAAGCACCAAACACAGTCTCAATTGTTTTATCACTTTTTGGTAGGGGAGAGGGGAGAATGAAATCCGTAGATAACCAGGTCGAAGTCCCGGGAAGAAAATTGTTTTAAAGCCTTCTATGAACCTATCTGTTGCATGAGCAGCAATAAATATCAATGGATGGGGATTATAGTGGGGGAATAAATGACCTAAAGGAAATCAACAAGGGAAGGGAATGGAGAGAAATCGAGAGTAGACGTTGTATTCCAGTGCATGACGTCGCTAATATCGGTAATTGTATCTATTATAGGTTAGCCTTTCCCATTATGTGAAAAGAAAGACAAACCAAGGCCGTTACACAGTATACTCGGGTCAGGCAAGAAGAACCTGAACATCGTTTTTCTGGTAGTAACTAATTTGACCCCTGCTAGCGCGTTTTTATGTTCTTCTTGTCTGACCCGAGTACATATAGAATACATGCATATACTCAGTTGTACTTTACACCCGCAGGAAAAAAGTGAGAAGCGTGACAACGGGTGCCTCCAACTTGACATCCCCAGACCTGCAATACAACCCCACGAGTATTCCATAGCTATGCCTTTTGACAAGTCAGGAAAGTGGATAGAGGCTACTCTAAATGAAAACATAAAGGTTATTGATGCCCAAGCTAGGGAAGAGTAGGAAAGGCTGCATTGGGGGAAATGTATACAAAATCACTGACAGTATGCCAAACATAATTGCAGCAGTAGTAAAGGACTAGGGAGGTCATAAAAAGTGGTGAATATAGTTTAGAGGCCATAGTATTTATTCTGTATTTTATTGTTGAGTTATATTACTTCTTTTCATTTTTATTTTCAATTTTGCATTGGGGTTCGGACGGGTTGCACCCGCTGTTTCTTCACTTTTTTCCTGCGGGTGTACGTTAAGTACGTGTTTGCAGCGTGAGTAAAACTGATTTAAATGCATAAAATTGTAAGATACTAGTATAAAGTGATATTTTGGCTTGATTTAACCGTTGTGTGAATAGCTCGCACTAGAATACACTACGAGAAAGAGATTTGATTATAAGTTGGTACTCTATACTGAAATCTATAGTGGTACTGTAGTGCATGATTTTATTCCGCTCTCCTGTGCACGTGCTGTAGCCGAAGCCGCTTAACTCACGGTAGTAAATGCATGTATTAAGCGTGAGGTTTTATGACATAGATGCTTTGATGTCTCTTGATGACCCATATCACGCAACATCGTCTTTAGGACACCCACCAATCAATAGATCTTATGATGGTTCCACGTCAATCGCTACCTCGTGAATATATGACTACATAGATCTAGGCCAAGTAATCTGTGATAGAACAGGTCGAGGGTACAGCCTATTTTTCCAGATGACTTCTTTTCGCTTAAGACTTACATGTAGTTACAGCTTTCCGATATATATTGATTCATGATACAGCAAATCTGGGAAGGTACATGTACAACCTACAAAGTAATTTGGATGACCACTTCTACTACATGTACCCGCGTTTGAATGGGGCCCTGAATGTATTATATCAAAATGAAGCGTAAATGCCCGCAATACATGCACATACGTATACGTGTGCACAATAAAGTTTAAAGTCTGATTATGAATTAAAACCCTAGAGTTAAGGGTGGTCTCGTGTCCATTCTCTGATGTGATTTATAGTATGTATATAGAACATGAAACGAGTTGCGTTGAGAAAGGTCTGGGAACGAGACTACATGTAGGTTGAAGGTGGTTATGAGAGTGGACCTTGTAATTAAACCCTCATATATTGGTGTCACTATAGGCTGGACCATAAAGTTAATAACAGTACAGTTAATGTGCAACTACAAAACTCACCGCATGGGGTTATTATATGAGTTTACACGCAGCTTTGAATCTATCTTAATATGGCAAGTACACGCACGAGTGATCAACCGAGGTGTCCGTCACACAAGGTCACTCGGATATGATTTCCCATGATGTGGACGAAATAACCTGCAAGGATGGTGCCAGGGTACTCGTTCATAATACATTTATCTGTAATAATAGAGGGTAGGGTCCGATGGGAAATTATACAATATTAGCAGAGCACTAGCTAGATGCAACCCGAAATTTCCATGATTATATTTCTCAGGCCGGCCTCAGAGTATATATAATCTAATAATTTTTTGCTCTAGCTCTATATATAATTACATATTGATGTGATAGAAACGGTCAAAGATCCGTTGAAAAGAAAAAAGTCGGGTCCCAATCATTATCTATAATTCTGTCAATTGTTGCTTCTTTTCCTCTCCGTTTCTCCTCATCCACCTTGGTATCAAAGAGTGAGTGGACTAGGAGGCACTCTTTTCTCAATTTAGGAAGTGTTTTGGGGCTTCTAGTAGCCAAGTAGCACTCATCGCAAACCACGTCCTCTGTATCGTTGAGTGGCAGCTCATGAAAACTTGCAGAACAGGTTGGTGGGCCCAAGCCACAATGTGATGTAGTGGGCGAAACGTCAATGGAAATGTGGCCACAGCTGAACGTTGTAATTGTGTTGACACACATGGCTAGTTTTCTTAAGTTTGATGCAGCTTGGTTGAACGGACGGGAAGGAATTAAGAAGTAGAATGCGACGCATGCAATTGATTTGATGAAGTATTGTTTTTTGACAAGTTTATTGGGCTATATATATTGTACCAGTAAACCTAGAGAGCGCTGTTTGAAATAAAATTCTTGAAAATTATGTGATGTTGATAATTTGATAAATTGGGCTAGGGTTTCTTGAATTTAGTATACTTGAATAACTTAAAACTGTCACGTAATATGAGTATATAGTTTCTCCGGCTACAGGGCTATAACTGACCATAATGACAACTAGACTCGGGTACAACTCTTGTCATCGTGTAGGTGGGAGTTGTCGAATTCAAGGGGGTAATTACATGTATTAACCCGCTAAGAGAATTTAAAAGAAACGCGATCATCAGCAAGTATTTATATACATGTAGAGACTAAGCAAATATGACGTGAAACTTTACTTACTAATTATCATTTTTTTAATCGGGTCTGGTCGCTCTCTTATGTGCAGTTGGGGATGTTAAATTCCGAGTGTTCCTTCTTCCTTGTCGTCCTCTCATATCCGCTCGAGCCGTTGCATCAGGAGTGATTTGAAACGTGTAATACCTCATTCTGGGATCGGCATTAGAGTCGGATATCATCCTTGCCAGGAATCCGGGTTGGCGGACTGGGTCTTGCGCCGGGACTGTATAACCAAGCCCGCGCGCCTTCTCATCAGCTCATGAGACTTCAGACCATCGAATGGGTCTTTGTCGAACCGCCGTTTTCTCTTTGGCCGCTGGTGCTTCTTTGGGGTTACGGACGCAATGGTCGCAACGTGTTTTCGTCCGGATGAGACGCAGAGGGCGTTTATGCGCGCCTGTGAACCAGCAGGCAAAAGATTGGCGTTCTTTGACGCTGTAGGTGTGGCCGCACAAACGGTGGGTATAAACGTAGGTAAGACACATATTGTTGTATGTGATGCCTTGTAGACTCGACGTTACTAGCAAGTTGTTCGTAGGGATAAGCACGAGACTGGATACCTCAACGAGAGAGAGATACCTCGTAGGGAAGTTGTGGCTACTTTATAAGCTGGATATATTGGTGGTATAGGGAGGAACTAGTAGTGATGTATATATAGGTTAAGTGGAGCGGAGGAAGTAGAAGGATTAATGGAGATTTTGAGACTAACTACCTAAACCTTGGGCAAGAGAATAGACAGGTACCTCTATTACATCCTGAGCCTTCACCAGGTGCACCTGTGGGGGTTATCACTGCCTTATATACATATATGGTATTGCAACATCAGCGTCCAGTTAAAGTCCGCTCCGATTAGATCCCCAGTTGTATTGGTGGCAATCGATCCTGACGTTTTTAGAAGCGAGATTATAGTACCATACTGTACATGTAGGCACAAATGAATATGTAGGTAGGTACATGTATCTACATTTATTCAGTGTAACATTAATTTTTGGCAGATCCTTGCGTGGCTGAGTTATGCGTGTGGGGGTCGGTCTAAAGTAGAGTGTTTGCATAACTCCGCACCAACCAGCTACACAATTGTACCTACAAGCACTCTCACAACCATGGTTTCGTTTATATTGAGGCATGAACACCCAATAAAGACTAGTCCCATCAGAAATTTTTTAACCGTTTAATTTAATTTATCATGACCTTAATCGCGCCTTATGCCTTATATGATGTAACTATAGGTATACATAGTTTTATCGATAACCATCGTCCGCGTACCAGGCTGGTAATGAGCTAATTTTAACCCTGGAAATATCCACTCGCCGCAACAGCGCGTTAGGTGTGAAGAAACATTAACCTTTCCTGTGCAGAAAATTTCGTCATGTCGCAGTTATTCCTGCTCCTAGGTGTATACATGTACGTACACACCTGGTCCGGAGGCGTAGTACATGGATTTAATATATATATCGACGTCCAAATATAACCATGAATAAATCCGTCAGTAGAGAGAGCTGGTATACAGGGGTGAGTGACCGTTGATGAGTAATTACATCTCGAGATATATCTAGATAGATAGTAGGCCAAATATTAACAGGGGTTATATCCTTGAAGAGAAAGTCGAGGGTAATAGAAGTATACTTGGCATGTACGTGTCTGTATACAAAGTTAGAAGATCGTATATATGAATATATATGGGCTTGGGCACCAAAACATTACCTGAAGAGCAACTGGATGGAGTGAGCCTGGGTGTGCGCGGTGTAAATACATGTACTTACCCGCTAGGATAAATTTCTGAAAGAAAATGATGGGGACGTTGTTTTTCTTGTTTGGAATCTGTTGGATATATATATATATATTAGCTGTCCTGATATACATACATGGCATGATTTTTTGAAGAGAGACCGTGTCCTCTATTTTGATAAGTAAATGAGGAGGATTTGCGTATGTGTATATACATACAATTATAACCTAGGGGGTTTTTGGTTACTCAGTTACAAGTCCTGAGAGGGTATGTACTCTTAGCAGATTATTCAATTGATCAAGTAACCTTGTATCTATGAGTATAGTATCATCTGACACACAGTCCGGAGCCCAGGACCTAGAGAAGTTGAGGAATTATGCTGGCTGTATTTTTAGTGTTCTTCTGGATCATCTGGTATTGATGTAGCTAGATAAACTTGGTCAGGCAATTTACCCCCCTTTATAATGGACTCAACTAATATGTATATGTGACTCGAGTTTCTGGGGCTGTATCTCAACATCTTTAATATCAATTCTACCAAATTTAAAACCGATTTTAAACATTTTTATTCACATCACTGGTGTTATTCCAATGCTATAGAATCAAATGACACAAAGATTTCTAGATATGGTTTGTTTCTGTCTAGCATTATTTCCTCCTAGATCCTTCTTACACTATAAAACCAAATTAATTTGACCATGATTACTGGAAAGTACAACAGAGTATTTCCCAAAACTTTGTACTAGAAGAAATTTTTATGTGCCAACTCGTATGCCGAGCCTTGAACACTTGATGTCCCGCACAGGTACCTGCTATGCCAAGGATGCCGAACCAAGTCTATATTTTCACCTCGAAATTTGGTGCTCCCGCGTGCCAAGTAAAACCTCCGCAAACCAAACCCTAGATTATCCGCCGGATAACATTGTCCCTTTCCGTCATGGGTAACACCCCGCTCATCGTGATGCCCTATATCTAAGCCGTCAGCTTCTCCCCACAACCTTCACACCCCATCTAGCCCCTCATCACCAACTTACCACATATTACCAGTACTCTCATCTAATGTTGTCTTTATTTACACAACCAGATGATGATCAACTATATATATAAGAAGTAAAGCAAACCGTGTTACCTGAACGTTACAGGCATCAAAGAAGCTCCAATGCATGCGCTTCAACCTCCCAGGATCGTTTTTAAAGCCATGAAGTACGGTAACTATTCTAGGAAATTTATATGACCGTCTGGAGATTCTTGGAATAATAACTTGGGCATTTCTAGCTACTATAAAAACATATTCTGAGGAGACTTGATGCCTACGCAAGCTGGGCCATTGGGTTCTACCCGTTTTATTACTGCCTTTATTCCCCACCGACAGAAATATATATATACTCCTCATCACTAGCTACTCTAGATTGATCATCAAACGACAATATGAGTTATCATGATTTAACAGAATTGCCAAGAGAAAGTGATAAGTAATACAATACCACTTGGATGTCTATAACCTGCTAACTCTCCCTAGCTTAGCTTTTTTGCACTAATCAGCTGCTTCGAGGGGAAAAAAACAAAAAACAATTCCCCCCTGCATAAAACGAGATGCGCTGAAATGAGCTGCGATGCACTTTCCGCCTCGGTATATCGTTGTCGCACAAGAATTTGGTCGTTCATGGGAGCTCACTCGACCGGATTATGTGAGACGACGACGAACGCAGGTACAACATCAACTCATCCGCCACTGCCAAATTTAAAACACTTCACTGATCAACAAATTATATGCCCAGGATTTCAATGAAGTACTGTAAAATGAAAATATCTTCCTAACGACAAACAACCAATAAATTCACTACATTCTGATTCCTTGCAGCCAACAAGGTTATTGATCAAAAATCAGTACTTAAAGTGATTCACGTTGGATTTCTCGAGAATTGTCCTTTCTAAGAATTTGCTATTAGCTCCCTCGCCCAGAAATGGGTTCTATCTAGCTCTCCTGTGGAATCGTTCTCATTGGTAAAATATCTCCAACCTACCTCGATGTTTGGTGGTCGCTCACAAAAATTGACCAGAAACGTGAACCCCCCTATAAGCGTCATCCAATTTTTCTAACCTTTCAACTAATCTGTGTGTGCGCACTAATTCACATTCTCATATCAGATCGAGATTCCCCATAGCTAGCTTGACGAACAAAGGACGACATGGTGCATTTCACATACGGAGATCTCGCAATCCCGGTTTCTTTTCTTGGCATTGCGCTTTTTTCTTTACCCCCGCTCAGTAGTACTGGCACCGCTCCCACCTCCATTTTCACTTCCGTTTCCAGACGGATTCCCCTTCGCATTGTCGATCCCCTCCATCCACTCCATAACCTGGTGGTACTTCTTCTCCCTATCCCTCATAATACAGGTGGGGCAGGGTGCGTCCGCCGTGGATTCATGTGTGTTCTCGACGGTTGGTGGGTGTGGATTCGCTCTACACCTGGAATCTGTAGTAGCCCTTGACTGGAACGTATGTCCACAATGATAGGTTGTTTTATTGTAACGGCACATTGATAAGCCTTAGCCCGTGGCCGGAGGTTTCTTTTCTGAGCTCAGTGGACTTTGATAAAGAAAGGTAGGTCTCGATGGGCAAGCAGATTCAGATAGATGCCCCGCGAGTGACGTTCTCCTTTTCCGTGTGCGTGGATGGGTTGAGTGTGCGAGTAGTTTCGAGTGATATATTTGAATTTCTTTTTTCCCTCCCTCTCCTTCTTTTGGTTTCTTGACTTGACCAATTTCTATGGTCTATACGTATACCGGAAAAAATCTAAGTGTGTGCTAATACAGCTTCCCGAGGAACTAGCACGAAGGGGTAGGTGGGGGAGAGTTCGACGATAAAAACGAGATTCTTGAGGGTCAGAGGTCACGGATATTTATACTACCCCGGCCAGGATAACCTCAGATTTTCATCGTGTCAAAACTAAACCCTTTTTCAACCTGCTGACAGTTGGCATCATTGCGCTGCCTAGCAATTACGTGACCAAACCAAAGGGATTCATCTCATGCGAATACATCGTGAATCAACCAGGAACAACCTAAACTGACAAAACTGGGATAGAAAAATAAAAAAAAATGAATAAGTAATTGACGGCTTTTTGACGACATGTCACTAAACTAACGGCAGAAAGCAGTAGACAGCTTTCAGTCAGCTCGGTTTTCATTAGGATATATTGAAAGTGCGGAAATTAAACGTACCAGCAGCAGCAGCAGCAACAAAACTGAGGGGGGTGGGGTTGTGTCGTACCTGCAAACCCACGTTTAATCAGATTAAGTTTCACGAGGAGCCAGAGAAAGTTCGATCGTTATTCTTCAGAAACCCGATCGCGGTACTGTTGTTAGGTTCCTATGTTGTTTTTCCCAACAACACGTCTACCGACACATGGTTTTTCTGGCTGCTGCTCTGACTTTTTTTTTTTTCTTGTCAGGGGGGAGAGGAGGGTATTATTGGAGCATTGGCCTCCTCAAGATAATGCTCATTGGAGCTCTGCAAGACAACCCTTGCAAGGCACAGCTGCAGGCTGGATGGACAGAAACGCCATTACCAAACAACTGCCCACTTACTCACCTAACCACGTGAAGGCGGGGAGGGGGCAGAAGGTGTAGGAGGGGGGCCTCGGGGGCCACGGTTGTTATCGTGGCAAGCAAGCAATATGTGAAAGAGCGAGGCTTCACGAACATGAACAACGAGCAAGTCATATTTGAACTTGGGCGGGGCGAGAAAAAAATACGGAAAAAAAAGTACCATTTTGCTCTACCATCCAAGCTGGTAAAAAGAGAGGAATACATACCTACGGAAACCTCACTTTGGAGGTCCCGGTTTCACACCGAGCGGTGTTGATCGGGATGTGGTAAATGGTTCACGATTAAACGAGCCATAAAAAAAGAGTCGGTTTTTTTTTCCTTCCAAATTTAATAAAAACGAGGCTGGGGGACCCGGAAGAGGCGGGGAAAGGACCAGAGTAGCTGAAGAGAGGGAGAGAAAAATTATAATGTATTCCCTATTAAGAGACGGCAGCATCAACATCAGCATCAGCATCAACATTAACATTAACATCAACCAACATATTACATCGAACGTGATACATCATTAAATTTTTCAGAGATGTGGTAAAAGAGTGTACTCCTCTACCTACATATACAAACCGTTCCTGAGATCTCAAAAAGAGTTCACCCGCAGTCATTCTACGTCACTACATGAAGCACCACCCACCAGATGTCATCATAAGTGCAATTCCACACCACCCACCTGGTCATATTTTTCTTCTTTTTGTTTCAACTGGACCATGGTAACCCACCGCCCCCCCATTCCTTCTTCTCTCACCCCCCCCCCCTTTCCCCCGCTCATAACCCTACCCCTAGTTGACTAGGGTTCATCGCCGATCTCCGATCTTGATTGAATCTAGGTCTTGGTTCAATCTTATCGATAAGCGAGAAGGGCTGCTGCCTGTTAGCTGCTCTGATGATGTTGGTAGGTGATGTTGGGTGCTGTGATGGTGTGGTAATGATGGTAAATAAATACCATTATGTCATGGCTGTAGACTCAAAGTGGACTGGGTGGGTTGCTATTTGTTGCGAGGGAACACGGTACTTGAACCTACGGGCCAAGGGGTGGATTTGCGCAGGGAGGGGAAGCTGAGGAAGTTGGTTACCTACATCTGACAGGGTGCACAATCGTACATGAGTGGGAGAGAGAGAAAGAGCACATGGTTGAAATGCAAGACATGCGGTCTGACTGTGGGGTATCTGTACCGTACATGGAGATAAGTATTTGAGTCTGGAGTTACTCTGCATTTCTCATGATGTGAGAATGCTTACTATCGGATTGGTGGTGATCACATGACATGGATAAGAAAGTGCTGTGCTGCTGTGGCTAATTACAATAATAACCCGGGTGGCATGAGATTTGAATCCCAGAGTATGTAGATAACCATTTTATTCTTGAAAGCTACATAATGTATATAGCTACATACTTAAAACTTTCAGACTAGCTATCCACTCAGCTTTCTGTTTTAATATTGACCCTTTGTTTGTTGGGATCGGATTAGGGAACAGAATTAACGCCACACAGAGGTTGTATGTAGTTCAGTTCAGACATTTCAAGCAGACAACCCTAACCCAGTGCCACTTGTCCCTCGGCCTTCATCTCGTCAACATCTCGAAATATCGACTATTACGCAGCGCAGCGTAAATCCTCATGCATCTTTGAACTTCGCTCCCCAACTCAAGTGTGTAAACGTTTTATGCGAGGATCAAGAGGTCATTGTCAGACCACCCATTAATAATAATCGGGGTAGGAACGCTGCCCCCCCATAATCGCGACTTGGATCGCTTCTTACTATTCTTATCGTAAGCACGCCTAGTTGAGCAGGTAGCTATAACTATCCAGTCCTATCATTACCATAATTCCTAAGAACACCAATCAATATGGTGGCCCGTACACTGTCAATGATTATCATCTTTCTTGCACTCTTCCTCTTACATAGCCTCTACACTTACCTTCGCTCCCCTCTCCGTCGCATCCCATCTGCACATCCAACAGCGCCTTTCACAAGCCTTTGGATCCTTACCCGAACACTCACGGGCCGGCGCAACCGCTCTATTCATGCTGCGCATGTAAAGCACGGACCAATAGTTCGTCTAGGCCCTACCGAAATCTCGATCAACGACCCCGTCCTTATCAAGTCCGTCTATGCCCGCTTTGACAAATCGCCGTGGTACTACATCTTCAAAAACTACGGGTACCACATCCCATATTGCAATTGTAGATAGAAGCTCATAGTTAGATATAGCTCTAAGCCACTGTTCTCGCTCATCCATGGCCGCGAGCACTCACAAAGGAAGAGGCTGATCGCAAATATATACTCCAACAGCACAATCACCTCTTCCCCGGCCCTTCTGGAAAGCACACGGAAAATTCTTGGGGAGAGACTGACCTCGCTTATTGATACCCGAGAGGTTCACGAAGTGCACGAGCTGTACAATGCTCTCACGTTGGACCTGATAACGTCGTACCTCTTCACGCCGCGACACGGGACAGACTTTGTCCGTGATGAAGCTGCACGCAAGAGGTTCCTGGTAGATCTGTATCAGAGTCGGCGTCCTTATTTTCCGTGGTCAAGCGAGGTTCCGGGACTAGTGAAATGGGTTGAAAGGCTTACGGCCGGAAAGGTGGAGATTGTACCGAGCTGGGTCGACGATGCGAATGATGAGATCGAAAAGTGGTGCCTAAAAATGTGCGACGCTGCTGAAGCAGACATGCCGACCAAAAAGGGAGCGAATGAGGATTGTGTTTACTATAGGCTCCGCTGCAATAATGCACTTGATAGAACTGATGCCGCAAGTGAAATCCTCGACCATATCGGTGCTGGCCACGAGACCACGGGTACAGCATTGACCTATGCCACGTACAACCTCTCCATCTCACCAGAACGGCAGGCACGCCTTCGCGATGAACTCAAGACGGTGGAGAGTCTGTGGCGGTTTAAGGATATCGATGTGCTGCCATTCCTCAATTCTGTGGTCTTGGAGACATTGCGGCTTAACTCGCCAATACCGGGGTCCCAGCCAAGAACAACTCCGGACGGTGGCTGTATGCTGGGCGAATTTTATGTTCCAGGAGGTGTGACGGTGGCGGGGCAGGCGTACAGTTTGCATAGGGCCTTTTGGAGTGATGCAGAAGTGTGGCGGCCAGAGCGGTGGGTGAACAATGAAGAGGGGAAGGAGGGGGAGAGGTGGTTGTGGATGTTTGGCAGTGGGGGGAGGGGGTGTGTGGGGAAGTGGTTGGCAGCTTACGGTGCACTCCTCTCACCACTCTTGATATATGATAGTGAGCTGATATGAGGGGTAGAAATGAAAATGACACTGGCATGTATTTATTCCAATTATGAGACAAGGATAGTGAATGATGAGGGTATCGAGATGGATGATAGGTATGGTTTCCCCCTCTCGAGCTCCCTTTTTTCTTTCTGTCTGTTTGGGGCTTATGCTGTGACAGGTATACGTCAGGCCCAATATCCAACCAATTGATGGTGGGATTCCACAAACTGCAGTGATGATGTGTCTATTATACGATCTTTAATATTCAACACTTTTGGATGAATGTCTGCCTGACTTACTCTGCTCCGTTTCATTGCCCCCCTCAACCCGAATATTAAACCTAAATAACCAGCCTTCATCTGTCTCCAACGTGATTACAACATCTCCCCGATTCGTCTGATCGAGCCACATGATGTCAATCTACTGGTGTTGCGTATCGGGTATTCGTGATTTGTTGTCATTCTCAAAGCACAATTGATACGCACCTCTGATCATGAAGATGTTTACCGGGTTTGAGCGTGGTTGCAGAGGTACATGTTTGTTATGTATATGGGTCGATGTATATAGGGCGTAGGCATTTATCGTGGATCGCTGACGGGTGCCGTGGGGTTGTGTTACTTCAATAAGGTGGTGTTCATGCGAGCTGAAGTAGATAGTTGAGGAGGGGATGAAAAGGGGGTTCAGTCGGAAGGTTTTTAGGAGAGGAGCTGACTGATTGAATAATACTTGAGCCGTGTGAGAAGAAAAACAGCACCTCCGCTTTCCCCCACCTCGTTGGAATCGAGAAAGAAAGCAGCGGCCCACATCGGAAAAATAAGGTAAAAATGTCCGGCGACATGCATTGATGGGAACCATCTGTTTCCGTTTGCTCAACACGAATCTACTGTACCCTCATTGTACCTGCACGGGAGTGAGAGTGCCAAAGGAGGGTCCATCGTCTATTGATAAGATTGTTGGCGAAGAAGAAACTTGCGATGAATAACGAATTGTACTAGCCAGAAGAATGTTTGCCCATTCCCAAAATGGCCATATAGTCCGTTATTGCCCGTCACAGCCAATCACTCTGTCCATTCTTATCGTTCAAGGGGTTGGGGGTTGGGGGTTGGGGGTCGAGTATACATACCGTAGTAGAGATCGTGATGATTGAATTGTAATTAGAGGAGAACGTCTGGCCTCTAACTAGATTTTTGTTTAGGCCAGCTAGCAGGCCAGCTAGATTGTTTGACTACAGTTGTGACATACGTAACCAATTGCTACGTGTGCGATGTGACAGTATGTACTCAGTCTACATGTACGGTTATCATTTCCCACCCAGCGTTTACCGTAACCTTATTCCCCAGCCAATAAGGCCTGGAGCAACCTGAGAGGGAGGAAGGGAGGGATGGGGGGGGGGGAGGGTTCGTACAAGGTACATGTATCCCAGTTGGTCTGATTATATATCTCGGGGTATTAAACATACCTATTCGTCAAGAGTTTTGGATAACCAGTTCCCGGATTCGAAATTTATTTTGGTAGAGTATAAGTGTCTGACCTATCATATCTGTCAGATATACCCGAGTAGCCATGGTGTTCATATCTCTGGCTCAAAACACTACCATGGTGCTTTTTCTACTAGTACTGAACATGCAATTCCCTAATGCAATTCACTTCAGCCTCCAACCGAGCCCATGAAAGTGGAATCAGGTTGCTTAGGTATAATAAAGCCACCTTCCCCCTAGTTCCTGCTTTCCTTCGGGCAAACAAGCAAACTTTCCAGAGATAAACCAGGATATTATATCAGAGACGTTATAATAAACATCTACAGCTACGGCCACACGAGCACATAAAGACTTAGTAATTAACCAGGGCATTGTGACAGGAAAGAGCTGAGTACCTTTACCGTGTGGGCATGGGAAGACCTCGCGTACCATTCCATTGAAATCCACGAGATTTATCGGCGTCGATGTACGATGTTCTGAAGTGATGGAGACTGTGCGTGGAGATGGATATAGAGTGTATATCTAGCTAATAAGAGATGAATATAAGGACAGAGAACCAAAAAGAAAAAAACATGAGCCTCGCCGCAAAGTACATGTATTTTGCTGATCGCCCTAGCGCCGCCTACCCCGCTAATACATAATACACAGTACTAGCTTAATTCATATGCCTGCCACTAGCTAATAGTGCCCGAGTTAATTTCTCGCCCAAATACTTTCTTGCTGGCTTTAATGTCTGGCGATCTATGTATGTTTGTTTGATTACCAAGCATAGCTATAGATTTAATGCATTAATGGCTACATTTTCAAGTTTGCACATCCATCCATCACCTTAAGCTTCAATCCTCACCTTAAGCTTCAATCCTCAGTTGATCTCTTCAAGCCCTCATAGAACACTCCCTGAAAAATCCGTGCCTTCATATTTATATATATATTTACAAATTACTAGATCTACCCTCGAAACAGTCGAAACAGCTAAACACCACTTGTCATAAAGAGAATAGAACAACAAATCTGCCCTAAAAGCCTACAGGCCTGACAAACTTAACACCATATCTCGCAATGATCATGAATTCGTACCTCTGCATCTACACCCGTTCCGCGCCCAACTCCCTCCTAGACATCCTACATTTCATCATCACTCTACTCCTCCTTCTCATTGGCAAGGTGCATATCAAACTTTTCAAATACTATCAACGCACCTGCTCATCGGGCTCCAGTGCGTCTAGACATCACATAGCTCAAGCTAGGGGGGATTATGAAGGGTACAATATATCTGAGTGGTTGATAAACGTTGATAGTACGCCTCCGTTAAGTGATATGTCGCTGGAGTTTGATGGTTGTCATGACTGCTATTCGGAGTCGGCTGATTGTAGGTGTTTACGCCGTCGTTGGTTGGGCTGTCAGATCTAGATTAGGGGAGTTGAAGATCCGTGGTGGCATGCCTGCCACCCGTTTGATATTGATCATTGCTTTTTGGATCGGCTGTGGACTACCGCACTAAGATGCCGGTTTCAGAAAGGCTTAAGAGAGAGACAGAATTATGAATTACCCCGACCGGCCAGTCTATCGGCGGTGTAGTGACTAGATAGTAATAGTAGTAATGAAAAAACTAAAAAACTTTTCTTTATACAGAAAATATGACCAATCAAACAAAAGAAGAATAGCTTAAGATGGGGGATATGCACACATTCCATGCCCCAGGCCCAATCGAAACTCACTCCATGAACCATGACCCAGCACTGGGATATAGACCTGCACCTGCCATCTTTCTATACGAAAAAGCATGCCACACATATGACCGTCAAATAAGACACCGAGTTAATATTGCGAGACATCGCGCCATTCCAGCAATATCCTAACGATATTCTCGAGTTTCGATGCTGCCGCATCACCCAACACCGTATCTCCCCGAACATCACAATGCCCCGTATCGGCGCCCCTCTCCAAAAGCAGCCTTACAGTCCCCTCATGGCCGCCCTTGACAGCTAGTGCAAGAGGTGTCCTCTTCTTTTTTGATTCCACAGCGTTAATATCCGCGCCATAATCTAGTAGTAGTCTCGCAATATCGGTATAGCCTCCCACTGCTGCTACATGAAGCGCTGTACGTTTATCATTGGACCGAGCTAAAACATCTGCTTCTCTTTCTAGAAGAAGGGTGACCATTGTCTTATTTCCCATTTGTGACGCGTAATGAAGTGCCGTCATTCCATAACTATCTTTGGCGGTGATGTCGGCATTCCGATCAAGGAGGAAGGTGATCCATTGTTCATCCAGAAAAGGGGCCGGTTTTAGGGCAGTAAGATGAAGTACTGTTTGATACATTGCCACTTGGAATTTTGGCTCTAATCGGCGTGGGGGTATTGTGAGGGCGTTTATGTCGAGATGGTTCTCCAGCAACATGGTCATGATTTGAATATCCCCTTGCGATGCTGCCCGATGGAGTGGGGTCTTTCCACTGAAGTCTACAATTGTTAGATCGGTACCAGCATCAACGAGTATCTTGACTATTGCAGCATTCTTGCTACCGGCTGCGAAGTGGAGGGCAGTCTCTTGCTCGTGCGTGTAGGCGTTAACGTATGCGCCTTCTTCAAGGAGTAGCTTCACCAGAGATTCGCGTGGATTATGCCCACGGATAGCTTGGTGAAGTGGTGTATGGCCCATCCGTGTCCTGGCGTGGATATTGGCTCCATAGTCCAGCAATATTCTGCAATTAATGTAGTAAGCATGACCATTCACAAGAAGCGCGCGGGTGTGTTAATTGTAAATTCAGATGATAGATATGCACGTACTTTGATACTGGCTCGTGTCCATGATATGCCGCCGTGTGAAGCGGTGTTTCTCCAACTAAATTCTCAGTATTCACCTCTGAACCAAACTCCAACAACAGCTTTACTGTCAGCTCGTTCCCACTCTTAACTGCGGAATTGAGTGGTGTTGACCCCCACGCACTCCGGGCATTGATATCAGCTCCCCTGTCCAACAGCATTCTGACAATTCCTTCGTCAGAAACCGCCTTGTGAAGCGGAGTAGATCCATTAATTGTCCGGGCAGCGATATCGGCCCCCCGCTCAAGAAGCAACTCCACAAGCTCCGAATGCCCATTCCCTGCGGCCCAGTGTAGCGTTGTGCGGCCACGAATATCAATCTTCTCGTTGATATCGACGACCAATCTCTTCAATACGAGCCTTACGAGTGCTTCGTTTTTGCGCTCCACTGCAGAGCAGAGTCCGGTTTTGCCATCCTGTTTTGCTATTTGACTGAGGAGATTGTCCCGGAGGTTTTCGAGCTGGAAGGACAGAAGTTCTGCTAGACGATGGTTTGTTTTGGAAAGAGAGTTCAGGTCGTTGGCGTTCAGGTGTTTACTGATTATGATAATGAGCTCGTTGGGAAGTCGTAAAAGTGGGAATTCGTCAAGTGACATGGTAATGGTAACAGCAATAAGTAATTGGAGTGGTAGCAGGGTAGTTAGTAATTATAATCTGTTTACTTTTCTTTTGGTTTCACTCCTTCCTCTTTTTTTCCCTGTCTTTTTTCTCTTTTTCTTGAGATGTAGATATGAAGAAAATAAACCGCTTTTCCGTGAAGGGTCTCGATTACAGTGGGCGTGACCGACTGGCAGGAGGGGGGCGTTCCTTTTTGCTGTTTTTATTCAGATATCCCCCAAAAAAATTCGTCACTGGCCCGGTCGATCTGTCCCGTCAGAAAAACGGTCTCTGGATCGAGAACCGATGCGTGTTCTGAGACAGGCCAGCCAATGATCACGATATCGGATCTAGACAGATCTTCCAGATTTCACTATGTCAAACCCGCTTTCCCGCTGGCTCCAATAGAAAGGGGTTACTAGTCCGTGCTCCCATTGTCCCAGAAGAAATTCCAATATCTGCGGAGCAGATTTTGTTAGAAGTACGATTAGCGGTCGAAGTATCAGTCATGAACAACCAATGCAGATTGCAATCGCGCCTACAGAGTACAGGCAGGGTATGCATGTTGTATGTAGGTAGGCTGGTGGGATGAGAACCCAGAGCGTCGGGCTAAACCCTAGAGCCTCCTTTCTGTAGACCGGGATGAGGATGTATGTATTGTCCCGGCTTATATCACCTACAGCTGAGCTGTGGCCCTTCTCTCCTACCTACTCCCTGCCCTGGTTTTAATGGAAGCTTCTCGTTGAGATACTTCTCACCTCGTGTGCCGTACCTAGCTAGTCCTACACTCGATGCCTATTGCCGACGTTCGTGCGTCTTTATCGCTATTTCAACCCCTGAGTTTTATCGAGATTTTTTTTGTCCTAGTGTTAGTGCTGCCAACCGGTTGGTGACTTTGAATTTTTAGGCCCGGGAACCTCTTCGCTAGCTTTCGTTCAGAGCTTTCCAAGTTTCTATGCACATATACAGGTCATACACTGATTAATTTGAGAAGGAGACTAACCCTAACCCTGAGCCTGTACCACAGCCCATCACTCGCCCCCATGCACAGTCCGTATTTTCTCCTTTTGAAAGACCACTCTGAAATTTTGGGATTAGAGGTCTCATGATAGTGGTTCTTTGGGAGGTAATTATGCGCCAGTAGTTGTGGAGAGGCGTTCTAAGGGCCAGTACTCCGGGATAGCGGACCCACAATGCCGTTACCGATCCGCCTCATAAGACACGAGATCCTAGCGAGTAACCATCAGTAAGACCCGACCTAGTTACATACAGCTCGATTGTGTTGTAAATAAATGAGACAAAGACTCCTAGAACAAAAAAAATTCACACATGATAAGCTTTGTCTAGGGGTATGACGCATACCTAGGCAAAGAACTCCAGATGAAGTACTATACTTTGGTTATTCGTATTTGTGTCCTTTCTTTAGATACGTGAGATTTATCATTATTCTAGATGGTGATATAAGAACCACCAATTAATTCTGGATGTGAGGCCTTCCATCGATACCTTGACGTTCTCTACTAGCTATTATTCCGATTAAACAATGGTAAACAGCCACCTATAGCTACCAAGAGTAGAAGGGGTAAAAGTATCGATATAGTATTTCCTCCCGGCGCATATGCATCATGATTTTCGGGAGTTGTGTTGCGTTGTGCACGGGAGGGAGAGAGAGAGTTGCAGGATGGTCTTGGCATGTGGGATTTGAATATTTGCGGTGCAGAGCCCTTCGCATGTGTGTATGACGTAGAATAAGTGCTGTAATAATTGATAAGTCTAGATTTTAGTAGGGTATGTAGGGCGTTATGCTCTCACTAGGTGTTTTCACTAGTTGAATGACGTTGCAGATCGGTCGGCGAAAAGTGTGAATCTATGCCGACCATGTGAATTTTAGAGAGGAAATGCATGTCTCTAACATACAGGGGTCTAGTACTTTGTTCGCGGGCACTCTAGTGAGGAAGGTACATCTGTCAGTCTGTAGTTCCCTGGTCCCTAGTCGTAGGCAAAAATAAGCTCCGCAAGTGGATTGGAGATAGATACGCTTACCATCACTGGTTCGCCAATGTGCAGATAATAGCCTAGGGTGGAGTAAGTCAATGTAGGTACCCTACTATGTATTGTAAGTACCTACATGTAGAGGGCCTACTCTAGGCACATCTGACCCAACCCGCAGCAACGCCTCCCTCCACACTTGCTAAAAAAATCCTTTAATTGATCAGATGATCGAACCTAAATATTTGGGGGGGAGTCTAGACTCTAGTATCCCAGTTAAAGGCCTACACAATCAATTCAATAAAGAAGCTATCCACTTTCTTTGTGTTTTTGTTTTTCCGTTATTAATGACGGAAAATAAGGGGTATCTGAAACAGAATATCGCGGATGAGCCTATGTGGTTGTTAGGTGAAACAATCTTGCATACGATTGTCCTTCCACCGAGGCGCCTGCAGCTATATGGGTATTTGCTGGATATCGATATGTTAGCAAGATCAGTGGCTATTTGAAACTGCGTAAAGTGGGGACGGTTAGAATTCCCACTCCCATGATTTGGTTTTCGCGGCGTACGCGCATGGGGGCGGATTCTCTATTATGCCATCCGTCCAATTAAGGACTCTCCACAATATGCATATAGTGGTGGTGACCGATAGTGGCTTAGTATCTTCGGACACCAATCACGAGCGGCCTTTCTGGAAGCATTTGGAATCGAGATTAACTAATCCGCCGTATTATGGACTTAAGTTGCAGATACATAGAGCATGCATAGAGCCTGTAAACCTTTGCTGTGCTAGTTATCTAAGATTCCATAACTATTCGTATGGCCCGTTAGGACAATTTCAATTTGTTTACCTTTGCAGCTGTCTTTGGAAATGAACATATCCCTAATACGTTGTAGATTTTGCTCTCACATGTTTCGAACAAATCTAACACATTCAAAGCGTTCTCGTATTAAGCAGATAACTACTGGCTTTGGGGCACATACATATTTACTGCAACCATGCCACTGTTCTTTGGCCTCAGAGCCCCAAAACTAGCCCCTTGCTCCCAGACTATGACTCCAGAAAATAGAGTTAGTCATATAATCTGATAAGTGGATTTGGGAGCCGATACTTGCTGGGATGTATATAAAGCTGGTTTCATTTATGTAGAGGCGTATCGCACGGATCCTGTAGGGAGCTATGTTCCATGATAACCCAGCTCCAACAATATATCCAGACTGTACCGAAACTTTGATAGCCTGATAATCAATACAATGACAATCCCATGAACCTTCGGCTCATGTGGTTGTTTGAGCTTCAGCTGCAGCGTTGCATATATAAATACCACTAAACCTGGCGAAAATCCTTTCGTCTTAATGATAGACTGTTAAATTTATGTAGAGCCGTAGTAACTCCACTGCTAGCTACGGTGGCTCATGTGGGATGCATCCTCTTGGGCAAGAAACACACATAGTCGTTGGTATTTCGATTGTAACGTGTCGTCATTGGATCTCCTTAAAGTCTATGTAGTGTTAACCCACCTAAGTAGTTCACTGTAAAGCTATCGGAGATTATGACTAGGGTGCTAGTATAGTCCTCTCGATCCCTTTCGAAAGCTGTGACAAACCCAGTGATATTGTAAACTCCAGACTCCGTTGCTGAAGGATGTTTGAACGACTGGTCGACGCTGCAGAGTTTCCTGGGCGAATATCGTCAGTAATTCCGTACAAAAACCTTATCAAGATTTCCTTAGCCTAAACCTAAGAGAATGGTTCAATCAAAGGAGTACGAAATGAGGGAGGAGAGGGCCCCATACATGTAACGAAGAGTAAATCAATACTTAAGTATACGTATACGCGATAGATTAGACCAAAAGCACATGTATGTATGTCTGTTGAGCCGCCAAAGTTTAAATAAAGCGGCCCCACATGTACGCCGTAATGGTGATACTGAGAACACGTCGCGTCTCTTGTAGATCGACAACATCAACACCAGTTGTCAATTGGTCAGTCCTATTATCATAAACCCGGGATATAAGGAGATACATGTAGTTCTTGCTAAAACAACCACTGCTCCTCCTACGGAACTTTCCACCGAAGGGAAGCTCGGATCTTATCTTTAAGCGCCTATGAGAATGTGTGTAGCGCGCTATATATTTATTTGTACTTAAATATATAATAATTATATAATCAGGTACGTACACAAGTAAGTAAATATAAGCTAAAACCGAACCCAACTATATACTTACTTCTGTATAACACATTTTTCGAGCTAGTCTATAGATTTATCCCTCTATATATCGCTCCTCATAGCTATATAGCTATGCCCCAAATTAATCATTCTATTCAACTTATCGTTACGAGGCGACAGAATTTTTGAATACAAGACCGTTTCGACTACCAATATTCATTCCCCCTAACTTTTAAGGCCTGACACGTTGTGATGAATGGGGTGTGGTCCTTCAAGTTGATCCTCTTATCTTATCACCAGCCCACCGTGGGGGCCAGTACTTAGACGAATAGATAATAAATCAACGAACGAGTTCCAAATTACTACTACCGAGAGTTACGTGTAATTGCAAATGGTTCTATGCTTAATGAGTTAGCTCAAAGAATATGAATATATTGAGCAAGCCCACTTGAGGTAAACCATCATTCTTCCCTTGACTTAGTCCAAGGTACGGGTATTAATATCGTTACTATGCTTACAGGGGAACGTTTACGCTAATTTGTGGACTCCATTTGGACGTACCATACATAAAACACTAAATACCATGCCCGAGTGATAGTCTATGCATCAATCACCAATACTGCATTCGGAGCGGTGGAAGGGGGTTATTTCGGACCAAATCTCAAGCCGAGAGTCTGATGACCCTTTTTTTACTCTATATAACTTTTTTATATTTTTTGTGGTGTGTAATTTTCCTATATATATGTGCACAGATGGCCGCCTACATATAGAGGAAGGCCAGTATATAATTTCTTGATCATAGTTACCCCATAGCTATCAGTTCTAGATTGACCCTGATTCCCCAGAAATCCACCGCAAGCCCTTTCTACTCTCCCAGTCAAAGAGGATCTTAAAATCTATATAGCGTAGATTACCTGCCTCGAGCAGCATCATGAACCCCGACAAATGAATCGAAATCGGCCCCTCGCGGAACTGAATTTCCCGCTCATATAAGTCTCACTAGGTTATAGGAAGTCTCTCTAGGATATATTAGCAATCATCTTAGTGATCCTTTATAACAAGGGGCTTGAATTGTGGGCTTGGTAGCTGTTCCATGTCTGATCCGCCTATTCCCTGGTTTTTCTTTACCGAGGATATCAACATTTCTCAATTCAGTCTATAACACAGTTATTAACACAAATTAATCACGTGCCATCACTCAGAAAACCAAAATCTGAATCCATGAACTTAAATAGGTCTCGAGAAATGAAACAAGGAAATAAGCGCCAGACTGATCCGCATCCAGCTAACAGATATCATAGCTGGCCACCAACACCGGGTAGGGTTATCATGTTTCATGCAGTCTTATCCGGAAGTTAAAAGGTGGTAGCCCGCAGCTAGCTTACGCCAATTGCTTTATGTAGATAGGTTGCGCCAAACAACTGTAGGTACAACAGTTGAAAATCCGACCTCAAGATGGGGTAGTACTTAGCAGCGGGCGCAATACAAATCCAGGCAATCATTCAGCAGCATTTCCCGACAACCACAAATCCGATCCCGTAATTGAAAAAAACCTGAGCTTTGTCTTGTATTCTGAAACAAGTCTTGAGACTTTTTGCCTATCTACACAAAGTGGTTCTCTGATCGTCATAGCCAACACGATTACCCTTTCTATTGGGTGCCCTAAGTTGATAACATGATCTGAGAAGTGGATTTATCACTGTATATATATAGATCTACGTACATATGTATCTGGTCTGAATGTATTAATAGTTGTCTGAGTTATATATATATATGAACAACACTGCTCTCGGGGCATACAGTTCATATTGACCACGTACCATTCTAGTAAAATCCCCTTAAAGCATTCGAAGCTTCGGTACTTTGGCTGGAAACCAGGGTTAGGGCTAATGCGAGGACGGCTGTAGGTATATGTCGATCTTATATAGCTTATGTACCATTCCCGTCGAGCGTACGAGCTATGTAGATCCTTAACATGTCCATGGCAACTCACTATATTAGGGAATTTTAATTCTCGTATCAGATTAGTTAATTGTTAAAAGGGAGATAACGATATTTGTTAGAGTGAGCCACACTCTTGGCACCAATATTTGGGTCAGTACTTACTGACTACACAACTCTCCAGTCTACACATACCTAGTACCAATTATAGCATCACCATTAAAACTTGCATGGTCACATCACATGAGCCCACCAAGCTAAGTGGGTTAAAAAATGTGCGCTCCTGTATGCAGGATGCACTGTACGCACAAAATTACCGTCTCAGCCTTGTGATGTCAAATTGAAAGGCCGACTGACTGAGTGTGAAGATATGATGTATGCGGAACAAAACCGTATACTTATCTATCGCGGATTGCTCAGTTATATGCGCGACTGTTGGTATTTCAAATGTTCTAATTGTAAAGTAATAATTGTTGGTTATTACCGGAAGTTACCGGAGGTTACCGGAGGTCAGAGACAAGTACTTACCAACTCCACGAGTCCGGCGAGTCCTAGGAAGCTGTAATGTTAATGTGATTATTCTTGACTTGTTACACGTACTGGGCGAATACCAAGACTCAGTTCCCAAGGGTGATATTCGGTTTGACTGTGTGTAACTGGATGTGTCATATTCATAGGTTATCACTCGGCTCTTAACTGAAGACTTGGAAAACGTACTAAGGATATCTTGGGAGGTTTAGGCCCATAGATTAGATGTAGTATCTCTCACTTCAATAAGAACGTTTCACTAGGCAAGGCGTAGCTATGAAACGATTTAGTTTGTACTCATGGATTATCACTCGATTATGTGCCATATTGATTCGAGGGTGGGGGTCACACAAAGCGATATACATATGTGGTTTCTTCACTCAGGACCGCGCGCGCATCATCTCCGAAATTATCCGATGGTAAGTACTTATACATATAGGTTTATGTCTTTGAACCAAGCCTTACGCATATCATCTACTGTGTATATACTTTATAGGCCATTCATCAAGTTTATAGCCCCGCAAACATTGCGCGTAGCGCCGACAAAAAATATATACATCAAAACATTAAAGAGAGTTCAGTACCTCGGATTCCCACATAGTCACCTAATGCAGTACTTACGAAGCGATACAAGGCTTGGGAATAGCAGAGCTGACGGGATGCCCCATTTTCCTTGTTCTATGACCGAACACGTTGGAAAGGCGGCTCAGCGGTTGTAATACGTGGTAGTGATAGCCATAATTAATATAATTCTCACTATGAAGATACTGCATATGCCGATACACTCCCGATGAGGATATTAATTACAAATCAGTGGTCTCAGTTTGCTATTATACTAGTATCCGCTTTATGAGGATTTTCGGTCCCCGTATTCATATATACCACATACCTTAGAAGCTATGACGAAAACTTGTCAGACACCCATCCCTTGGATGATGCGTTTGGGTTGATTAATTAACTCTACATGTACTTACATGTATTATAATTAAGAGTATTTACTTGAGTATATAAGTACATGTATACATGTACATACTTACATATTGCAAGTGAGAAGACACCCTTAATTCACGCAACCTTGGAGAGTGGTGTCTTCAGCTCACTTACCCCTACACCCGAAGTACCTACTACAACTTAATACTATTTTTTTTTTTAAATTCTGCTGACGTTAAATGTTACGTATCATCCCATGGCCAGAAAAACGATCGACTCTCGTTGCCAATTGGTTTGTGCAAATTAAACTAGCTACATGTAGGTTAGTGACGTTGCTCGTGATCAAAACTACCCCATATTGTAATACATTTTGTCTTTGAACACTTGTTATAATATAATCTTACCAGTATAAGAGGCTAAGTAATATCATTCTCTCTCCCTCCTCCCCTCTCTCGCTTCTTCTTCTCTCCCGACTCAATCGTTCATTCGTCTGGGTTCTTGGGTTAAATACAGATGATTACGTACGTGTAGAGGAAGAAATATTTTGCCTGTAAGTGCCTGAAACCGAAAGAAGTAAACAAACGCATAACTAACTACACAAAAGTATCCGAGCTTCGTGGAGAACTAAGGCCACGTACCAAATACATTTTCAGATACATGGGCGACGCCTAAGGCACATACATACGTACATACATACATACATGACTCTAGGCTAGACCAATGATAATGGGTTCGAGTTTTGTATCCATTTGGCTCATGGAATTTCACAATGAGGTCTAATTTACCTTCTTATTCACATTCTGAACCAGGCTAACCTTCAATGTTTCGTATCGACATTGGTCCAGATGGCTACAACATCCGGGCCAGTTCAGTTCCCAGCATCACCCTAAACGCAATGCATAACGCGAATGATTGTTTTTTTTTTTTCAATTGAGTTTGGGACCTATCCCACAAGCTTCCATATAAATTCAACATAATGGTTCCATTATCCGGATATAAACTCTTAGCCAGCCAATAACTTTCTCTTGAGCCCCCCTGACAACAAACCAAGATACTCTGATCATTTCCTTTTTTGGAGACATCTAAAATATAATCAGTTAAACATCCCATGTCAACATCAATAAAATATGGAAGAAACAGGTACTCTTGTGCCATCATGCCCTTCATAGCATGGTCCTTGTCTGCCAAAATAAAAAAATATACATGGTGTGGAATTAAACCGCCAACGGGACCCGGTGGGAGAGTCTTTCTCTACGTTGTCAATGAGCCCAAGATACTGCACTGTGATCATTTCCGTCTACATTACCCGCGATTGCGTAAACAAACAATAAAAGCAAACATCAATATGACTGGAAAAACATCCTAGCGATAAAAATGATGTAGATACTTGCCTAGTATCTCCATATTTTTACCCCTCAGAGGTAGGGCAATTCAGACTCCTCCCATAACACCCCACTTCTATCTGTCAAAACACTGATATAATTTGCTGCTAAGCGGGACCCCGTAACTTGACCACCCCTCCCTTTGTAACTGAACCAGTCATCTACCACACGTTACGTTCTCGCAAACAACTACTGGCTCGCCGCTGTTTCGAATCTAGATCGCAAGTGCCAGAATTAACCGAACCCCCCTCCTCCCCCTGTGCCTAGGGTTGGACTTAGTTGGTCTGGATAGAAAGCACCCGCTCTTGGGACTGCGTTTGCTCCTCCTGCTCCTCCTCCTCCTGCTCCTCGCCACCTCTAATCCTCCCCCTCCTAAGGCAAGACAAATACAAGGAAGGAAATGGGATACGGGAAAACAAACGACTGTTAGCGCAATAATGCCTCTCCCTCAATTACCTCACGAGAAGTTTAGACAAGACTCACGGAGGGTACAGTGATACAATGGCAAATAACTAAGCAGAAAGTTCATCCAGAAAGGGTTCCAAAAGTAGATCACTCGATCTAGTATCGATCGATCTTGCACTCCACCAGCGTATTATCTTTCTCTCGGAGAAGGATTGACGGGATATTCGGTGATTAAAAGCTACCTTTCCCTGACTAGGTGTAACTGTAAAAGAATGTCCCCCTCCAGCCCCGTGCTCACACGGGCACGCACGGGCCAGCTAGGGGATATGCAGAGCATCTACCGATTCGACGGCCGGTCAAGAGTAAGGGAGTGGCACGGAATGATTGGTGTGAGCACTACTGGACCGACATGATGGTCTTTGGGTCATTGTGGTCACGGCTCAGGGAATCGGACGATAACTGGTAAGGTACGCAAGTAGATCTACATGAGTACATAGCGTACCAAGGTAGAAGAGGTTAAAATACCGTTGGATCAGAGCAGGTGAAGTTTATGGATGGGTCCTCGCGAGAGTACTTGCCATGTCAAGTAAAGAAATATTTACCGCACTCGTATATACCGCCTATAAAAGTAGGCCTAGCTAGGCACTACATACATATACACGGCGGGCTGGGGATCTACATACTACATATATAGGTTTGGTAAGAAGGAAACCTGGCAGAGATATACTTTTCATCACCAAACTCAACCCCAGGAGTACCACGCCGAACCCCCTCATGGCTCACCACCTCCATCTTGCCACATACTCACCAAGCCGATCACCAGTCTCTATTGAAATCCGGCACGAACAACTCAGGCTCAAGCTGGCCTGCCTAGAATATATCATCTCGTATCAGTTTGGTTTGGTGTGTGGCTATTGCATATGTGGCAGGAGCAGTCTTATTGGTCCAGGACTGTGGTTGGTGGATTGAGCTGGTTGGCTAGTTCTGTGGGGGGAGGGGGGTCACATTTGTGTGGGGGAATATATTGGAGGGAGTGATAGTTCATGACCCACGCGCTCACATAGTGAGACAGCCACGTCCACCGGGCCCAAAACAGCCGGGAGGGGGGGGTGAGATTGGATTCGCTGGCCAGCTATTATAGGTGACGGACAACGTTTTGAAATCGTGTGGTTTCATAGATGGATTGCGTATTTCCATGATATTGGAATATGACAGTACTAGGGAGGGTGGGAAATAGCTTGTAATCCCCATGCCGAAATACAGAAAAGGGTAGAGAGCTCATGAAAATTTTACAGAGTTATATAAAATAAAAACAAAAAACTATATCTACAAGATTGAGGCCACTTAATCTGCCAAGCAGGGGATTATAGCTAGCTGGCTATTCCCCGTCCCCAAGCTCTGCGCCGGCCCAATGTAATGTACCAGCCAGGGGGAGCGAAAAAGCGTACCTGCATATATACGCCACCCAGGATGATGACCCTCCCCGGCAGACACCCCAGGCCAACCACAGCGCTCGATATGAGATCTGTAATGAACCCGCGCGCGCGGAGAGTTCATCTCATCGATCCCAGCGAGCTATAGCTAGCTAGCTAGCAAGCCAGCCAGCCAGCTGCCCATGGCCAACCCAACACGACCCGAACCAGAGAGCACCACCATGCCATGCCATGCCATGTATCGTATCGTAGCCAGCCAGCCAGCAGCGCAGGGGAATGGATGGGGGGGGGGGGGAGGAGGCACAGCTAGCTAGGTGGTATGTCTAGGTAGGTGACAAGTCACCCACCCATCCATCCATCCATCCATCCATGGGTGCAAAAGGGAAAGAAAAAAGGAAAAAAAAAAGAAAAAAAAAAGGCCAGGGCTGTGCCTTTCGGAGATTTAGAATGTCGGGATATCGATCGGGGTTTTTTGGAATTGGTGGTAGTGGTGGTGGTGTGTGTGTGTGTGCAGTATGTGTGCAGTGTATATGTGTGTGTGTGTGTATGTGCTGTGTGTGTATGTGCTGTACATACTTGCTGCGCTGCAGACGGCGGTCCATGGATATCAGATGAGGAGGAGGAGGAGGAGGGGAGGAGAGGGGGAGAAGAAGGTGGGATGAGGAGGGGCAGCAGCAGGTAGGCAATCGTGGAATTTCCACCACCACCACTACCACGTAGATGCGCTGGTGGTGGTGGTGGGTCAATTGTCTTTTTTTCTCCTCCTCATCCTCTTCTCTCCTTCCTCTCCTACCTCTTCTTCTTGCATATGTCCTCCCACGTACGTCCTATACCCGGTGATGGTGGTGGTTGTGGTTGCGGTTGTGGCTATGGAAGGGTACCATGGAGATGGATACGTTGAGGGGTGCATACATATATCGATCATGCGGATGCGCATCACCTCCCATCACTCCTCCTCCTCCTCCTCCTCCTCCTCCATATGGTCCACTCACTCAATGGCTGGACGGCTTCGAGAAGCGTGGAGGAGAGTCATGACACACATCATTACATAGGTCGCAGAAGTCATATCATGTCAGTAGATGTAGGTAGGTGTGATATACATGACATGAATGTAGGTAAGGTAAGGTACGACGTACATGTAGCTAGAGGCAGGTCCTCATCTCCTTGCCTTGCCTCACCTCATGATGCCTCACTTACCCAGTGCGCTCTCTACATGATACTGTACTGTACGGATACCCCCCCCCCGCCCATAACCCACGCATCTCTCCCCCCTCCCCCCATATCATGTCCCTTCATCTAATACCATACCATACCATACCCTGGATCTCATCTCTCTCTACACCCCAATCCATGCGCGCACCAAGCAAACACTTCCAAATGCGATGGGCGCTCAGATACCCGCACGCACGCACCTCACCTCCAAACAGATCACAGGGGGACGGAACGGCCGGACGGCCGGACGGACGGGCGGGGAATTAAATGAGACATTTGGGGGGGGGGGGTTTTTTTCTTCCCTCTCACCCCCCCCCCCTCTCACCTCCTTCTAGATGTGGAAACTGGATGGAAGGTTTTTTGTTTTATTTTTTATTTTTATTTTTTTTTGTTGAGATCGAGAGCGGGACGGGTCGATCCTTATGGAAGGGTTCTGGAAGGAGTGTCACGTGATGTTGAGATCTCGGAGGTAGCCGTGGGGGTATTAATAATGGGATTATGAACGGGTCTTGAAGTGTTTTACAGGGGAGGGACGGGTGTGGGGGGGAGGGGAGGGGGTGGTTTGGAGTAGAGTATGAGTAGTGTAGATATAATTGTAGGTACTGTTAATAGGGAGAGGGAGAGGGGGGGAGAGAGGGTACGTAGATAGATACATGTAGTAGTAGTTTTATTGTTTTATTGTTTTATTGTTTTATTGTTTGTTAATAATTAATCTGGGGTGGGGGGATGATGGATGATAGTTTGTGATTGCGCTCATGAGCAGCAGTCAGTTCCTTGCATGTCACATCGTTCCCCTTTCGAGTGAGTGAAGAAGGACCCTTGGGGGGTGGGGTGGGGGGTGGGGATTACATAAACCTCCATGTCCATCCATCCTAGCGGCAGACAGCAGACAGCAGGGAGCAGGGAAGGGAAGGGAAGGGAAGGCAAGGTGGGAGGGATGACAACGTCCTGTACCTACGCCCATTTGCAACCCGGAAACGAAACAACGCCCACCCACCCACTGCTACAGACCCCCGACCTGCACGTGGCAGGCGAAGGTGGTACGAGGAAGGATTTTTTTTTTATTTATTTACTTTTTTTTTTTGGACTCTTTTTTTTTTGTGTGTGTGCGTCGTGTGTGGTGGTGGGGAATACGGAAGGGAAGGGAGGAACAGAACAGACACAACACAGCACAGCACGAGGGGGAGGGAGAGGGGAGAGGAGGATCAGGAGGAAGGAGGGGGAGGAGGAGGAAGGAAGGAAGGAGGAGGGATGGACAGACAGCTCGAAACAGAAGTGCCACGTCGGTGGACGTTATGGGAGTGATGCAGATTACGAGGGAGGGAAAGGAGGGAGGGTTGAAAATGCAGAAGTGGAGGAGAGGGAGAGGTGCATCTGGCTAGGCGAGTTTACATCATCGGTTATGTCTGTCTGTACCTTTAGAGAGGGGGGGGGATGTGTAGTTACATGTATTCAGGAATTGTACATGATGGAGATGAGGAGACGAGACATGTCACTCCTCACTATATACCATGCTATGTAATGCTGAAATTGCTGCCCTTCCAGTCCACTGACCGCCCGGCGCCGGGTGAATAATGATCGAACCCTAACTCCTCCATTGGCTGTTCTCGGGGCATCACATCATGGCTTTTCTCTCTTGTTTCCTGGCTGGTGTGTTTGTGGCGAGGACTGGGATTCGGGCGCTCGGTGGGTGGCTTGATCTGGGGCTGGGACGGCGGGACTGGGACTCGACTGGACTGGACTGGGCAGGACAGGGACAGGGACAGGGTCTCGGTGACGTCGGTCGGTCGGTCGAGTCGACGAAACGAGAGGGACGTACGGACTTCTTCAGTTCGGGATGGGGGTGTGTGTGTGGGAGTGAGGGTTTATCTCAATTCTCGCTCGCTCGGGGAGAATTAATTGAGTTGAGCTGAAAGAAAAGAAAGAAAGGAAGAAAAGAAAGAAAAGAGCATAAGGGAAATCATAATCATGTCGGCTGGCACTGCACTGCAGTAGGTATGTATGTGGTAGATCATCAGAGCAAGAGCATACTACTAATTCCATGACGTTTCCGAACACGACCAATATTGCATACACACAAAAAAGTGCCAAGTCCCCCTATTTGTATGGTATGCAATATTGGTCGTGTTCGGAAACGTCATGGAAGGACGAGTAGAGTAAGTAGAGTGAGGAGGGAACATCGACAGGGGTAAACAACACAACAAGCAAAACCTCCCCCTCCCCACCCCTACCCCGAAGAAGAAGAAGAAGGGGAAAAATATAATTGTGCCTGCTCTGCGGGTACGTATACGTCGATCTAATTCTCTTCACATATAGGGTCCAATTTTACCTCCTCTACACCTGAGCTCCTATGTACTCTGTGTATCTACCAGGTAGCTAGCTAGCTAGTAGCTACAAGCTAGCTAGGAATATCGTTCCCCTCCCCCCCCTCCACCCCCGAGGAGGTCAAAGTCATGAGAAACATCAATTGCATCCGTCTAGCTAGCCCGGTCGGATTATCTCTCGCTCTAAGTTAGGGGGGGGGGGCGGGATGTTAAAACTTGGATAGTAATTGCAATGGCTTTTTTTTTTTTTTTTTTTTTTTTTTTTTACCTTTGATGTACATATATTATAACAATAGACGTATGTTTCTGGTTTGCCTTTTTCTTTTTTCTTTTTTTCTTTTCTTTTCTGCCTCTGCTTTCTTTTTTACATTTACTTTTCTCTCTTTTTTTTTTTTCTTTCTTTCCGTCCACTCGTTCAATTCAATCCAATTCAATCCAATTCGACTCGACTCACTTGGCTCCGGCTTCCCCATCCCTTCGGACCTGAGCTGCGAGAATACGTTCACGGCCGGCACAGCGGATACCGACTGCTGCTACATCTTCACGAAAAAAGGGAAAGAGAAAAAAAAAACTCTCCCTACCGCATAAAGCAGAGAGATCAGATCAGATCTCCCCGTACGTACGTCCCGCCATCACATTCGGTCGGCCTCTAGAGCTACATACCTACTCTACCTGCTCCACCCACATACATACACCCTACATACACCCTACATACAACCTACCCTCGCTCGCTCGCTCGCTCGCATCCACCTCCTCCATAACAACATTTTTTTTTTCTTTCTTTCCTTTTTGCCAACCCCCCCCCTCGCTGGTGAAAGTGATTGTCGCCCGTATCTATATTCCATATTCCATATTCACTATCCATCCCTAGGGAGGGGAAGGGAAGGGGAGAAAAGGGTATAGGAGGAGTTGGGGGTGGAGGAGGAGGAGAGGAGTTTTTAGCAATTGTTGTAGAAGCTAGACCTAGAAGCAGAAGTCAACACCACAGTAACAACAACAGCAGTAATAATAACAAGAACACATATGGCGGGCATCACGCAGCAGTGGGCCAGCATTTGGAGTAGTGCCAATGGTGGCATCGGCAGTGCGAAGCAGCAGAAGGGCGCTGACCGGGGGAGGGACAGCGCATCATCGCCATTGGAGGGTGAGGGTGAGGGTGAGGGTGAGGGTAATAATAGTAATAGTGAGGACGACTTATCGGTGAGTGGGGGAGGAGGAGGGGGAGGGGTGGTGGTGGGGGGTGGTGGTGGTGAGAGGAAGATGTCTTCATTGATGGATGGAGAGTTGGGGAGGTTACTCTTAAGCTTGGGGGGAGATGAGGATGATGAGGAGTTGGTGGCTGGGGTTGATATTGGAGAAGAGCAATTGAAATTGCTGAGAGAGGGAATGGGAATGGGAAACGTCGGTGTTGGTGGTAATACGACTGCTACTGCTACTGCTACTGCTACTTCTCATACTGCTCATACTGCTAGTACTACTGCTACTATCACTGCTAGTAATACTAATAATGCCAGTACTGCAACTGCTCTTGCTGCTGCTATTGCTACTGCTATTGCTCCTGCTACTACCACCACCACCACTAATACCACTGCCACTGCCACAATCTCATCCGCATCAACCACAACAACAACCATCACTGACTATCCTATTACTTCTACTGCAACTAATAATTCATCCTCTAATACTCGTCCTAATACTGGTGTCAATACCCCAGCTAACCTCGATCTCAATGATAGTTGTAATAATAGTGCCACACCAACAAAATTAAGGCTCAGGCTAATTGCAACAAAACTGTCCACAGCAATTACAAGATCGCCATCACCATCTGCTGCTTCTTCCGTGGTGACCTCACCAGTGTTGGCCAGTTTCTCAATATCGAGTCCTCTTGTATCTCACTCCAGCCACACCATTGCCCTTCGTCATGAGGTGAACGACGTAAATGGTGAGAGCCTCACCTTGCAGCACAATTTTTACCGTGAATCAGGCCCCACCTTTGATGGGCAGAGACCAACCTACCACAGCTCTCACTCAGCCGTTAGACCTACTACTGCAGTCCCCTCCTCAAGTTCTTCCTACACATTCTCCGATCACTTAAGCTCTCTTGGCTTGCCGGACCCAATCACCCTTCACAAGTCTAGGTCAGCCAACGACCTGTCTCTCTTTCTCCCACTCGATGAATGTCTCCCGCCTATCCCTCCCTCACTTTGGGGGTCGCGCCAGCAACACGCCTGCAAACACGCAGACACGTTCACAGCTGGCCAGGTGGCAGCCTTGTCCGACAACCACCACCAGCAGCAGCAGCAGGAGCAGCAGCAGCAGCAGCATCACCACCACCACCACAATCATCACATCCACAACCACACTACTCTCACTCACACTCTCACTCACACACTCACTGAGAATCACTCAATCCTCAACCACGAAAGTATCCCCCCCCCCGCCAGTACCGAGGTGGTCGTAGCTCCTCCCACTACTACCAGTCCTCTTCTCTCTTCACTTACTCCTCCTCAACTGGGAAAACCTAAACCTGCACTCGCACTCGGTCCACCCCTAACATTCTCTTCTGAGGAAAAGATCTCCCCACTCAGCCCCGAAGACGCAATCGCCAGTCCTGGACGTCGGCCCTGCCATGAAACGTCGTCCACCGTCTACTCTTCGTCCTCATCGTCCCTCACATCACCTAAACCAGCTCCGTCTTTGTTGTTTGACCCCGAAACTTCTTCGTTCTCCGAACAACACAATCGTTCTCTCTCTACCCCTCCCCCTCGTCCTCCTCGTACCCACGTTTCTCCCGTAAACGACCTCTTCAACACACCTCCGTCGTTGTCATTGTCGTTGTTGTCGTCCGGTACTTCCGATAATCGGAAATCGGAGTTGTTGACAGAACACTCTGGCGACGCCGTCCCCCTCGCCGCCGTCTCATCTTTGTATCCATCGTCGGCATTAGCATCAACAGCAGCAGCAGCAGCAGCAGCAGCAGCAGCAGCACAAACACCGAAAAAAACAGAAGAAGGTGAAAACGTCAATCTTTTAGCCGAATTCCCTTGGTGTGCGGCTGGTCTTGAAGCGGATCCCCTCGCGTCCCCCACATACACGCCAGCTCAGCGCTTTCTTCCTCCGCTTCCGCCTCCACCTTCTCCATCGTCATCTTCCTCTTCCACGGCACCTCAGTCCGGGAAGGAACGCTCGGCACTAGTCATCCCCACCCTCACACTAGAACAATTCTTTTCCGATCCAACGATGCCGAAGCTGCGGTCATCGGATAGCGGTGCGAGCACCCGTGGCCGTCCCGAACCCCTCCGCCCTACCAGCCTTGGGGGTCCAAATGTGCCAAAGGCGCCGTCATCCCCCCACAGTACCCATAGCATTGGGCGTATGTTCTCGACAAAAATACGTGGTCTATTGCACGGCAGCCGCGATAGGCGGGCAAGTAGTCCTCTCAGCCCTCCCAATGTTGCCTCAAGTATCCATGAGGCTCATTTCGATACCTCAAAATTCGTGTCTGCTTCCGTGCCCTCGTCACCGCGCACCACTGCGCACTACCCATTGCCTTTAAACGAGATTCATCCGAGCCTGTTGTCTAGGGAATCGACTGAGGAAGATGACGGATATGGTACCCTCCCCACCCCAAACCCGAGTCCTTTATCGCGGAAAGATTATTCACACTCTGGTGCCAAAGCCTCTTCAGGCCATTCTTCGTATAGGTCTGCGGATTCCCCCACAACACGTACCGAGACAAGCCATGACTCGTCGACAGGGACCGAGTCGACAGGTATTCGAAGTGGTAACAGCTCGTTCCGGAGTTTGGAGGATGAGAAGAAGCGTCCGGATTCTCCCACGAGTCCTATCACTCCGGATGGCGATTACCAGTTTGCCAGGAGCTCACCAGTAAAGTCCGGGTGCGAACACAATTTTACCAAGGGCTCACTTGAGAAGGCCGCAAGTGAATACCACCCTTGCAACAGTTGTGATGATGACGACAGGTCGCAGGAGGTGATTTTCTACATCGACCATAGGGAGATTCAAGCTGCCAATGTCGAGGCACCGACACCCACGGCGGTCAAGCATTCTAGTCAGTTATCGGCAGTGACAGCTTCATCCCGAATTCATCGGCCCATGTCCACCCGATCACGGTCGGAAAGCCCGGCACCTCAACGAGCTCCGAGCTTTGTGGCCTCAATTCGGGAAGAAATTACTGGCCGTGAAACACCATCATTCCTGGCACCAAGACCTGCACCAATCCCGATCCCAGTGGCAGGATCTGCAAAGCCTGCCCTGCATCCCACCGAAGGTGGGTCTAAGCTTCTGCGAATGAGCACCATGAGCTCTAGATCGTCGGCAGTAAACCAGGCCAAGGCACCTCTATCACTAACACCCAGGGTTCGAACGAATTCCATCACTCGACCATCAACAGCCAACCGTCCTGGCACATCCTTCTCAACCATGTCAATGAGCTCCAATAGGAGCATGTACAGTCCCAAATCGCCCGGGGTGCCTATGGACAACCTTGCTGATGTCGAAGAGAACATCGTGCTTCCGCCCCCACAGAGCCCAGATGCAGCGTCAGCGTTCAATCCTGATAAGTTCGCGTCTAGAGGATCAAGGGGGAAACCCAGCTCTCTCCTGCATGAAATCGTCATACCTCCCCAATTCGATACAAGGTCGTTCAAGACGGCCCCTGCCTCGCCTACTGCCGCATCAGAATACAGCTTCGCAGCTGGACTGTCACCAAAAAGGATACCAGACGACATGCAAATGCGTCCCCATGTGTTCAATACGGAGACGTCTGATAATGACGTCTCGATACCATTCTTTCCAGTTGCACCATCACCACCAGCAGTTGTTGTTGCACCAGCAGCCGAGGCGCCCCGTCGTTCGAAGACGGTCAGCCTACGTCATGCATTCACCCGTCTGAACTCTCACGTGAGCAAGAGGGGAACGAACTCTCCCATCACACCAGATATCATCTCTCGCCCATCAAACGCAGTCAAGTATGGAGGTATCCCTCACCCTCTTGCCACTGAGATATCTCAATCCATCGACGAAGAGATCTCAGAGAAGGGGAATGGTGGTGCTACTCGGCCCCGTGCAACCTCTGGCGGCACGCTACCTTCATCTTCGTCGTCTTTCTCCCGTTGGAAATCAGGCCACAGTAGATCGTCGTCCAACCCGTCGTCGAACCTTCCACCGTCACTACCCCCTTCGCAACAGCAACTGCATCAGCCAGTCTACTACAATGCTCCAGAGGCTCCTCCCACCAGCCCCACATCCACACCAGATGCCTACTCACCCACCACTACATCCTCCGCATCCATCAAGTTCAAATCTACCCCCACCTCCGCTACCACAACCACTGGCGTCCAGGCTGTAGCTCTTACTGATGAGGAGCGTTCAGAGCTAGCACGCATGCCCGGTACGATCTTCCTCAAGACTGCACGAAGTGGAGAGGGCTCGGGTGGGGAATTGATTATCGAGGAGCACAGGTTGAAGCCGCGGAAGGGAATGCAGGGGAGTGGTGAAGCGGGGAAGTGCAGGTTTTGTAGGAGGGGGCCGTTTCCAAATATGTGGGTCTGTTTGGACAGCTGCGGATTTGTCATGTGTAGGGTGTGTGCGAATGAGAGTGTCCAAGGCGGAGAAGCAGAACTGTTTTGAGCTGGATGCGTATTTTTCTTTCCTTGTTTTTCATTTTTTTATCATTATTATTATTATTTTTATTTTTTGGCTGAACGTCGAGTTAGTCAGAGAGAACTAGAGTATCTTTTCTGTCCTCTTTTCTCTTTTTTTCTTCCCCTTCCCATTTTGATGGTTCTGTTTATTTTGGTTTTCTGTTTATTCTGTAAATTGCATAGCGTGGGTCTTCTCCTTTTTTTTTCTTTGTGGTTTTAGTTGATTTGTTATTTAGCGGTTGTGTGTGTGTGTGAGTGTGTGTGTGAGTTCTTTCGGATTAATTGTTCCTCGAATTTCTGATTTTTTTCTTATGGTCGTGACACGCATTTCTTTTGTGGCAAGCTCGCGTTTCATGTTTTTTTCTCTCCTAAAGCGCAACTTACACAATTTGGTTACTACTTATATGTTGGTTTGAGCAATCGTTGTTGTTGGGGCGAGTGAGGGGGGAGGCTGGGAGGGAGGGTAGGTAGTATGAAGCAGAAGCAGCAGCAGGGGAAGGGGGTGGAAGAACCGGGGAGGGGAGGATACAGTTTTATGACGTTGCAGGAAGGAACAGATTTGGATTGGCATACATAAATATTACAGGGCCGGGACGCACGAAAGTTTTTATTTTTGGGCGGTGGGGCGTTTTTTTTTTTTTTGTATTTTTTTCACTTCCATCCTCTTTTTTTTGCTGCTGCTGCTTGCTGCTTGCTTGTGATTGTGCTTTGATTGCTGCTTTGGGGGAGAGATTTCTTTTGTCTATAATTTATTACTTCCCATTACTTTGACCTCTTCTATGTTGCTGATACCTTTTTTTTTTTATTCCAAGCGTAACTTTACTTTACTTATTGTCTATTTTCCCCTCCCTCTTCCTCTTCTTATTCTTATTCTCCGCCACAACCGCTTCCCTCTCTTCACTGTATTTCTTGAGCTCTTGATCTTCGATATTTGCGTACGGGGTGGGCTCTTTTTCTTTTTTTTTCTTTTAGGATAGTTAGTCCCGATATCGATATGAAGAACCAGACCATCAGATCTCATCACTGAGTTACGTACGGGGCCGCGGTATAATTTTTTTTCTCGCTCCCTCCTCCGCCCCGATATATGGCCCTTCACTCGTCCATTCCACCGCCATCACCATGATCACCTCCCCCCCAAAAGATATTTGGAGACAGAGGGAAAAAAAATGGTACTAGTCACAAGCAGACAGGATTTTTCGTGCATATCTGACCTCTGGCCACGGATCGAGAAAAAGGGTGGAGGGGAGGGGTGGATGTTTCCGATTGAGAGAGTGCGTTAGGTGTGATGAAGGCACGGAGGCCTGATCTGGGTGAGTGATCATGGGAGGGTAGGTGAGGTGAAGTGCACCCTGGTCTCTCTCTCTCTCTCTCCTCTCTCTCTCTCTCTTTTTCTCTATCTCTGGAACCTGTGCCTCTCTCACGTCTAGCTAGCTAGCTGGCTCTGGGTGATCTGTTCTAGATCTGCGGCCGTCAGGAACGGACAAGATCGAAGCTTTTTTTTTTTTTCTGAGCGCAGGGGGGGGAAGAAAAATGATGCCAGATAAGCTGGCTGGCTGTCTGGCTCTCTTCCTTCCTTCTTTGCTTGAAATTGTTGCGCGGAGAAAAAGTTGGGGGAGGAAGTCAGAACTGTAGATCAGATATTATGTGTATATAACATTAACGACGACGTAGCTAGTCTACAGTATAGTTAGTTTGATATTTTCCAGACAGTACAGCGTACAGAAATCGAGTCCAAACACAGTAACATTTTATTTTTAATTCCGGGCCGGGTTGTGTGATGAGCCATGGGCCATCCGTGCCTCCATCCCGGCGCACGAAAAGAAAAGGAATGGGAATCATGATAGGTATAGTGATGCAGGAGAGAGGGGAGGGGAGGGGGGGTTCACGTCTCGGCCCCATGGCGCACGTTTCATGTTGCTGCTGTGCTTCCTTTATGCTCCTTCCTCGCGTGCGTTGCGTGCCTGGTCTTGTTTAATATTTTTTTTTCTCCCCCCCCCCCACTCACTCCTCTTCCCTTCTAGCTAGTGACTGGCTGCGCGCGAGCGATCAGCTAAACCCGCTCCAGCCAGCGTATGCAGGTGCGAGATGTGGTTCGAATCATGTGACCTGGTGGTGGTGGTGGTGGGTTTTCCCCGAGTGGAATGAGAGCAGAAGTGGGAGGAACAGGTCTGTAGCAGCAGGTGAGCAGGAGGGGAAAAAAAGTAGGGCTTTTAATCATTGAAGGTGTGTTGTCGCGAGTGATCGATTGAGATCGGCTGTTAGCGGCAAGGTTAGGGTTTCTGGGTTAGGGTTAATGTGCAACAGGGTTAGGGGAGATTGTGGGGCGATACACCCACACCCACACACCCACACCATATCCACATCCATGCTATGGTGGGTGTGTGCTGAGGGAAAAGGATTGAGGAGGGGATGTTGGATTAGAGTTCTCGGTATTTTGGCATGGAGAACGAGTTGCGTGGTGGGGGCGTGGGATTGAGTTCTGACTCCCTCCCCCCCCCCTGGCAATGCTTGATCTGGAATCGGCAGGTGTGACTGGGAGGGTATATAATATAATACATGTAGTGGATGATATGATAGCTGCTGGGGTGTGTGGCGCAGTGGGGAGGAGGTGGGGGGGGATTTACAGGCGGTGCTGAGGAAGGGGGGGGGGGCCGGGGGGGGCCAGGACTGAGGGACCAATGGATGAGTGGGAATTGGGTGAGTCGTGCAGCTGTTTGTATTAAGTACATCCATGTATCTATTGTTGTCATGATGGAGGGCCTAGCTAGATGATCAGGAAGGATTATGGCCCGGTGTAGTTTGCAGTGGCAAAGGTTTGGAAACAGGTTGCTATTGGTGAGTGGTGAATCAGTTAAGGCCTCCAGCGATCGATGAGAGGTCGAGAGAAATCATTCTGTTGTTGTTTGTTTCTTTTCTATAAACGTACCTACATAAAACATCGTGGAGAAGAGTACCTGATGTATATGTTTATATATATACATGTAATTAACTGTGAAGAGTCATCAATATGGTTGACTGGTAAGGCGTGGTACGGTGATCATGACTATATGTGGATGTAATTAATGGGGGTGTAGTAAGTAATTGTGTTTACATAGTATGGAAACTTGGAGAGCCCTAACGATCATGGGCAGGTATTATAAATTGCAATTCATGGGAGCTTGGGGCTAGCTATGGGCATGCTCGTGGAGAAGTGTTTCTTGGATTATTCCACAGAAGTTTATCGTCTGCCTCGACCATAGCTATAGCTATCAAGCTAGCTAGATTACTAAAGCCATATAGCTAAAGCTTTATATCCATAACATATCGATATATCTACACCACATCTACAGAAACATACCCCCCACCTAGATTATACGTATAACTATATCACCATGGCCATGGCAGACCAGTAAGTCCTTTCCCCTCCCCAAGAGGGTGCAGACCTCCTCGATCCTCTCTAGTCCCCCCCCCACATTCACGCCACTGCTAACACTACCCCCCCCCCCCCCCAATTACAGACAACCCACCTTCAAGTCCCAATACACGCCCCACGAGCGCCGTCGCGCCTCAGCAGAAATGCTCCTCACGCGCCCCACCCACATCCCCATCATCTGCGAGAAGGCCGCCCACGCAAAGATGGAGGGTCCCGACCTCATCAAGATCATGATCCCGCCCGACAGGCAGGTCGCGTACCTGCTGCACTTCATCAGGCGCAAGACCAAGATCTCGCCGACGCAGGCACTGTTCCTGCTGGTAGACGAGATGCTGCCCCCGACGAGCATGGAGCTAGGGACCTTGTTCGCCGAGAGGAAGGATACGGACGGGTTCTTGTATGTGGTGTAGGTTGGCCCGTGTGTAGGTTTGGGGAGCTGGGATAGGAGATGATTGCTAATTCTGTGTGTGTAGCTATACGACTGAGGAGACGTTTGGGGGTGAGGTAGCTGCAGCTGGGAAGGCGGTGGACGTGGAGGGGTAGGACAGATCTAGATCTGGCGGGGCAGTGGTGTCTGCAGATCTGGAGGCTTTTTTTCTTGGGGTCATGTACCTTCTGGCCTGCAGCCGGCAAGGCCAGAACCAATTCTTGTCAAGCTGACAACCTCGAGACATCGACTCGGGTGCCCTCTACTATAGCACTGGCGCATAGAACTGGCCAATACATTAACGGCCCCAGTATAAGCACCGATCGCTTGGGGTTTGGGGTAGAGAGAACTTGATGTTTCAGCGAGTTATCATGGTTAATAAATTCCTCACTATATCATGGGTGAAAAGAAGAAAAAGAAAGTGTGCATGCGAGTGATATTCTATGATGTGATTGGCTTGTTGATCATCGATCGATCGATTGTCCCAGAACCAGCACTCGCTGAGCCGGGGCCAACAAAATATTCCACACGTATATAGAGGGAGAGAGTGGTATCCGTGTATAAGATTTGATTTGAATTGTGCTGGGGCCACCGAGACCTCTAACATTGATTAATGCGCCCTATACGCCTCATCCTCCACCTCCTCCACCCACACCTGGTTCCTCCTCGCACGAACCTCCGACTCCCGCTTCACGAGGTCTATGAGCGCCGAGCTATCATCCTCCGGATCCTGCAAAATCCTCTCGTCAGCCTCACGATCTCCCATACATACAGAGCCACACTCACAGAACCCGCGTCCCCAAACACCTTCTCCAGGAACGCCGCGAGCCGCTCGTGGTCGGCCTGCGTCAATTCAGGGGTTGTGCTGCGGATCCCAGCTCCTCCTTGGGGCGTGCCCTGTGGTGTGGGAGTCGAGGAGGTTGGAGGCTCGTTTCTTGCGGCTGGGTCTGGAGTGTGGATGGGGTCCTCTGCCGGTGTCGGGGCGGGTGCAGCTGGTTCTTGGTTTGCTAGCTTTTCCTCATTATCCTCCGGGGCCCTGTCGAGGGGGTTCTGTGGGTTTGACATGCTGCGTGGGTGGGTAGCTGCTCTTGCTTGTTGGCGGGGAGCTAGTTGTGCATGTGGTGGGTTTTTATGGGAGTGGTGGGAACAAAGAAATGGTTAATCAGTTACGGGTGGGTGCTGCTGTTATCCAATACAGTGTGGTATTGGTTTCTATGTCTGGGATACTACTTTTGTAGAATTCTTGACTCCATTTGGACAGACTGATCTTTGACGGTGAAGCAGGAGTTGGTGTGGTCATCAATTATCACTCGTGGATCGATCATTTCGAGATGCCGCCACCGGATCAGCCTGATGCGGGTTGTGGGGCCGGTTACGATGTGGTCTCGGGAGTGGTGGGATTTGATTGCACAGGGCGTTCGGATGCGTGTATGAAGTATCAAATCAATCAATCAACGCTCATACTCCTGAACCGTGAGCGGAAAGATGTACCTGCCTAGAAGTTATTCGGTCAGGATACCATACCGAAAATAGTGGATCGTGGAGGTCAGAGCTTGGTGGTGCCCTGGTATGTATGTACTAGAGAGAATTTGAACCCTCATACAGTTGCTCGGCGTAAGAAAGGTCAAGTTGCACACCAGTTTCCGTTTCTTCTAGCAAAAACTAGGAATCACTTAAAACTTCTAATAGCAAGTGATCATGAGATTTGGTGCAGAGTCCTTAACGTGCGCGCTATACCCTGACGTGTGTTCTTTCTTACAGCAAGTTTTTTTTTTCATAGAGAGACCGCTTTATATAGCGAGTTATGGCTGTATTGGCATGCGTACATGTAGCTTAGAAGTGGAGGTCTTGGGCTATCCCCTTGGCCGTTACCTTTAGTTCCAAGAGAGCTCTGGGCTAGATTAGGCGTTTCGTGTAAATATATTGGGGAGTAATGACAGTATAATAAAATAACCCCTTCCTAACTGGGCCAGCTTCTTCCATGGCCGGGCCTAGGACCCCAATTGATCGGATTAAAAGTGATAGCCAAAGGGATGGTATATAGCTAGCTAGTAGGGCGGGACCTGTAGGTAGAAACAATAATATGCGCGTCACATCTCGATCTCGTGGGAATCGAGTTCAGAGGTCTCACCCTTCTATTTTACTGGCCAACGCTCTTGAACTCGTAGAGGTTGAGCGTAGGTTGTTGCTACAGCTGGCTGATCAGACTGTTGGTTGTAATATTGGGGGCGAGTTGGATGTGTAGCAGGTGATGTCCGGCCATGAATGTATTACCTACGTACGCAGTGAATCAGTCAAACAATAGCTGAAGTATCAATCAATCAGTCAGTCAAACAATAGCAAGGATTCGGCATAGAAATTGAGTGAGAGTCTATGAAATTGCGCAAATTAGATCGTGTGTGACGTGGATTCTGGGAGATCTTTTAGGCATGGGAACACCCGATTCTGTTTGGATACATGTGTGTATATATATGCAATCACCCGTTGAAGCTCGTTAAGGGGCCTGTAAGATAGGAGTACAAAGCCTATATCTATATATAGGAAGTTATCAGTTGTTTGTAAGAGGGATTTATTGCTAAGGGACATATAGATCAAATATCTTGAGATTCAAAGCTTAAAGATAAGTTAAACCGAGACTAATATATACCAGTATATGCAATCACCCATTGAAGCTCATTAAAAGGCCAGTAAGATAGAACAGGGCCTATATATGGGAGATTATCAGTTATTTGTAAGAGGGATTCATTGCTAAGGGACACACTGATCAGATATCTCGAAGATACAAGCTTAAAGATACCTTAAACATATCACTCTGGATGAGATACATTGGTGGAGACTCTTCAATGGTGAATAGGTTGGGATGCACATCATGTAGTAGCCTTTACTTGTAGGCGCCTGTAACTGGACAATTCAACTATCCCTTAAGCTACTGGTGCTGACGCCCCCTATTTGAGGGTTAATTGGAATCTGTATAGGGGATCTGTTGGCAAAAGCAGCCAGTTGATCTACTTTTTTTTTTTTCTTTCTCTTTTTTTCCTTCTGAGGGTAAGCACTTACTGTGACAGCGCCTTAAGGGATACATATATAATCTTGTACGCACAGGTTATGATCTAGAATGGAAGGACATGTGGGAAAATAGACAAAGTAACACCAAGAAGAGTGCAAGAATACACTATCTAGGCTTATACCGGACTACAGATCAGCCATCCCTCTTGTCGGGTTAAACAAGAATGCATGTAGTCACCACGATGCAGGGTCCTCGAGAACCCATGTTACCGTGGTTCTATCTATGTATACGGTATAAACAGTTTATCCGCACTGACACCACACCAGGGTCCAGGAGACCTCTCTATTGGCTAGATTGACGGTCGGTCGGTGGCGTCGTGATATGGCACCTTTTCTATCATGGCGTTATCATCTTAGTGACACCAATCACTTAAAGTCACTCGTTTCCAAATCGTGCAGCTTTAGCTTCAGGCACGTCAGTCAGCCAGCGAAAAAAAAAAAAAAAGAACTAGGGTCTCACTCCGGGTTTGACGAACCATTGGAATTGAAAAGCAGCTAGATGCATATATTCCCAGATTTTCGGGCCCCCACTTAACTTGCTTACACATGTGATGTGTAGTATATATACAATGTGTAGTAGTACAGGTATACTGCGGGTCTCGCTGGGTTCTGAAGTAAGTACCTAGGTAGAGTACATGTAGGTACATCATGTTACGTATAAGCAGCTTGTCAAAGGTGGATCTGAAGGAATATTTACAGGTTCTGATCCGCGGTAGGAGAGTGTTCCCTGCATGTTGGATAATTCATTTAAATTCTGCTCCAACTTGTAGCTAGTTAGTAGTAGCTACATAATATAACTACATGTACTTACATGTATGTGACACTTTGGTTCTACCTTTATTTCCCTACGTACGTTACATAAGGATGTAGGGCCTAGGTGCTTCATATCGATATCAATCGATGAGACTTGCAGCCGACCTGACCCTGGGTCTTTGGTGATTAAAATTGGTTAATCTTGTCCCATGATCGTGTACCGCGTTGTTTGAAATTTACGCATATGTATAGGGATAGATGTTTGCCCTGTTCTGCCGCCTCGGTGGATTGATTTTTATCATGTTTTGGGTTTCTGCTTATATACATGCATTTATTCAATCGCACACTTGATATTTGTTCATAACTCTCGCTGCCAAGCACCAAATCTACCCCTTACCCAATCGGAATGTTTTGTCGCTTAACTGGTGTTTTTTTTTTTTTCCTTTTCTTTTCGCGACAAGCCTTTTTATGGATGGTGGGGTCCAAACAACTGAACGGGGTTCGTGACGTCTGTCAACTAACTAAGCTTCCGCTACAGCTGCAGTTCAGTGGCTTATTGCCAAGCTCATGATCAGGTCTTTGTGGACGACGATTCTTTCCATCCAGTGAGCTATACATATCCTCGATAGACACCTGAGGTCTTTAACTTACCGCCTTCTCTATTTAGATACCTGAGGTCTTTAACTGGCCACCTCATTATTCAAATTATCACCGTATGGGCTGCTCTCTGTTCATGCGCATATGATGATATATATCTCGCGGAAGTAATCAAGTCTGTGCTCTCTACTTCGCCTAAGTCGACTGCAACTCCTAAAAGCCTCATCGATTGTGTAAGTGGTTTTTTTTTCCCTGTGCCGCAACTGTTTTCGTCTCTCTCTGTGTCAAATAATAGCTGATTTATCGTGCTAGATCTCGCTGGCAATTGGCTGGGGAGGTGGCTGTATGGGGAGGGAGGGAGGGAGGGGGGGTCATTTAACCATTGCCTGGTTGCATGAATTGCCGATAAAGCACCTACATTTCCCTGGAAGAAAGACGCCACTACGAAAGAAACAGGGGATAATGGAACATCACGAGGAACACTTTTTTTCCCTCTTTCAAAAAGAGTTCGAAGGCAAATCAGAAAGAGGAAGAGGGAGCTAGCTAGACTAAAGGTCCATGTGGTTGAGAGATACCTACCACACTTGCCAGGGGCGGTCAGAAAAAAAAGGTTGATTGCGGGTGCTCCTTTCCCTTCCTTCTGTTCGACCAGCTAGCTACATGTATGTGGCCAGGATCATTTTTCTCTCTTGCTTCGATCGAGGCTCCAATGGAAGCTCCGCTGATAGTTCCGCATCCCCGGAATGAAAAATTCAGAGTAAAAAAAAAGATTTTTTACTACCTTTAGTTTCATTACTGCCTCGGACCACTCACATACCTGAAACGCATACCTAAATACCCCAGATGTGTGGGGGAACACCCCAAACTAAGTAGAATCCATGAGAAATATCGAGTGCTCACCGTCGATTTGGTCATGGTGCCACAGGAAATCCATTTTGGTCGCCAGGACATCAACGGCTCTGACGGCCCGCATTCCGTCGGAGATCCCCTGTAACGGATAAGAGGGCCGATGCCCTGTAGGACTTCATGTGCACTTTATTCTTCGAGTACATACAGCAGGTAGCTCATATCCAGGAAAAGGCCACCCAAGACAACGGCCCGTATTGTGCAGTGCTACATACTGTCTCCTGGTGGTACCTATCAAACGAGAATGTACCTACTTGTTTTTCTGTGAGTGAAGGTACTAACCTCCCCCTCCCCTCGGGAGAGTTGACGTGACGGAATGTGTTTATTATACCAATTAGGTAATTCTAAAAAGTTTGCAGTATATACACCGCGGCCGATTATTGTACTAGTACTGAGGTCGGAATTAAATTGTGAATACATTTATGGTTCCCCCACAACCCCAGACTGAGCTAAACTACCCAGGACGCCACTATCTCGATTACTAAAGCACAGATATTGGAATCCCTCACTGGTCCACATACATGGCTCTATGATCTGAATAAACATCCTCTTTCGTGCGGGGTATACATGCTGCTACTACATCCTGTCCAGTAAGCAGCCCGATTACTACTAGCGAATTCCAAATATCTGACGAGGAGCGAATCGACGGGGAGGGTGAGTTTGCAGCCTTCCAGACGCGTATGGTTTGCAGGGTTAGGATCAATTGAACTAGATCGGTAAAATAACTATTCAACGAAATCCATTCCCGAGTGTCCTTTGGGCCGGGTTGTGATGGACATACATGCGTACGAGTAGGGAACGCCGCAGCTAAAAGTATTTTGGGTCTCCGGTACGGAACGAAATAAGATCGTGCCTATATTTCCTCCTCCGGGCAAGGATGAATGAAAAACACGGAAAATTATTATTACTATTTTGGCCGCAAGACACAAGACACAAGAAAAAAAATACCTAGATTGCCTAAAGAGCCTACCTAGCTTGCGGTGCGTCTCCTGATCGATTGTCAACTCCTGAAAGTCATATCATCTTTACCTTGAAGCGTTATTATAGAAGCGCCAATTAAGACACCCTCTGTCAATTGCGTCTGTTCGGTTAACGGTTTCGCCTCAATCAAAAATAATAGCCTAACTGCTTGGCTACAAACCTAACGCCTCTCTATGGCGTTGCGGCCAATAAATATTCCATCAACTAATCTCTGTTCCTTCCGTTCCTTCCTTGCCTGCCAATTGGGTTAGCAATAGCTACATGTATGGGTTAATTGATTTGATTGCTAGCTGCATGCAGGACCTGGGAAGCTGGAGTACCTAACTTCCCTAACGGCAAATATCATCTCTGGAGGTGTCTAAATATCTCGTGCAACCATATGCGCCATGGGTGTCTACATCGAAATATCCAAACGATAATGAAACCCTTTCGTTCTGCCTGTGATCACTGCTGCCCCACATCGGCCAGGATTGATAGAGTAGGCGGAGGTGGAGCAACCGGACCACGAGAAGGGGACAGTATATAATACACCTTGGGTGCTACTCTTGTATCTGATTCCCTCCCACAACTCCAGACTTCTGGCCAACGTTGGCACCCTCCATCAAAAGTACAAACTTAAACTCGGAGTACAATGTCAGATTCCTCCTTTCACAACGAGAAGGAGACAGCCGCGCAAAAGGTCGTGGTTGTCGAGAATGTCGCCTACGCGGATGCGCTTCTCAAGGCCCCCGTCAAACCATGGTCGAAGCGTATGATCCAGATGTACGGGCTGTGCCTTCTGGCAACACTGAACGCATGTATCAACGGTTACGATGGCTCTCTTATGGGATCTATCAATGCTATGAAGCCTTACCAGAAACAATTCGGAATGATCAAGACGGGAGAATCGACGGGTTTTGTCTTTGCTATCTACAGTACGCTTTTCAGCCAAATGGACGGTGATAACTCTTGAGATTGGGGGCTAATTATATGAAATAGCTGTTGGGAATCTTTGCGGTAGTTTTGTTGCAGGTCCTCTTACTGACACCTGGGGCCGTCGATGGGGAATGTTTTTCGGAGGTACGCTACTATCCCACCAAAATGAATTGCACATCTATCAGGCTTTATGGCTGACGCTTGGCGTATCGTAGCTTTTTTTATTATCCTTGGTACATGTATTCAGGCACCCTCACAGCACATGCCACAGTTTAAGGGAGGACGCTTCGTTCTTGGTTTTGGAGTGGCTATGAGTGCTACTGCCGGACCTAGTTACGTTGCTGAGATGGCTCATCCCAAGTATCGTGGTATTCTCACCGGTATATTCAACAGTTTCTGGTTTATTGGATGTAAGTTATATACCATTGATACCCCTGGACATAAGGATAGAGACTAAAGCAGTTTAACAGCTATTCCCGCCTCATGGGTCTCTTACGGAACCAATCTTCATTACCCGACCCACAATAACTCATGGAGAATCCCATTGTGGCTGCAGATGTCCTTCTCTGGAATTATTCTCGTCGGATCCCTCTTTATGCCTGAGACCCCGCGTTGGCTCATGGCAAATGACCGTCACGAAGAAGCTCTCGCAGTCCTCGCCAAGTACCACGGTGAAGATGACCCGCAGAACCCAATTGTCCAGCTTAGTTTCCGCGAGATGCAGGAGCAGATCTCCAAGACCGGTTCAGACAAGAGATGGTGGGATTACAGCGAATTGGTAAAGACCAAGGCCGCCAGGTGGAGATTGACTATGGTTGTCTCTATGAGTTTCTTTGGGCAGTGGTCTGGAAACGCCGCAATCAGTTACTTTTTGCCCGTTATGTTGGAGCAAGGTCGGTAGCCCGTCCCACATACACATCACACTGCTAACAATCATGTAGCTGGTATTTCCGACGTTGACACGCAGCTCATGCTCACGGGAGTCATCGCTGTCATCTCCTTCATTGGTGCTCTTATCGGATCATCTCTAGTCGACAAGGTTGGCCGTAGGAAGATGCTGTTCACCACCTCTTGTCTGTTTGTCGTCTGGTTCGCCATCATCACTGGTCTCTCTGCCAAGTTCGCCGGAACCGACAACAAGGCCGCCTCAAACGCTACCATTGCCATGATCTACCTCTTTGGATTCACCTTCAGTATCGGCTTCACACCCTTCCAGGCCCTGTACCCAGTCGAGTGTCTCACCTTCGAGACCAGAGCCAAGGGTATGGCCGTATACAACTTCTGGGTCAACATTGCCAGTTTCTTCAACCAGTACGCCACACCAGTCGGTCTCGGTGATGGTAAGCCCTCCCTCCCCCAACCTGCAACTTATATAATCCTTCTTCATGCTAACCGGACAATGTGACAGTTCAATGGAGATTCTACTTCCTCTACATCGCCTGGGACGCCTTCCAAGCCATCTTCATCTACCTGTTCTACGTAGAGACCAAGGACCGCACACTGGAGGAGCTCAACGAGATCTTCAATGCCCCCTTCCCCAAGGCCGCCAGTCTGAAGAAGACCGTTGTGGCCGTTGAGGGTGGGCAGGGGGTTACTAATATCATTGAGGATGGGGAGAAGGTCTAGTCAGGATCCTCTTGCGGGGGGCGGCAGGAACATGTAATATTTTGGAGACTTCTTCTTCTTCTTTTGTTTGATATATGGTTACTTGATTTATGAGGGCGGCAATGTGAAAAATGAAGTAATATCACGCATTGAGCTGAGCTGAGTGATCGTGATCCATGGGGCATGTGAACCAAGTGAATGTTACCTACATGTAGCTACGAAGCTCGCTAGCTACAGAGTTAACCTAATATGCAAACATGAAGCGAGAGAACGGAGAGGCCGTGGAAGGTACATACATTGTACAGTGCCCACCCCGGGGTAAAGTACATCATGTATGTAGAGTACCGGGTGCAAGGGCTAGGGTCAGTCAGTCAGTCAGTCAGGGACAGGGTCATGGTCAGGGAATAAGTTAAATTAGGGTACTACGGTATGGGTGTTCACAGCCGGATATCAATGGACGAGTTCGTACCTAACCTCATGTAACAACCACCAGACCTGCTTTTCTTTTCTTTTCTTTTCCTTTTTTTTTTTTTACCCCACTAATACTGCTGATAGGTACATGTGGGCCTACTATATTGCCCCCAGAACCCACCCTTCCCCAGTTCCCCCCGTTTCCCCATTCCCCCCGTTTCCCCATTCCCCCCGTACATACCGAGTCCCCAGATCCACTCACTGTTGAACTAAACTAGCTGAGGCTGGCTAGCTACCCGTGAGTCAAAGTCAACGAGCGAGATGGATACATGTAGTATCCCCAGATTGTGTAAACAACAAAGCTTAAAGAGGAAGCTTTGTATGACCAAGACTGGTACGAGGCGATACTAGCTCTAGCGTCAGCATGCGGGTCTAGAGCATCTATATTATATTATCTCAAGTAGAGTACTCTATCTATGGAGAGAATGCTGGACTGGAGCAGTCCACCGCCGAATGTTACGATCAGAGGCGATATTCTAATCCAAACCAACCTACATACCACACACACACACACAAAGTACTCTGGGAATAAATGTAAACATCTTATGATCTACATTTATCTATTATTCCGTGCGGGTTCCGCGTAATGCTGCTTGTGCAGGGGAAGACCTGGCGGTGGTAATGTATTTGAGGCGTGATAACGCCAAGTGAATACTATGTAGAAAGTAGTAGGTAAGCTATTAGAGGTGCAGAGGTGCGGTTCATCGGAACTTCATGGGAGCTTAGCTTGTGCGTGGTTGGCAGACATATGTGGTGGGGCGGTGGTGATCGGGGTGGATATGCGGATGTCGATGTCTCAGGTTGTTCTATTGAATCAATCTACCTGGTCAATAAGAGGCGTTTTATGGCGGTGGGTGGTGGTGGGTGGGTTCATAAGATAAGCTCTTAAGAGCTCTCTGATTCTGTAAGAGTGCAGTTTACCCTATCCAAATAAATTAGTTAACCAGGTAGGTGGTTATGCTGTCAGCGTCAACATAAACATCTCTCCACACCTCCTAATATATCCAACATTAAAAATCTAGAGTGATAAAACGCGATACCCCAAAAGCAAACGGCACCTATTGTACTTACCACCATGACCCACTATACATGACACAATATGTTTCAGTAGATGTTTATCGAGATAGTCCATCAGATCACTATAATTGCCGCGGTGAAAACTGGCGGTAGTTTTGCCGGCTATTTAGATGAATTGACAATTGTCGCCTCTTAGCGGGCTTCTACCTTGCTCCTCGCTTGTTTCGAGGCTATAGATTAACTAGCAGACGATCTCCAAACATTGGACTAGGGTTTGTTCGCGCGAGAGCACGGGTAGATAATTCGATCCGGAGCCCTAAGTTCGATCAGGGCGGGTTCCGGCATATCCAGACGCATAAACTTTGTCTCATGTCGAAAGTATTCTCTCTGCGTATACGGCGCGCCCATAGTGTTTAAGAGCTACTGCGCCAAAAAGGGGAAGGAAAAAAAAAAACCTCGGATATACATATATTATGTCTGGTCAGATAACTTCTTCTATGTAACCGTTAGAGCATTTTATCCGGAGAAGCGCGGTGAAGTGAAAGATGGGCAGCAAAGGTATCGCGAAACCGAAAACGAAAGCCCCTGTAGTCGCCAGATTCAACTTGGGTACGCACGCTTAGAGGTGTAAATATATTGGATACAAACCTCGATGGTGTGTGGAACAATATCACGGGTTCCAGGGGACAAAATTGCGATTAAATTTGCGATTGTGCTTCTAGATAGTTGACTCTATTATGTAGGGAATATTGGGTACGGTCCTAGATGCCAATTAATTTCATTATCGTTAGTGATGTCTCTATAAAGAATGTGATATGATGGGTAGATATTGCTATAATGGCTCTCCAGCGAACTCCTATTATATACCAGTAAATACTTCTCGAGTCTTTACATATTTACCACATATATCCGTCGTATGACGCACCAATGTATCTAGGTAAGATAGAATCCCCACGAACCAAAAACCTTAAACACCTAAAATTAAGCCTAGAAGCAGTCTCAGAAGTTCGGGGTAGCGTTAATCGGAATATCCATGCCGCCACAAAAGCCCCCTTTTAGATACTAATGTCCCGGGGGAACACAGCGTCTTATCGATCCCATCACTGAATTCAGCGGCGCCGAGAGCATTGCATATAGCTTGGGATAAAAGAGCAAGACCAGAAGGACATATGTATATAGGTTGGTATCTTGTAGTGTCATGGGAATCTTCGGTATACGGGGTGCTGCCACGGCCTACGGTTCTCGGAGATAGCCGCGGTAACGAAGAAGCCTATGCTTGTGCAAAAATACTGCTAGCTTTGGCTATACGGTACATCTTTTGGAGATTGACTAAACCGAGTGGTATCAAAGCTTCCGAGGATTTTAATTGATACAACCCAGGATGCAGCAGAAGGGTCTGCAAGAGCAAGAGAAATGGTTGAGGTGAGGTAGGAAAGGTCCAAAAGGGCCAGAAGGAACAAGGTATAAACTAAAGTATAAGAAGAATAGCTTGTATGTTGATAAGTCTCGGAATATGCGGAGGGATCTGGTATAGTGGGAGTGAAGGGATGCTAAGAATTGTAATAGCTATCAGAGGCTACAAGGGAGGAAATCAGTTTATATTATGCCTTGTTGAGAGGAGCAGGGTCTACATTTTGTCCTTCTTCCCCCTACTATCAGGCGGGGGAAACGATTCCGTGGTTTGGTTCTCGGTGCTTTTAAGGCCGCTGACTCCGTATTATTTTCAAACTGGGGAAATATCGCGTGGAAGCAAACAAAGGAGTTGTCCATCGTGTGAGCTGAATTGGAGACTGAGTATTACTCTATAATCAGTTGTCAGATATGGTAACTACCATTGAATCCCTATAGCATGGCTTGGGTACCTGAATTAGTAATGAATTAATCATAATAAATCACTCGGAGCCTACTGGAGTACCATTCAGTCAGTCAGTCTAAGGACGAGCATTATCAATCAAATCAATCAATCAAGACGAGGCCAGTTAATGAATCAAACAAGAAAGAAAAAAAAATCAAGACAAGTCTGAGAACCCGAGTGACCATCTGTGTGCCAAGCGAGTCCTCGCGAAAATCTTCGGCAAAGTTATTTTACTCAAAACAAAGACCCGCGTACCCCTAGATATGGCGAATAACAATTGGGAATCCCGCACGATTTCTCACCCTTAAATTTTCAGATAATACTAAGACCCTATTTCATTTTTAAAAAGGCATAGTATCAGCTCCAGAGGGATCAAAACGCACCGCTTAATTATAAGATATAAAGAGATGTAGATCGATAGCTTCTAACTGTTACTACAATGAGAGACTGCATCGATTCATATCTAGCAGTGAGTTTTCTGCGTCTTTTAAGGGGGTAGGCTTGTATTCATATTACCTATGGTCTTTGAGGCCATTAATCGCGAATATAGGGCTTGAACTAGAAAGATAGTAAATGTAAGTACATACACATGTCTACGCAAATCAGCAGCAGAGAACGAAGATATTACATACTCATGCTCTCCTATCTAGTCTCGTGGGGTTGATAGCTATCTCTCCGTCAGTGATTACTTCTACCTCTCGCTTTGAGTGAAGTGTGGCCTGTCAAACCTCTATTTGTCCGGACTTCCCTCTGTCCAATCTCCTGATCATGTCCTAGCATTGTAGACCTTCACCGATGACCGAGGGGGAAATGAATAGCCCAGGCATCTAAGGGTTTGGGCTCGTTTGAAATGATATTTTGGTCAGGGATGAAGGTTGATGATGAGATTTGTGTGATGGATGATCTTTGATGGTAGAATTGATGGTCGCGATGAGAACCAGAATGAACAATCAGAGAGATGGCGATGTGGGGGAATTTTCGCACTTGGTACATACATGTAGCCTAAGTGTAAGTAGAGTACATTACGTACATACAAGTACATGACGTATGTACTTGACCAGGTGTTTGTGGATGTAAATGGTACCTGTAGCAACCCTAACCCATCCATATATGTGAGTATTATTCCCTCGCTAATTTAGAGTCGAGCCTAGACCCATGTATGATGTACCCGCAGGCATTGGAATTTATGCTGGAATACATGTATGTATAAAGTAAAGACGATATCCACTTTGGATAATCATTATAGAATCAATTCACTACTCTCTTTTAGCAATCATACTTCCTATTGAGGAAGCCCATATCCCTATATCTACATATCAATTTACAGTCCTCGGTTGTGGTCGTCGCTCAATTCCTTGGCTATCGTAATCGACTCTAAGAAGGCAGCCCAGTATATATCTCGATATATATATATCCTCACCCACCTCACCCACTCTCCAAACACCTCCTTAACCATAACCATAACCATCATGTCTTCTCCTTCTCCCTCCCCCTCCCCTTCTCCTACTGACCCTTCTTCTACTCCTCGAGACTACGATCTCATTGTCTTTGGCGCAACCGGTTACACAGGAAAACTTGTCTCCCAACAAATACTCATTCACAGCCCCACCAACCTCAGGTGGGCTATTGCTGGTAGATCATCTCAGAAGCTCACTCCCCTTGCTACAGACTACAATACAAGCTATCCCGATCGACAACCTGTTGGTAGGTTTTCATGGGGGGGAATCCTTCGGTCTTGTTATCAACCAGCTTATAATTGGACATGTTTCAGACACGTTCGTCTCCGACTTGAGTGAGGCGGCACTAGACAATTTGACAAAGTCAACGCGCTGTTTAATTTCGACAGTGGGACCATTTATAAAATACGGAACTCCTGTGGTGGCAGCGTGTGCGAAGAATGGGACTCATTACGTGGATTCTACTGGCGAGACTCCGTGGGTAAAGAGGATTGTAGAGAAATATCACGCAGAGGCAAAGGAAAATGGAGCCATCGTAAGTGTCCAATTTCTCAATAGTACCTATATTATGGCCCTGACTATTATGACTTCGACTGACTGGGCTGGGCTTCTTCGTTTAGTTGGTACCACAATGTGGTGTAGAGTCTGCGCCGGCGGAGTTGTCGGCTTATGCACTCGTGAAACATGTTAGGGATAAATTGAACTGCGGGGTGGGAGAGATGGTTTATATAGTTGATGGTATCAAAGGCCGTGTGAGCGGTGGAACTGCCGAAGTATTATATCTATAACTCCATGAAGACCCTGGTTCGTGCTGATGGTTTTCTCAGACCGCACTCTCTATGTTCGAGCACTGCAGCCTCCGGGAGATCCTTACTTCTGCGCACCCCCTCTCTCTTTGCCCGGTCCCGGGCCGCCGTCTTCATTGCAGTCTTCCTCTCAGGCACCACCCGACATTTGGGTATCTCACGGTGTGGATCCAGGCCGTACCAGACACCACTCTTGTTATGCGCGGGTGGGGGCTTCATAATGAAGGCCAGTACTATGGAGAGAACTTCCAGTTTCGGGAATACCAGAAAACCAGGAACTACATCACAGCGATAATTTGGGTCGTCATCTTCTGTATCATGTCAGTAGTGCCATTGTTCGCGCCTTTAAGGTACGTCCTCAATATCCTATCTGATCTAAATAAACTACGACGATGACGAAATTGCTGACCCCATCAGATGGCTCGCCCGAAAATTTATAACCAAGCCCGGAGACGGCCCAACCCCTGAGGAAACACTAGATCGGAAGTACCGGGCTGAGTGGCGCGGTATCGCAGAGGCTGATGACGGAAGACCTGTGCACCAGAGAGCTTATGTCTCTTTCCGCTGCGAGAAAGATTGCTATACGCTCACTGGTATCTTGTTGGCGTTGACGGCTATGGGGATCTTGTTTGATGAGGATACGTCGGCGAGGAAGATTGGTGGTGGTGTGCTGACGCCATCGACGGTAGCGACGGAGAGGTATTTCACGGAGCTGGAAAGAGCGGGGGTTTTTGTTGAAGCAAAGGTGATGGATTGGCTGAGGGAGTGAGTAACGACCACGTTTTATGAGTAAGGAAATATGAATAATGACCTGTTTTATGAGTAAGGAAATATGAATAATCAATTATTATGATTCAAGTTTGATGAAGTGGCCAAAGGACCGAATATGGATCAATAATAGATGTTATTATCGGGTTTTAAAAAAGGCCTCAGTCAGCTGAAGCTTCCTGGAGTTGAGGTTCAGTCTACTGAGGCTAGGGCCCTCTGAGTATTGAATATATCTGCGGTTGGGGTCTGTTCTGGTTCAGTAAACTGTGTGGAAAAAAGAAAGCCGAGTGACAGTCCATGACTTCGATCTCCAATGATTGAAGCTCCACGTGGAATTCAATACTGCTTTATTCCATTAATTAGAGTACGGAGACCCTCTGATCATTTGGTTCAATACAGTCTCGTTCCTGTTTCCTACGGACCGCCGACTTTGATGTGCTGGGAACGAGCCCGGGTTAAATGATATATCCCTACCTCCCTGTAGTGGCATATATATCCTGTCATCCGGCCGCGCCTAAATAAGTTACCGGTATACCGAGACCCCGCAATATCGGAATAATAAACACGGCAGGTTATACATTGCTCTAATAAAAGTCAACCAGTCCGTAATAATATAGCACTGCATAAAGATGTCGCGCTCAATAGCCCCCACCGACCTCCAGCGCTTCCGCGAAACAGCATCATCACTCATACCACAGCTCATCGAACGACATGAAACCCCAAAACGCATAATTTGCTTCGACCCTTGCGACAAGACTTATCTCCGCTATAAGTCCTCGAGTCTATTCCCTGTAGAGGAGCTCGAAAATCGCCTGTGGGGGAAAGGCGACGAGTTCATCATCGATTTCGAGAGTCACCGAACTGGGTATTTCTCGTTCGATCTTGCAGGGGAGGGCGACTCGGTTGGAGATGCGCCTACCAGGCTGCGATTGGTATTTGGGGAGGTCCCCGGCGATGTCGTCGAGGAGCTGGATCCGGCGAAATCAAAAGTTGGTAGTGGCTGATGAATTTATTCTGTGGAATATGGATCGCTAACGTTAACGGCGGTGCTAGTCGTGGATTTCAACGGCGTGGTATCCGGATGAGGTTATCAACATCGATGAGTGTCCATCGAACGTGAAGCTGCCACGCAGATTTGCGTTCCGTTATGTGCGTGTGCAGGTGCTCTGCGGGTCCAAGTCCTATAAAATAAGGTTTGTGAATGTGAGGGCGACAGGAATATCATCGACCGTGTCCCTACCGCCCCCGTACCAGGGCGGCGACGCACTGCTTCAGAAGATAGATGGAATCTCGGTGGTTACGTTGCGGGACTGCATGACCACCATTTTTGAGGACGGACCAAGGAGGGACCGGAGGTTATGGCTGGGAGACTTGAGGTTGCAAGCATTGGCAAATTATTACACGTTCAAGAACTATGATCTGGTGAAGAGGTGTCTTTATCTCTTCGCCGGATTCCCGAGAGACGACGGGAGTGTGCCGGCGGCGATATTCGAGAGGCCTACAACGAGGAGAGCGGGGGATTATATATTAGACTACGATGTGCTGTTTGGAGTTACAGTCTTGGACTATGTCGAGTTCGTGTCTTTCCTAAATCTTTATTCTCGATATATATACATGATTTTAACCACTCTAACCACATGAGGAGTTCAGGGCATCCGGCGACAAGGCCACCGGGCACGATCTGTGGCAAACCGTAGTTAACAGCACCCAAAATTCCGTTGCCTCAATATCTGGCGACGGAAAATTCACACCCCACAAGGACATCTGGGTATTTCTCGACTGGCAGGCCGACCTAGACCGGACCACAGGAGCTCATGCACTTGTTGTCTATGCGTTAAAGGCCGTAAACCGACTTGGGCACCTTCTAGGGTACCCGGAGATCCATACCGATATAATCGCAGCGTCATCATCGACCTTAATCTCTAGTTTCGATGAAGAAAAAGGTGCTTTCGTGAGCGGCCCTCATCGCCAGGTTTCTTGGGCCTCTCAAGCTTGGATCGCACTTGCAGACATCGTACCATCCGAAAAGGCAAAAACTGCACTGGTCAATGCCTACAAAGATCCGTCAGCGATAAAGGCGATGACACCGTACCTGTTTCACTATGTCACGGAGGCTTTTGCGCGGGTCGGGGCGAGGAAAGAGGCGATGGAATTGCTGGTGGAGTACTGGGGTGGGATGGTTCAGAATGGGGCAGATACGTTCTGGGAGGCATATGATCCTGCAGATTCGAGGTTCAGTCCGTATTCGGACCACTTAAATAATTCGTATTGCCATGCGTGGAGCTGTACGCCAGCTTATCTGTTGAGGTCGGGATTGATATCGCCAGAGCTTTGAGGGCTCAGTGGGTGGGTCCGGAGTATATTCGGTGGATGTATATAAGAAAAGATTTAATAAGCACAGCATACTGCTATAGAGTTTATGGGTAAGATGGTTGGTTTGCAGATCGGGAAAAGGCTGAGTAAGTTTTAGGAGCTCTATAGGAGTGAACCGATTGGTGGGGGGGGGGGGGGATAACTTGATTGTCGTACTGCCAAGTTACAACGATATCGATTTGTAGCGTACTACCAGCAAGGCGCTACACCCATTAATTGATTAACGAATGAGCTGCATACTCAGGCCCTGGAGCTAGGACCTCCCCCCATAGACCTTAAACTAGACCAATAACAACTTTATATCACTGGAACCCAGGGCTCTATCTCTACCCTATTAGACTGGAGCTCTCGACTCTGTGGAGGGACAATGGTGCTTCGCGAAATCCTTGGGCTATATTAGAGGGCAAAGATATCTTACAGATCACAACAGCTCCTGCTCAAGAATGGAGACAGTCATGTGGCAACGAATGCAGACTGTTCCCGACCTTTTACTCCGCACTTCAAAGGATATATATATACGTGTTTATACAGTATGCCTTAATTTTCTGCAAATCGAAAGGTGAAGGAGTGCTAGGAGGGTACGTACAGGTTTGACATTTTCAGATTGAACTTTACTTTCTTATAGTTACCCTCGCGGCGGCGGGTTGCCCTGTATATCTAATTGACAGATGTCGAAAGCTAAGGCTCTGCCCCTTCTCCCTCAGTCAACAAAACTTTTCAACTAAGGAAGGTATCAAAAGTCCGTCTATACAAAGTCTGCTCCGAGATCTGTTTTTTTAGGGGGGGGGGGGGCGAACTTATTAGAGCCTAAAAAGGTAGTATTATATCCACTTATATCCTCCTCACCTGAGTGAAGGAATCAGTTTCCAGCCACCCTTATTGCTGCTGAAAGTCAACAAAGTCAATTGGTTCAAAAGCATCCTAACCTTGTTGCAACTGAAATAGCGACATGTCACCGTACCTTCAAGCTTCAAGATAGGGCACTATCCATACGTAGCAGTTCAGAGGACGCTGGTTATAGGCAGGTAATGTTAGGGAACAGCAGGGAGCTGTAAGGATCGAACACCGGCAGACCGGGTATCAAACTCACCCTTGCACCATGTAGCTATGGGAGGCCTTCGTCCGCCCCACTCGCCCGTATACTTCCAGTTAGAGTTCAATTCCTGGGGGATCAGCTCAGGTAGAGTTTGATGTGTCGTGCCTCCCGCTACAATTCAGGCATGGTCTTGGCGGGTCTCAGGCAAAGAAACCCTAACCCTGCATATTTAGGCACCAGCAATCACCCCACGATTGAGGAGCAGGATTTAATGCATGGATTCCGGAAACAAAAGCAGTGGCCGGGATTAAAGAGAGATAGAAACTGCCAATCTTGAGTACATGTGTAACTGATCATATTTCACTTTCGGAAGTTTCAAACATGTTCTATCACTCGCCAAATCTGTTATGGCCTTGGCATCGAAATCACAGGGCTATATCGATCACCGGAGTCTACTGAGATCTAGATTTCCTGTTTCATGTTCCCAGCCGAGGGAACATACATTTATAAATTTGGGGGTTTTTGTGAAACGCAAATAACACAGAGCCTTATGTTTACTTATCGCCGCCGGGGGCTTGTGAGCTGATTAAATTCACCATCAATCTCCGACTTGTGTTATATTGATCGGGTTGCGGGTGCATTCATGGCCCGTAATATAATAAGCTTACGTACAGATTGATATTATTGTATCTGACGTTGCTAAGCATGAGCTCGAATTTGTTTGGGATTACGTGCCTCGTTTTTGTAAAATCTTTCCCCCCAAACACTGTGATAATTTATCATTGGATCCTGGATACTCCGGCCCCCAGTGTAATAATCAATGTATTTTTATCATGTCATGAATACATGTATATACAAGTATATCACATGACTATAATGTAATGGTATTTCCTTATGTAAGAAGTACTACTTACGTGTACCTACGTGCATTTACATACTTCAATCTTCTCTTTATCAGCCTCAAACAACACCAACACTACATGTACATACATACATGTACATCTAAGCCCGCCCAACAACAACAGCAACAACAACGGTGAGAGGTCCTTTATTTCTTCAGTCAAGTACATCAAGCAAGCAAGTACTTGTAACTGACCAACAAGTGTGCAACAACGTTGAATTAAATATACCCACCCCCCGCATGATGTCTCTGAACCAAGTCATGGGGGCAAGAAGTATGGTTACAACAACTTCTTACACACATGATGCACTCCATAAATTATAAACTCCATACATGTACTCTACTCGCGTGGATTCAGCATGGAGTCCCTGCTAGTAGTAAATTATAGAATGATCTTCACAGGGAATCGGAACTGAAAACATGATTGGCCGCAATCTAGTTGAGGGGGGGGGGGGTAAAAAAATATACAAAATCAACTTCAATTTACCATCTAAAAAGCCCCCGCCCTTCGAGTGTTACGCCGCGGGGAAAAAAAAGGTGATCTCACCCAATCTAACTTTGATACGTCCTTACATGTAACGTACATAAAAATGAATTATCCGACCGTGCCTCAAAGTGCGCGGTATGCACACATATGTAGTTACTTATTCTTGTTATTCCCCCTCCCCCCCCTTATTAGTTGATCCGTGCGGGGACTAGAATAAAGTTTTCAGCCTCGACTCTCTCAACCCACCCCCCCCCCACAAAAGGTCGAACTTACTTCCCGCTAACGTCGATCGTCAACAACACAATATTATCATCATCATCATCATCATCACCACCACCATCAACTGTTGCACACACAATCCAAGGAAGGGGAGGGAATATTAAAAAAAAAAAATTATGGGAGAGGAAAAGAATGCATATATTCTCCATAACGATGATCAACAGTCGTTGCCTGACGATAAACTTGGAGTACGCCAAAGGATCAATAATCTTCTTGATAACTGCTCAAGGTTATGTAGCAAAGTTGCGCTTATGTTAGTGGAGGGTTCAAGTATTGGACATCAACGTGGGGTGGTGGGTCGAGCGTCCATGAACGTTATAGAGCACCGGTTATCTTTCTGGGGAGAAACCATCTCTGACCATAAAGATCCTTTCCGATCTCTACGTTTTGATCCTCAGTTGACAATTTCAACTCTAACCCAACTGGACGTAGCACTTTGTGGACTTCATCAAAGTCCTGCAAAGAGATCAGAAGAACATATTGTTCTTGTTGATGATCTTTACGCGCGACTCCCGGATATATGGCGCGATTCTACCGAGTGGGTTTTAACCGCTTCCTTGATGAAAAACACCGCCCAAACCATGGCCAGGGAGGGGCTTGGGGATGACAACCTATTCCTCATGTCACTTGGCTCATCTAAAGTTGTGGAAAACCTCAAGTTGATGGTTGAGTTGACGTATGGTACTACAATAACTTGCTCGGTTCCACAGTTTGCTCCCGGGGACCTTGTCAAACCCAATTCCGACGATTCCTATGATGGGATCGAGGTATATTCGCAAATAAGCGATAAAGACAGAACCACCTCGGGTCGTTTGATTTCTATCCGCACCGAGTGGATGAACGATCAAGCCATAGAAGATTCGGAGGAGATGGAAAAAGTTAGAGAGGGGTATCGGAAAAGGCTTCTGTTGCAAAAGCCAGAAGAGATGAGAGTTCTAATGCTCGCAGGGTACTTCAAAAACCGTACTACAGGTCGGTTGGAGCTCATGTACCACTTTCCGCGCTGGGCATCACAAGACTCTGCTCCAGTATCGCTCCATCAACTTATCGCTGAAAAACAGCTACCCAATGATATCAAGGTCAGATCATCCATTGCCCGCAAGCTCGTATGCGCCATACTCTATTTCCACTCTTGTCGTTGGGTTCACGGAAACATCGATGATCGAAATATCATCTTTTTCAAGGACTCGGAGCACAATTTAAACTTTGAGGAGCCTTTCTTTTCAAAGTATATCCCTTCCCTCACAAACGAGCCGGGGTCTGTACCACAGAGCAAGTATGTGGACGCGGTATTTGGGAACAATGTTCGGCTAATCAACACCGATACCAATGACCTCTGGCGGATTGTATTATTGGTGATATTCGATGGGGAGGCAGTTGCGACTAAAGATCCTCGTGACTCATACCCGAAATGTTCGGCAGCCAATCTTGAGTTAAGTAGATGGGTAGAGATTGATCAGTGTGTATCTGATTGGTCGAAAGACGATGACACGGGCAACTTGGGGAGCGACGGTATAAGCCGCCAAGGGCTCTATTGGAAAGTCATAAGAATACTAAACCACTGCTTGTCTAGGTTTACTGATCCAGTGAGTAATTATATAAGGCACATATGGTACCCCCCGTGCAGCAGTTTTAACTGACCGGACTGCATGATACAGCAGGAGCACACCCGGCAAGGTTCTTATATGGGTACATTGCCTGAGGTTCATAGCTCAAATGTAAGTGCACTCTATCATTCATATAAACACTGGCTAAGTAGCTGACAGAAACTCAACAATTCAGCCAGGAAGTCTCAAAAAAGTGAGATCTGTTGAGATGGTAGGATTTGGAAAGGAGACGGAAGAATCTACCACACAGAATATAAATGGGAGCAACCCTTCAGATAAAAGCGCAGAATCACTCAACAAACCGGAGAAAGACCTAGAAGACACACCCGACGATAAACCGCCACTTTTAAATGAAAAGCAAATCTTCCCAGTGAATGCTACTCCTACACAACTTACGACATGGCGAAAGAATATCCTTCCACGGTTAGAAAGAATTCTCGAAAAGCACCTTCACGAAAGTACTGAGTCCACATCTATTGATCTGCTCGGAATCGGAACCTCTCGGGAGGAGTCAAGACCAACGATCGTGATAACTTGCACAAGTACCCAATCCGTCAAACGTCTTCTCAAGAGGTTTAATTACGACAGGAGTTCATTCAGTCTAAAAGTCAGAAGAGGATCTGTCAAGCGGTTTTCTGACAGTGGAATGTCAAGCCAAGATTCCAGGCATCAGGAAAAACCCTTTCCTGGCGCCTCCATAGGAGCCTGTTTAGATGGGAATCCTTTACCCGCCGCAACCTATGGAGGGTTGGTGCTCGTTGATGGGGAACCATATGGTTTGACAGTACATCATATATTGGACGCCGAAGATCCGGCGCAGGAGCAGAGTACTACGGGAAGCTTTCGCAGAATTGCTGGTGATTACGATGATTGCCAAACAACCGCTAGCGATCGCATGTCAATAGGGGATTATGATGACCGCCATGTGGTGGCTGGTGAAAGGGCTGCTCTCGAAGAAGACAGGATGACCAGTGTGTCCCGCTCGCGCACAGTAGGTGAAATAGCCTTGATTATTGGTGTAGGGATTGTTAATTATATTCATAGATGTCAAGCTCACACCAGTATCCGGAATCAGAGGGAGAAAGTGGCGGAAGTGATGTTGAATATGATGACTGCAGCTGTATGGAGTCACAAGGGAGTACATGTGGGAGCCTTGAAAGCGACGATGAATTGTTTAATAATAGCGATATCGATGCGTCCCGAATCATCGAAGTTGACAGGGACACTACCGGAGATATACCAGGGCTGGAAAGGGATCATGGTGAGAACATTGTGGTAATTCAACCGGCCGAGCAAGACCTGCTCGAAGACGAAAAAAGAAAGTTTGAGTCAGATATTATCGAGGGATACAAATTAGGAACTATCCATGCATCCTCGGGTATTCGGAGGATTGTCCTGGATTCAGAAAGACATGAGGTTGACTGGGCACTGATTAGAATTTCTGCCGACCGATTGAGGCAGAGTAACATAATACGAGGTAGTGGCAGAATCCTTAAAACTCCGGGCTCAGACTACGAACCGTGTTCAGTTGTTTCAATGAAAAACTTCGGCAACCTTGAAGTACACGGTATTGGTCGTACAAGTGGACTCCGGGGAGGTGTTATAAGCGGGGCTATGAGCTCAATCAAATTCGATGGGCGCAAAACTGCCTCAAGGACCTGGGTTGTTGTTGGTGAAATTGGAGGTGTGCATCTTATATCAAAGCTCCATGTCAACAATCACTGACCAGCTTTCGATAGATTATGGTGATTCCGGGGCATGGGTCATCGACAATGGCTGTGGAGGAGTATGTGGTCACATCTTCGCTGGCGAAAAATCTCCGCATGGTCAAGTCCTTGCATACATAAACCCGATGGAACTGCTGCTGCAAGACATCAAAGAAACGTTGCAAGCGGAAAATGTGTGTCTCCCTGCCGCCTCTGTGGCTGCCCAAGTTGGAAGTGTGGCTGCCCAAGTTGGAAGTGTGGCTGCCCAAGTTGGAAGTGTGGCTGCCCAAGTTGGAAGTGTGGCTGCCCAAGTTGGAAGTATGGCCGAGTCGTTCATTGCAGTGAGTGAAAGCAGCATTGTGGATATCAGGTCAATCAGTCCAAGCCTGAGTGCTGGGGGAAGCGATATGCACATTGTTTAGCGTCTCTTTTGTGGTAATACATTTGTTGTGGGGAGGGGTTATGGGTAAGGACCCCAAGCGCAGGGGGTAGCATGGGGGTTGAACGGCTTCGGTATTTTGGTTTACTTATGTATTCATACCTGAGTGAGAGTTCAAAGGTCGGTCATTTTGTGGGGAGGAGGGATTTAGGCAGAGAAACGCTCCCACGTTCATTTGAGAAAAATTTATTTGTTGAATTATTATATTATATGCTCCCCTACAAAGCAAGCGAGATCATGGTGCTCAGGGAGAAACAGGAGGTTCCCTCTCTGCTAAGAGTAATCGATGGACGCCGGAACGCCTGGACGCCGAAACCCCTAACCCTAGGCACCGAGTGATGAAAGATGATGCGCACACCAAGCTTTTCCTATTTCGGACTAGAGAACGATAAATCGAACCTCAACCGACATTCATAAATAGATCGCTGATAAAACACAATGAACTTGATTACTTGCTATGTCTAACACGCGTGGCACTGGGTAGTGAACACGGAGGGAGGGGGGGGTTATTGTGCCAAACATACAGTAGCTAGGACCGCTCGTAACAAGAGGTATTAATTTGGGGTGAGTACCATTTAATGCCATGCATGCAGCTCAATCTGCAGAATCTTTGTGCTGGCAGGAGAAATATAGCTCACGGTTGGGGGGTATTCCGGGCCCATTGGGCGTGACCTTAACTCATGTAGGTTTGCCCTGGATAGTGTCATAGCCGGGTTAAGGCTGCATATAATATACAGGGTGGGTGGCCCGTCGATTGGTCGATCAACCATGAGTCGAAGGACAAGTGGGAAATGCATAATGTCAAAAAGGTCCCGGTCTACTCGGGGGGCTGCATGCACCCCTTGGACGGGTGAAAGTGGTCAAATTCCCGACCTCCCTCTTTCAGCTAATATTAACCTTGTGTGGCAACTGTTGGGAACTCTTGTTTGGTTCTGTTGTTGCTATATATTCACCATGCATAGCAAGCAATATAATTCCTTTACTAAGTGGTACGTGCACGGTCCAGGCCGCGGATTTGACCGCTTTCATCCGTCCAAGGCCAGGCTAATGTCTCGTCTATATTAGTCACTGGTGGGGTTCTTGCTGTGTACAAACCTTTTCTTTTTAGCAGTCCTGACGGTCATGAGCCCTCGAGATTACAGTCATCGTGTTTTGTCTGACAGTAAATTGAGTCATCCGTATCAGGCCGCATCATCAATCGTCACTCGATGCATGCCTCTTGGGCATGGGTGTTAGTTATGAGTCAGCATAGCATCCATAGGTATCGATTAATTAGGCGGAAGATTTCTTCCTAAAGAAAGGCTTGTGTCTTGGGGACGGTCTCTGTCATAGTCCGGGTTTGCCCGTAGCCCTAGCCTTGCATGGTCATGAAGTAGGACGTATTTCAATGTTAGTAAATTATTGTTTGTGTGCAGCCCGTAGCCCAGGGTATGACAACATCTAACATTTTTACCCTATTTTTCTCCTGCAATATATAAAGAAGAAAGGAAATAAGAGCGTAGCTGGCGTGGAAAGAACATAACCAAAATACTAACTTGCAAAGTAAGAAAATAGTAGCTTCGAGCCTGAACCAGACCTTCCCTACTTCGCTACGTATATCCTTTTCTGACACCCCGTCTTTACCTGTCCTCTTTATCTTTTACCCCTTCTTTCATGTTGCCATCTTAGGGATTCACTGATCCAGAGGTTTAGGGCCTTGGGATTCCGCCCTGTGTCTAAGCGGCTGTAGCCCTTGATTCCTTCGTGGTGGACGTGTTTCGACAAGCTATGTACCTAAGATATAATTCCCGTCTCTGGCTCATGGAGGGCTCCATCATCAGCCATTCTAATATACCCACGTGTGGACGTGTTAGCTGTCTATTCCGGTACTCAAGCATGATAATTCTTTCATTACTAATAAGTAGGGTGGCATAGAGAAGGTATTCTAAACAGTACAAGCTTGTCTATCGTCGTCAGGAAGCATTTCTATTGGCCAAGATTGTTTGTAGATTACACGTTGCCACAAGCAAGTAGTTGAACATGGGGGGAGCTAGGAGTAACCATACAAACGGGGTTTCAAAGTCGCACTCTTGAGCTGAGTCTATATCTAGGATTCTTTTGCTCCATCCCATTATTGTTGTGGAGAAATACGTTTTGAAGTTGTAATTGCATTTAAATATGAATGTTCGCTTAGCTGTGGAAACCCACCGTATTATTTGAACGTGGACAATTGAATGTACCGTTAGTACTGTGGGCCATATAATAAGTATGTAGGTACTAGAAGAGTACTAGCAAAGAACCGCTCCCATGAATGGAAGGGAACCTACGTTGAGAGGTTTTTTTTTTTTTTTTTTTTTTTTCGTATCATACTTTCATTCGTTTCTAGGTACAAGAATGTTGCGTGCAGGGAGACCCTGTGGCATAAACAAAGCCTAAGCTACATTAAGAGGTATCATGCACTATTATATTACTCAAGTTAGAGAATTTGATAGCATACACTACTACTCACTACTTTCACTGGCAGACTGAACTGAATGGACAAAATTGTGCTAATATTAGAGCTAATGGATTATATCAGGCTTCTCCCGGACAGGGACGGATCATTACGGACTGGAATGCATACGACTACATATAGAAATGATATTCGACACAACAAGAGCAGGGGGTTGGTGGGGGTCTTTTTTTTTACAAATTAACGTAGTGATACTTCCATACCGCAGTAATGAGATATGAATGAACGCATATCCGCTAATCTTTTCAAACTGCTCTATCGATTCCCGACTCTCGATCTCCGCCATGTGAATATCTTCACGAACCCCACCACATATATCTTCACGGTAGCGTCATATTGAAGTAATTCCATAACATCCATTAGCTAATATATGGAGAGGCTGATATTTGACACATGCGCATATGATGTCGATGAATTGGACGGGCCTGGAACCTGTACCAGTGACACTTATCTAAGTTTAGGATATATTAGCGATACATGTGCACGTAAATTCATAAAGTTTTCGAACACCACCACTATTGCATTCCTCAAAAAGGCAGCCTTGGCGTGTTTTTTCTGTGTATGCAATAGCAGCTGGGTCCGGGAACGCTATGAAACCACGAGTATATGCATGTAGGAACATGTATTAATTATAAACAAGTGGATCATATTAGTTAGATTGTAAAGGGGGCCAACCGACGATAAAGGCGTAACTGGCATGCATGGTCGTACTCTCTCTCATCTGGGAATGTCCGGGTTGATTCTGTTGATAGGAGGTATATGGAGAAGAAAGGTGGCTTTTTAGTCTAGTTCCGTAGTTCGGATTTTGGTATACTAAGTACTTACTTACGTATTGATCTTACTTATTTATCAAATCTCAATAAGTCGTACATGTACATGTAACTATGATCAGAACTCTTCATCGATCTCGTTCATCGAGACTCAACGTTAATAGCCTTTTAGGCCACCATCGATCTAGAACCTACCATACCAGCCCCACCCCCCCACCCCCCCTTCTTCAGGCCTGGGCATCTCAGCTAGGTAATCCCGCTCGACTACAACCCATCTCTGAATTCTACAACTAACATGCATGTGCCCAAGCAAGTCATGCCAACACAGCCAATATCACAATGCAAAGGTAGGTGCGTACTAACTAAACCCTTCAAGATGCCGTTCGTATTATTAGAGACTTTCGGCACCTCCAACCTCCACCCAACTTTTGGTAGTGGCTGTGCCAATGCTGCAAGATTCTGGTCAACAATTTCCATCTTCCGTTTAGCGCCCCCAAAAGTTGGGCGAAAAGTTGAAAAGCAACGAGGTGCCGAAACTGTCTAATATAAAGAAGCTTATAATATAGGATCAATGCTTTAATGGACTGATTTCTTGGCATGCAGACTCTCCACAACGCTACTTGATGGGTATCTACAGCTAGACGCTCTCACGGGATGTGTGTCCAAAGGACGGCTAATTCACAAGAATAAGCAAGTTCGAAATACCACACGAAGCTCGAACAGCCTATTATCTTGAGTTATATCCATTTGGGGATCGGTTCTGGTACCCTTCGGCGCTGCAATAGAGAGATCCCCCCGCCCCGTGGTCGCCATAACCCCGTGAGAGCGTCTGCCTACTTCTACAAAGAAGGATTACATTATATAATAACTGAGCGGCGGGGGTTGGAAATATCCAATCGGAACGCCGGGCTCAAGAGGAAATCTCAAGATAACGGTATTGAACTCGGTGACTATGGTGGTAAGCATCAGTACTGGTGTGGGGCGTGTTGGGAGAACAAGCCATATATGGTAAGTGATCAAGTTGTCGCTTCATTTTTTATTTACTTTTTATGTTGTCGACTTGCTCTAGCTATCTCAAGAATCTTATATACAGTGCGAAAAGACTTACTACTGAAGTGCCTATATATCTTCAGATAGGTTATTAACAATCTCCAGTCGATGTTTCAATAGCAGAAGTGATGAAACTTTCCCGGTACAAATATCAAGTAACATGCGCTCAACAAAATCACCTCGTGAGTCTACAGTGGTAATGATACGTGTGACTGTCTTTAACGCTGACATTGGCCATACGGCGGCAAAAGGGAAACATCAGCTGGCGCAACGAATGGTCGTTCTAGTTCAAAAGTAGTGAGCGGCAGTCAAGGTCCAGAGAATATATGCGGACCGAAAGTAAAGTAATGGGTACTGCTATCCTATCAGGTTCTCATATGGTGGCATACCATAAACTTCCGGAAGCCCGAAGGGGACCCTAGGAATGCGTCAAGAAGCATGACAATCAGAAAGGGTGTATGTGTGAGAAGCAAAAAGCCCCCGCAGGTCCAGGGCCGAACTAGGGGTCGGGCTAATGCAAAACCTGCAGTTGTTTGGGAATCGGACCACGTTTTTAAAATATCTCCACGATTAATAAAATTAATCCTCCTGAATATAGGCATGTATGGATAAAAACGAGTGATGGGATATGACTTCCTTAGTGGTTGCCCATGTGGGGTAGTCAATTATCAGGAGCCAACCCAAACCATCGAGCGAAATTCCAATCTATCATCAATCAATCGGTCATCATAGATGATACGTGGCCTAGCATCCCCTCAACAGTATGTAGAGTTCATACTTTCTTTCACGTCCCTTACAGGATTCTAACTTGTACGGGGGGGCGGGGGGAGAACCTTATCATATCGTTCCAGGTTTTTTTTATCACCGATCTCAGATCAATACTTCCTGCGTTACGGTTTTTTGCTTGAGTACATATGTACCTGATCCCAGCGTTTATGATAGTTCAGCGGCGCTTCTAAGCTGGTCGGTCACTTCCGACTGGATCAACCCACCATTATCACCACCACAGCCAGCACCAAAACTCTCTCAAAATGTGAGGAGCAACTCAAATACCAGTCATCTGCTAAACAAGTAAGCACCAAGTAACTTAACTATGAGGATACCATGATTTTCAAAAGTCTCTGTATTTGCTTACACTTGAGCCTTAATTAGCTGGCAGGCATTTTGGCAACAACGACCACAGTTTCAAATTCTGAGCTCTTGGCTGGCGATCCAGACCGAAGACAGATTGCCAAGAACCAAAATTAATTGGACTTATGGGTCAGTTGTCAAAAGGCCTCGTTAATTGAGTTTTGGTGCGGGACAGGGGGGCCCTCGACGGAGCGTATGAAATCGAATCGATATCACTTTGATGGGCTCGAGACTTGATCTGCATATTGAAACCTAACCGCAATTAGTTCTGGCCGCTAATAATGCGACTGGGATTGCTAAGCGGGGAAGTATGGGATCTAGGAACCACGAGAGCAACCTCATGAACCTTCGGTTGGTCTCGTTGTAATAATTCAGCGTATATTATATTTCTGTACGCCTAGCTATCCCATACAAGTGGTTCCTGGGACCTACTGCACTGTCTGCACATATGCCAGACCGAAAATACGGGATTATGGGGCATCCCACGGGTGTTGGCAACAACTTGGGAGACTTAACCGAGCCTACATACCTATTCTGCAAGTATCACCTTAGTACAGGGTAGCCTGGTACGGTGGGTGTGGCCTCAGCACTTCCGCGTTGAAAGCTGCATTCTGGAATTCTAGAGTGCTGATTAAAGTGCCTCATAATTGGATTATTTCACAGGCTTTATAGATAACTCTACTCCCGGAAAAGCGTTTTAAGATACGTGTTGGACGCTGGGTGTTAACAGACAGGGGCTTTTTGAAAATAAACTGGGCTTGGCTGTTTCTCTTTGGTGAGATCCGTCAATTCCCAGTATCCATCATCACCCCGTGAACAATAGTACCTGTCTACGGAGGATGAATTAAATCGAGATAACGCAAGTGCTAAATGCCCTGGTGAAAGGTTTGAAATACGAGATGCTACCTGTCTCATAGCTCACGGCGTTGATGTCTTATTTTCTTAGCAACTATAGACGACAAAGCCCACCATTTACAGCCGGAGGTGCTAGCTACCGATGCTAGTGAAGCATAAGAAAGATAGAGTAGGTACTCTAGAGTACTTTAAGTTTTCACTCTCGAGATCACTGAGATTCATCATAGAGCCTGCAAGCGAGACGGTTCGCGGCTATCCCCTCTCACTGAGACAGCGTACGTAAAGAGAAAAGAGGAAGTTCTGCAGCAACTGTCAAATCAGGTCAAGAGCCGACTAACATGCAGGATCGGTGGCTTAAAGCATGGAAGAGTAGAGGTCACGCTTGCATGTAGTGGGACCGGGTGAGAACGATATTGTGACCTGTCACGTCGTTTGTCGCGTGGGAACGGTGCCAATGATCTGGTGCCCCATTGCTGGGACTGGATCTGATCTAGCTGGGTGTTGAGTAACACAGAGGACTAACCTCTGTGTATGAATTACTGGAGACTATCGCAATAATATATTTATATAAAACATCGCTATCTCAATGAGTGATCTTGAGCTTTGTTAATTTTGGGGTTATAACTATTTACATAACTCCTGGTAAATTAGTAAGATTAGTGTCACGTCACGTCTGAACTTTGGCTCGCGAAAACATTAGCATACACATTGAATTTGGATCTGCACATAAACACCCAATTTATATGAACTCTGTTTAGTGATGTCTATTCTGGGGGGAGAGTATTGTGTTACGAGTGGGTCCAGGCCGGATATACCTAAATTCTGAAATCTTGGAAGGAAAAACAACAAGTGACTACTCCATGAGGTCACTCTAATTTAGTTCATTCCCTATCGAGGGTCCTTCCCGTTACATGTAGTTACATGTACCGTACATGTTAGTCTGTACTCTACCTAGAGTACATGCACCCAGGGGCCCCTAAAAGTGATACATGGTATGTACAATGGCTTAGGATTGGACTATTAGTAGGTGAGGCCCTAGCAAATTAATTCACAACCACCTTGATTTCTTTTATTTAAGTGTGATTGATGAATTCTTTATACTCTGTTTACTCTGTATGCCACTGTTGCTTCATTAGGGTTAGAATTGGGTCGCATGTGGTTGAAATCGTGAGTGGTAAATCGAGTGATCGTTGCATCACTTTCCGGTACCCCTGGGTGCATATTCATAGTCACTACATAGATACATAAGTACCTACATACTCTAGACCAGAAACCAATGCTGCCGTTCCGCAGGTATCCCGGCCACCGTGCTTGAGTAGACCGTACGTGAGTCTCTCGTGGAGTAAGTACGTGCTCCTTGTAGGCTGAGGATCAAGTCTCACATTCTCCAGCTGGCTTTAATTTGATACCGGCAATCCTTAAAAGCATGGTGGCGTTGGACAGAATAAGTAAATACACGTCTTCTTCAACATAATTGGGTAACAACACGCTCAAATCACTTTTGTACCTACCTCTTGCTCTACACTACTTGGAGTTAGAATGTTTGCAGAGTACTCTACATAGAGTACCATACACATGGTATTCCCACACACAGTGCAGTCCACATGCGAACATCTCTTGAGACGAGAAATCTGGGTTCACCTACTAGTGTTGCTCCTTGATAAATAAGAGCTGCTCCACTCCCTCACCTAGGGGTTCTCGTTTTCGTTTGCCACGACTTGTGATCGCGCTGAGTAGGGGCAAAGGCAAAAAAAAAAAAAAAAAAAAAAGGTCGACTCCTAAATCTACCATCAATCGAATTACACCGTTTATAATGGCTAGCGATACGCAGAACAATATTGCCATCGACCCTGTAAGTTTATCTGCTTCTTTCTTCATGCTTCACTCTATGTAAACTTTGCAGCAATCTAACATGTTTTGTTGGCTAGAGAGCCGACGATGAGCACCCCGAAAGCTCCGACTATCAGAGTGGGTCGTAGGTTACTCCTTCTATGGCTCTCACGGTTAGAATGCTGAATGCTTAGTGAATTCTCAACCGAGTCTCTCTCATCATCGATCTTTGAGTACCGATATGAGAATGGGCGTCGGTATCATGCATACAAGGACGGGTATGTGTCCATTTATCATCTCCTATATATATATTTAAATATTTATAGAGAGGTGTAAACTAACCATACGATAGAAACTACATTCTGCCAAATGATGAGGTAGGGAGTCAGTAATGGTGTGAAGGTTGTAAGGAAATGTGCTAACAGGGTCGTCTTGTGAAATGGACAGAGAGAACAAGATCGGTAAGACATAAGAAATCTGAATATATTGGAAAAGTTAGGACTAATGTACTGGCAGCCTCGACATCATTCACCACATTTATCTCCTCATGCTGAAAAACGAGCTACATCTCGCCCCCATTGGCGAAAGCCCACAACGTATCCTCGATCTCGGCACCGGGACCGGAATCTGGGCTATTGACATAGCCGAGTAAGTTAGATTAAACATTGCTCCCCTTTGTTAAAATTCATAACTAATTGTATGCAGACGATACCCATCAGCAGAAGTCATTGGCACAGATCTCAGCCCGATCCAGCCTAATTGGGTTCCTCCAAATGTCCAATTCCAGATCGACGATGCCGAGGCAGACTGGACATGGGAGGAGAACTCGTTCGATTTTATCCACATGCGCCATTTGAGTGGGGCGATCAAAGACTGGCAAAGGTTGATTGACCAGGCATTCAAGTAGGTTGATCACTTCTATTGTCTATATGAAAGCTGCTAAACCACGCCTATAGATTCTTGAAGCCTGGTGGTTATATCGAAGTTGCTGAGTACGATATGGGCTTATTCAGTGATGATGGAACCTTTGGAGAAGAACTGTGGCTATGGAAGTTTTATGACCTGGTCAACAAAGCCGCAAACAAGAACGGTAATTCCAAATTCTCTAATCCAAATAAAGCTACAGAATTGAGAAGTTCCAGGCCGCGCATTCCAGATAATCGACAATGTCGACTCCCTACTCCGTAACGCGGGGTTCGAAGAGCTTGACTACCGGATGTTTAAGCTGCCGTTTGGTCTCTGGGCTGCCGATCCAAAGTTGAAGGAGATTGGTGCATACATCCTTTTGAACGCCGAGTCAGCTTATGATGCATTTGGAATGGCTCTGTTTACCAGGGAGCTGGGTATGACTGTGGAAGAGGCGCGTGAGGTTGTGACAGGTGCCGAAAAGGACGCCCGAAATAGGAAGATTCACGCATATTCTAAACAGTAAGTTGAGCCGTGAATTCTGGCATAAATGCTGCACTGCGGCTAACACATGTGGCGTTTAGGCATCTGTGGTGGGCGAGGAAGCCGGACAGCAAGTGTTGAGAAAGACCTGAAAGAGAGGGTTTGCGTCTTGGGGTGAAGAAATCTATGAAAGATCTACTTGTGTGTTGTAATGAGATTTTTATTTTTGTAGTAATTCAATACCACATGAGCTGATTACATCGAGATGTCAGCCGAATTTAAAGATGGGGTAGCGCAATCTGATACCTTATATTATAAAGGAACTATGTAGCTATATGAGGGAGAAGAAGTTTCGTAACAGGCCACTCCTTTTTTTCTGCGCGCATATATACTTATATACTCATGAAATGACGTCAAAGAGAATACCGCCTATCAAGCCCACCTAGAAACGATTGTTTGAATAGCTGGTGATACCACTAGTATTTCCAGAAATTGGTGGGCTGTTTGTCTCTTTGAACGCTACTTAGGGCTTTGATAGGAGGTTAAAAATCACTGCTATTGTATAACTGGATCGGTAGTACTTCGAGTTCTTCCTTATGATACATGACCGATGACCCGGAGAGGTGGACCTTGGAAGCGCCTCAATAAAGGTGGCTCAACAAAGAAGAACTACGAAGGAAGATAAAGCCTGGGATATGGATAAACCAGTACAATATTATTCCAGTGTTTTTTGTTGAGGGATTTAGTACGTTCTTCCCTCCTACATGAGTTAATCCACCGCTCGCACAGCAACAAATCCGGCTCTAGCGCCACACAACCAAGTAACATCCATTTCCAAATCCAAGCAGATCAGTGTGAGCTCCTTATGTCGATTTACTAATTAAAGACTGAGTAGTAGCCCAAGCCCAAAGCTAGCCCAGACCAGGAAAAGCCTCCTAATCAATCAAGCAAAGAGTCATGAATAGTCACTCGATATATAACCCTAACCCTGATGCTGGTGCGCGTATTTTTTCAAATTGATTTGCGGTGTGCATGTACTTATATACATATTTATTCGTGGGGTTCGGTGCGGAGAAGGGAAGCGGATGAGTAGGACCTTCATTAAATTTGAATTGTGACAATCATTATGCCCGCTGAAGAAATACATGCATGTGCAGTAAAGACTTTTTTTTTTTTTGTTTTTTTTTTGTTTACATCATTAATCGTATCCAGCCTAAAGGCTATGACGATATCAAACCCCCAGAACTACCCCGCCAGCCCCTGGCCGCGCCCAGTAAAGGGAACTCAGCAAGCTAGCAACTTCCACCGCCAACTACAAAACAAAACAAAAAGAAAACACCTTCTCAGCCTCCTCAACACTAACCAACTCGGCGCGCTCGCTGTCTCGAGCCTCATCATTCGCCGCGCAAGTAACTTCCCCAAAACAAAACAACACAAAACACAACTCAACAACATGTAACAATTTCAAACGTCGCTCTTCTTCCTTCACTCCCATACAAATCAGTCTCGTCTATCGCCCTCTGCTGATACCGGAGTAACCGAAAATCAAACTCTGTCGCTTCGAATTTAAAATGCCCAATCCGCTCTATTGTTTCTCCTAATTTTGTCTCGCACGCATACCTCGAAATTACCGGGAGAATAAAAAATGCCGTCTTGTCGCTGTGCTTAAACCATGCCCATTCTTTTAACGTATACTGTTCCCCTTTATTCAGTAAAGACTTTCAATGATTGATAGGTGCGCACTCTCATATGAATGATATCAGCCGTGCGAAAAGAGACATATATGTGTATATATACCATATTATAATGTGAATATTCGGTCAGGTCAAGTATTTCCAAGGTAAACAAAAGAAAAAAACTTTATGTGATGGTGTTTATACTGTGTTTATTCCTCCCTACCCTATCTCACAAAAATAGCTGAATTGAGGTTGCTAATTATAATACTAGAGCTAAAAGTAAGTTCTAGCAACATGTATCTAGTTACCTCAGTCGAATACATAATCTTATAATGGGCGGTTATCGAGGGAAAAACAGAGCAAAACCAACTAACGAGCCTGTATGAATACTCCATTTATAGACGTAGAAACAAAATAAAGGAACTACCTATATATCCACGTATGTGCAGAAAATCCTACACTGACCCTGAATTACTGTCGATAAGTTTGTATTTTTCCTTCAGAAGGTTTCCTCCGCCGCTGATACTTATGCTTGAATTTTCTCCTGGAGAGGCCGATGGTTGGGTAAACCTGTTCACCGGACGGTCGACAACACTCCAGAAGAATTCTGGTAGGCGCCAGGCTCTTCCGACAAAATCTGGCTCTGTGTCCAAGGAAACTGGAACGGGAGGTTTAAAACCAGCAAGTTGATAACCCGTTCTTGGTCTCAGAGGCGGGTCAATTAGACATGATGGCGAGTTCTGCTCAATAGGACGTAAGGGGTACACAAAGTAGCCAACACAGCGTGTGCTATTGATGAGTACTGAAATGAGTTCTTCGGTATCTTTGAAGATTTTATTTCCGCGCTCTAGAAGAGACTCTCGTAGCTTCTCCCGCTCCTCCAGCGTATCCGTGTATTGAAGATTTGGAGGACCTAACTGGAATGACTCAGATTGTTGCCAGCTAAACATCGGCTCCTCCCTCGTGTGCTGTATGCCATCCTCAGTCTTTTTGTACCATCGGTGCCCCATCCAAGCCTCCCAGTCAAAGTACTCCATGTAGCGCTCCTCCATGTAGAACTCCCCATGAATATTCCAGAAAATTATTGCAAGGTCATCTACTCTCAGGATCTCCCTCATCACATCTTTATTGGCACTGACCGCTGCTGCATGTAGTGCATGTCCATAGCACCCAGAAAGATCGTTCAAATCTAGCTCTGAGAGTTCGAGGAGCCGTCTAACTACACCTGCATGTCCCCCAAAGGCCGCCGCTTGTAGAGGGGTGCCAAATATGCCAACTCCGGATACGATTTTCGCCCCATTATTCAGAAGTAGTTGCAGCGCATCCTCATGGCCGCAAAAGGCCGCAACATGTAGCGGAGTCCCATACAGGCCCGCAACCACGTTCACATCCTCCCCATTTTGAATAAGATCTTTCATTATTTCTGCATAGTTGTAGTGGGTAGCGGTATGAAGGGGAGTCTCTTCTCTCAGTTTGTAGTCAATGTTTGGGCGGTAGAAACACTGATCTCTAGCATTTGCACCGTTTTTGAGCAGTAAGTGTACAGCACTTTCACTACCACCTTTATGAACAGCATGTATAGCTGCCTGAAGCGGACTATCGTATATCTGACCACTTTTGTCACTCAATACTATGCGATTGACTGAACTATCCACCGGAATCTCTCGAATACTAATGCCCCGGGCGTTGGGATCGGCGCCATGGTCGATGAGACATTGTAAAGTTTTTAGATTCTCTGGTTTGACTTCGATAACCGCTAATAGTGGATTTCCCTGCGCATAGTTGAAGTTGGCGCCCTTTTTAGCGAGAAGTTTGATCATCTTGTTCTGCCCTTTCTCGGCAGCAGCTGTTAGGATTCTTATATTGGTGTAAGGTATAACTGCATTGACATTAGCACCCCACTCAATGAGATGTCTAGCCGCCTTTTCATAACCCATTGCCACCGCGGTTGCAAGGGAAGTTGCTAATATCTCTTCCCTGTATCTATCCTTTTCACTATCGCGCCTAAGATGGGTAGCGTAGGCAGTCATGAAATAATCAATATCGGAAAGTGATGCCTCCAAAAAGAACTCAATGTCCGAAAGCAATCGAGACCTCATTGCAATAGTCAGTGGGAAGCAGGCAGTTTCAGGATACCCTTGCATCCATTCTTTCTCATTGAAGGGGATACCCCTCGCGGAGAACCACTCTTCGAACGTACGAGCCTCAGGCCAGCCAAAGGCGTCCATCTGACGACCTCCTTCCACATCGGCCAAGGAAGCGTGTATCTCCCAGTTATCTGTAGCGTATTTGAGGAATGGTATTTCTTTATGTCCCATATGGAAGTAAGATTTTTCGCGCTTGTTTGGAAAGTCGGGGCTGGTCACAGCGGCAATGCAAACGTTGGCAAGGTTTCTCTGTGTCTTTCGAGGATCTATCCATATCTCGGAAGATATTCTCCTGTTTAAAAGAAACTCCCTCACGGATTGATGCATAAAACGCACAACATGGTTTTCAGAATCATCCTTTCCCGTGCCCTTCTGGTCTCGCGATGTGCCCGCATTTGAAAATATGTTCCAGCCCCAGCTGGAAAGGATCGTAGGTTTGGCGGGCTCTTCAGGCTCTTCAGGCGACCCGATTTCCAATAGACCGCCGCTAAGCCTGTTTATTCGTGCTTCCACTTGAGATAACGGGGGAAGATATGAGGCCTCATCTAGTGAAGCCAACGAGGTAAAACCGGGAGAGGAGCCGACGGCAAGAGCAAAACGGAACTCTGCTAACTTCAGAGGTCTTTGCGCAAACAACACCCATTCGAGCATTCTCCGAGTTTCGTCGAACTCCACTATTGGGATCAATTCCAACTTCTGCAATATACTGTCATACATATCTTGCATAGGCTTTGGCATGTGAAGGAGAATCCTTTCTAACTCAGAGATGGGCATATCGGGCGGCTGTTCCTTCAGAATCGGAATAATATGCTTTGCCCAAAGAAAAACTCCCTGTGCATTGAGAGTGGCTGATTTTACCAGTACGTTCAACTCATTGAGCGAAAAACTGCGGCCCAGGCTTTTCAGTTTGAACCTAAGATAACTTTCTATATCTTTACTGTTCTCATCCTCTAGCCTGAGCTGGGGAGAGTCGGAGAGATGGCTGCAAAACTCTGGGTGCATTCGCGTTGTGATGATTATCTGAAGAGATTTGAGATGGCCCATGTCGCCGGTTATGAAATCGAGGAGGGCGATTTTGCAATAGTCATGAGATTCATCCAAAGCATCTATTCCTTGTTAATGGTATCTTAGCTGGTTCGTAAAACAGGCTTGAGCTTACCTATAATGATGCGAACCGAGTTTATGCGAGAATCCCCAAGCATTGTGGTTAGAAGGATTCTGATTTCATCAATGTGCCATACAACTGGTGCCTTTGCTGTTTTTTTCATTTGATATTTCGGCAGGATATATGACGACAATTCCGGCACCTGCCGTAAAAGTTGATATAGGAGAGATCGAAGACAACCCTCATCTGACCTATTCAGATCGCCATATATACCTTGATCGCTGAAGAAGAAGGTTAATATTACTTGCCCGGGTTCGCGGTTATCCTGTGATCTTCTCATGAGCTCGAAAAGAAATTTTGATAGGGTTGATTTCCCAGAGCCGGGCTTTCCCAAAATCCACAGAATCTTCGATTTGCGCTGTAGCCACTCGGAGATCAGTGGATTAGATGCTACCCAGCCGAGTGTTTCTTTGTAGGCTGGGTCAACTGCAGCTTGACGGTTTCCGGAACCTTCCCAATCGAGAGACCGCAAACAGGCTTCGCTCTCATCAACCGGAGTAATCGTTGCTGTATCGAATAATCAGTTAGAATCATGGATTCTCTCTGAGCCAGTTTACATTTGTGTCCGGTAAAGAGACTGACCTTTTTCTATCTTTTCCACCATTCCTCGGATTTCATGAACCAAAAGCTTGTAGTTTTCGTCTTGCGGTGAGTGAAATTTGTTCATTCCGACATGATCCGCCTCCAAAGCAATATTTGGAACGCCAACAGAAGTACTGGAATGATGATCTACCGCCTTTCGATTTGCAATAAGTCAGAACCCACTCGTGGCTAGTCCCATGCTCATTTAATTATTCAAGAGGGCTTACGATGAGTAGGGGAAATCTCCCGATCGTTGTCATCTTAACCTCAAAGAAATTGACAATGTCTCGCCCCCTATAGGCTCTGTGAAACTCATCGTCCAACGTTCTAAGGGACCGTTCTCCAGGCTTTAGTGCTTCCAATAGTTCTGTACTTGATCCTAACCAGTATGTGGCATAAGACATCAATTTTCCCACAAGGCTAAGACGGGAACCATCATGGGGTACCCCTAAAAACACTGCGCCGATCATGGATCTATTTATGGGTTCATAGCGACGGTCTTCACTCCTTAGCCCGGCGGTAACGAGTGCCTAGTCGCGCGAAAAACGTTAGACGGTGGTCTATATTAAATAAATCATATATAGGTGCGTAGCTAGAGTCTTATTCCCTCGCAGGTTTCCCACATTATAGGGAAAAGCGATATGGAATATTCAATAAGGCACCACTGGGGGCATAGAAGTACTTTTTTGATTATTATCCCGCCAAAGCTGTGTCCAATAAATATTATAGGACGTTCCCCTTCCTATCCATGATATGTTATGTTTAGCCTCAGAGTGGCAGCGAGATTCCAACGGTATAAGCAATCGATCTAACCTCCAGTGATTGTCGCTGAGTATTCAGTGAGGCGAGCAGTTGTGATCCGCAGATCTCTACAGATTTTGCCGGCGCATTCATATTCCACGCCGAGTTATGATTGAAGGCCATAATTCGAGCTTTCGGGAAAGACTTGGGCAGGAAATCTTTCAACCACATAGCCCCAGTTCCTTCATGCTGCCAAGCCCAGTCAGGGTTTGAACCAAGGCCGTGTACAGCAACGATACTTTTTCAATATGGAGCACTGTTAGCTATATGATATATAGTCTTTTGGAATTGATTTGGTAACGGTCATACTCTACGATAGCGTCTCCCTCATCTTCACTTGGCGTATAGTGGATAACGGTTCCTAGGGGTGTTTTGGGTGGTGGTCTCGACGTGCTCCATAGGATCTGAAGCGGCGAAAGAGCGATTGCTAGAAGATGGAAGAACAGATAAAAAAGAGATCCGCCAAATCGAAAGAGAAAGTGAAGATCAAATTCCTTTAGTACGATGCCTAGGGATCCCGTCATAACTAAAACGCCACCTAAGAACGCTGGCTGGGAGCGAAAACCAAAACATAGAATTATTCCGAAACCTAAAAGGATTATATTCCACATTATAGTGTCGTAGTGCAATTCCCGAAGAGAGAGAGAACTTGAAATATCCGTTATGTTATTAATTATAGGGTGATATGAGGGGAATTTTAACTGAATGCATATGGTGGATCGAGCTGAGGGGCAGAGGTTAAGTGGAGGACAGATGTAAGATCTACTCTACTTGCCTAAATTGTAACACAGTCGGGTGAATTCACGATTAGTCAATTGTTTCAGATCCTGCATATATAGCGAGGGTTGCGTCGACGCGACATGAGCACTCTTTTGTTGAATTAACCGAGTATTATAGGTATTGGGGGGTAGATAGTTATGTAGGTCAGCAGCTCCTTTCCCTCTATTCCTCCAATTTTTGAAAAGTCAACACCAGAAACTACGAAGCAACCGCGTTACACACACACAAAAGTCTTTAAATTTTGGGCTTCAAACATCACCATCCAACCCAGATAGTTTAACAAAACTTCATGACAGTAGACAGAGCTATCTACTTGTGTCTAAGAGTACATTTATACATCAGGAACAAGCTTTGGTCAACCTGCCCTGTCCTTCTACTACTATAGAAAGACAGATATAACCTCCTCCCTATCCACACTTAGGCTTCAAAATGCCAGAACCCATCTCCAACCAAGAAATTCTTAGCATCCTGACTTCAGGACAGCTAGACTCAGCCATCACCAACCAGGAGGAGAATAACTTCATCTCCCAATCCACTGCAGCTCTTATCAATAGCCCCAACACTTCCGACGAGATGAAAATGATCATCACCCTCCTCTGCGGCATCGCTAACAACACCGCCAGCAGTGCAGGCGATCTCGCCCAACTACAACAAGATGTCGATAACATCGATAAGAAACTGATGGAACACATCACTTCTCCCTCCGCAGCCACCCAAGAGAAAGTTGAGATCGCTAGAATCTCACACTCTATTGACGTACTCTCTAATAAACTCAATAACCAACCCCTCCGCGCTCAGAACGCCCCCAACAAAAAAACCCCCCCTGGCCCCAGCAACCCCCGCCAGTCCTCTGCTCACGACGCCGCTATCTGGGCCGAAGAAGAGCACAGGGCCAAAGTCAGACGCCAACCGACCCGCCCACTCGTTCCCGCTAACCTCCCTGCCCCCGAGACCTACGCAGCAAAAGCAGCCAAAGCCAAAGGAAAAGGCAAAGCCAGAGAGGACCTTGGACAACCTCCAGCAGCTAAGCCCCTCCCCACGGCCCAACGCCGCTTCTTTGCCTCCCGGACAACGCAGGAACCCCTTCCCCACCCCGACCGCCTCGCAGGAGAAATCCCATCCATCCTGGCCAAAGCCCTAGAGAAATCAGGCTACGCCGCCCCCTATACCTCCCTCTCCGCTACGGTTAACCCCAAAGGCTCTGTGTCCATCGTGGCTCACCCCACAGTCCCGGCCACCTTTTATAATCCGTTTTTCGAAACCTTCACTGCACTTATTAATGCCAGAATTAACACCCCTGCCAACCCCCTGAAACTATTCCGACCCGCACCGACAGATGTCGACGTCGCCATTCACGGCATTCCTCTCTACAACTTCCCCGACAAAGCCGCCTTGGAGAAAGACTTCCCTGAAGAAGTCAGATTCGCTGTCGGCGTCACCCCCTCCTCCGTCCGCTTCCTGATTAAAGATGACACCACCAGGAACCTGAAGAAAACCTCCTCCATTGTCGCCACCATGACCGCCGAAGAAGCGGCCCTGATCGGCTCTACTATTAGACTCTTCTCCCGCCCCCGCCGCTGCGTAGTAATGTGGTCAGCCTCCCCCACCACCCAATGCCGCAACTGTCAGAAATTCGGCCACGCACACCAAGGCTGCAAAACAAAGGACCCGGTCTGCCCAATTTGCTCCAAACCCCACACCAAAGCCAATCACAGATGCCCAAACACAAACTGCCCAGGATCCACTAAACTCACCCCCAATTGCTGCCCAGTATCTCCAGCCAAATGCGCAAACTGCGCAGGCCCACACCCCGCTAACGACCCCACCTGCCCCCAACGCCCCAAGAAGTCAGCCGCCAAGGAGTCCCAGCCCCTAACCGGCCCCATGGATATTACCGTGGACCCTCCCGCTGTTCAATTGTAAATGCGGGACAACACTAGGAACAAACCGCAAGATTTTCTACGCATAATCCAACACAATTGCGCTGGGAGCAACCCTATGTTTATCTCACTCTTTTCATTAGCTATGACACAATCAGCTCATGTTGTTGCCATACAAGAACCACCTCTTTACAAAAATAAGCCACTACAAGCACCCTCCTTTACTCTTTATTCACCCACCCCTACGAAGCCAAATGATAAAGTTTCTACATGTTTTTATATCGCCAACTCTCTTTTGGAAAAAAACTCTGCGACCTCTATACCCTCCGCCCGCGGGGATATGATTTCAATTAATATTTTTATTAAAACTACATCAACGACATTCTCTACCCTTCAAGTAACGAATATTTACAATCGTCACTTATCCTCGCATACGCGCTCGATTGATCCTCAGGAGATATTTAACCACTCATATAATCCGTTAATTATTCTTGGAGATTTCAATATTCACGCTCCACAAGCTGATCCTCTTCGCTCATTTTCCTCACAAGAACTCACGCTCTCAGAACCATATTTCGCCGCAGCGACTGCCAGAGCGTATACACTCATTAACAACCCAGGAGTCTATACTAGAATTTCTCCTACTCAAACAAGACGTCACGGGGTTATAGACCTTGCCTTCGCTAACCCCAGAGCCGGCCCACTTATTCGCAAATGGCTCCCCCTCTCCGCCGACACCGGGTCAGACATCAGCAAACTACTACTTGTGTATGCAGTCTCCCAACAGTCTCCCGGGTCTCCTGAGAGTCTCCTGAGGCTCCTGGATATTTTTTGAGTCTCCTGAGGCTCAGGAGACCTCAGGAGACAAATGAAGTCTTGCTGATGGACCACAGAGCCCTTGCCATTACCGTCGCTCTCCCGGACTCTGACTTCTCTCCCTACCTTACCCCCAACTGGAGTCTAACAGACTGGAATAGATTAGACCCAGAATTGAAACTCTTGCATATCGACTCTCCCTCTTCCACAGCCAATATAGACACCTGGTTCGAGACGTCCCTAGAAAGACTCATGAACCTTGTCCGTGATCACACACCATCTAAAACAGTCTGCAAATGGTCAAAACCATGGTGGAATGCTAACCTTACTCAACTCCGCACAATCTTCCACTCGGTCCAAAGAGCGTGCAGGAAAGGCAAAGCCCCCCCCTTCGAAGCAAAAGCTGCGAAAAACGCCTACTTTAACGCTATTAAACGCGCCAAGCAACACCACTGGAACCACTTCGTGTCAAACGCAGACGTTAAGGATGTGTGGAAACTCAAGAAAATGGCCACCAGAACCGAGGATCGGATACCCTCCCTTCCCAACTCCCCAACCCCTCTTACTCTTAATGAAAACCTTGTTAAGGCCTTTTTTCCGCCAAGACAAGATCCTCCCCCACCCCCACCTATTCTATTTAAAGACGCTCCGTAATCACCCCGAGAGATCCACAACGCCCTAAAACAACCAAGAATGCCTCTGCCTGTGCCCCGACACCGCACTTCTACCCCGCGGAAAGGAATACACAGGGCAAACCCCCTAATACTCACCCGTCTGTTAAATCCTCTTATTCAATGCGGCCACCATCCCCCCTCCCTTAAAAAAGTGAACGGGGTGATCCTGGCCAAACCAAACAAACCAGACTACACATCCCCATCAGCATATCGCATCATCGTACTACTCCAAACGGTCTCAAAGATCCTGGAAAAAGTGATGACCCTCCGCCTCGCATCCATCGCCAGAAACACTGGCCTTATTCACCCCCACCAATGCGGATCTGTTGCGGGCCTCTCGACAGCAGACGCAGCCACCACATTATTAAATGAGATTAAGGCAATGCAACACGCGGGCCTCAAAGTCTCAACCCTGCTGCTCGATATTAAGGGCGGCTTCGACCACGTCCTTAAACAATCCCTTGCCCCAACCCTAGCCGCTGGCCACGTTCCCCCCTATACGACGAACTGGATTCTGTCCTTCCTATCCGACCGCCATATCACGCTACTCTTTAAGGGCTCGCCAAAAATTCCGACCCCAGTCCAAGTCGGAGTTCCCCAAGGCTCACCTATTTCACCACTACTCTTCCTTATATACGTGAACCTACTTCACCACTACGACCCCTCCCCAGGTATTACCCTGTCATATGTTGACGACTTCGCCATTACAGTCGGAGCCCGCTCATACCAGGATAATATTACTACCCTTACTTCGCATTATCAGCTCCTTACACGTCTGGCAACACCTAAGAATATCCACTTCTCGGTAGCCAAAACCGAGTTTATTCACTGGAGAACCCCACGCGACCACTCCCCCAACTGCACACTCCCAATTACACTAGAAGGGCACACTTTCTACCCCACTCCCAAGGTGAAGTGGATCGGCTTCTGGCTTACCCAATCACTTGACCCCAATACCCACTTTATCCACAGGCTAGCAGCCGCTCAGGCCTCCTTTGGACTTATTCAACAATTCTCGTCAGCAGGCAAAGGACTCTCCTCAGCCAACTGTCTCAGACTCGCCCACCAAGCGATTCGCCCCATGCTTACCTACGGAGCAACAGTGTTCACCCCCACCTCCGCTACGAAACGACTTGTGAAATTCTGGAACTCAGTCCTTCGATGGGCTACAGGATGTTTCAGAGCCACCAATCTCAAAGCCCTCTATATAGAGGCAGCTTCCCCCCCCCTACAACTCTACATGGATTTCCTCATGGTTAAATACGCCATTAGAATCCTTCAAGCATCACCAAACAACAATCCAGTTACGGGGAGGAGCTCATCCAGCTTCCCCACAACCTCAAGATTCCGCTGCTATTCCCACTCACAACTTCTGAAAGGAAGACCAAACCCTCCAAAGAAGTGGAACTCCAACGCAAAGAAAGGCGTCCCCCCTCTTCCCATCGAACGCCTCTGCTCCCGCGCCAGACTGCTTATCGAAGAAGGCATTCCTCACCACAAAATGGCAGCCAGGGTGAAGAAGATTCTCCTAACGCACTGGACCGCCTCCTTCCCACCACCAGATTACTATAACTTTTACCCCACTCTGACCCTTCCTCAGTTCACAACACTACATAAATTTACCGCCTCCAGAATTCACCAACTCAGGGTGGCTAAAAGCTACCTCAGAGCACACAAATCCTGGATAAACATCAACGAAACAGAGACCTGCCCCAGGTGCGCTCGGGAGCCGGAAACCACACAACACGCAATCTTCGAATGTCCGGAGAAAAAATGCTCACGGGAAAAATTCTTACCGAACATCACCTCACTGGATGAAGTATGGGATAGCCTCCCCCTCACCCTTGCCCTTGTAGCCTTCATAACCGAAACGAAAACCAACTTTCCGGTTAATACTCTCCCTTCCCCTCTGAACTCAGGATCGTTAGATTCCTCCCTGAGTTCCATCTCCTCCACCAGTTTATAAAACAAACCACAAACTATTCCAAACACACCAAAGCCCTAATATTAGGCACCAAGCAGAACGCTTGTAGGAACCAAGACGGAGGATTGTAAGCCGAAGCGCGGTTTCCTTTGTAATTTTTGTTTTGATCTTCGTCTCTGCATAACTATGATTAAGTTTTCCTTTGTTGTTTTGTGCTTGATTTTTGTTTTTAGGGGAGGATTGTTTGTATTTGATAAGAGGATAGGTCTTTTATGCCATAGTCTATGACTGCATGCAGCGTTTTGTACCTAGAAATAAAATGATATAATTTAAAAAAAAAAAAAAAAAAAAGATAGTTATGTAGGTACTCTAGAGCCAGATGTGGAAGGGACATATGGTATAAGTCTCGATAGCTATAGTTGGTTGAGTCCCTTCATGAGCAAGGCTATTTAAGAGGTGATGCCACGGCGACAAAGAAGCCAAAAGGTTGGAAACAATTTATAGATCGAATCGTATCAGAGAGATCTCTAACGTCGTACTATGATAGTATGTGGGCGGGCGTGGAAAGGGTTAACTGGGTACTCTAGCTTATGGCCAAAGTACTGTATATAAGGCAGTGCGTGTTCCGATGACTGGTAGAAAACCAATTTATCAAGACAACTGATGTATTGAAAGGACGGACAAATGAGCTACCTTTATACATGGCCATGGTCTATGGTCAAGCGACAACTACTCCACCGAGACCGTGTTTTAAAAATAACTCAACAACCAGACAAGATATTATCAATCAGAGACCGGCTTTATCATCAGCAGCCTCAGGGCTATCTTTTCCACCTGCTCTTTAGAGGAAAATTACTACTGTGCAAAAAGTACTGTTTTCAACCAAGGTTACACAGGGCTAAATCCCCTCTTCTGAGGCCGGGTTCAGACCTTTATCAGCATAACTCAACAACCATATCAGCCAGAAATAAGAGAAGAAAAGGAGGAGGATCTTCAGAGAAGTATCTTCACTTTAAGCTACTGATTATTGAATCTGTAGGGATTACACACCCCCCTACTCATCACTCCCTCTAGACTACTCTCCCCTAGAGGAGGACAGAGGTGCCAGCGCATTCTGTCTTGGCATTTCTTGACAGGCTTGGCGTTGAGGGGCTTAGGACAATAGTTTTGTTGAAATCAGAGCGGTAAGACAATAGTATTGTGGAAATTACATAAGGCAGGCAGAAGTTGCTATAGCAAGTTAAGAACAAGATCAGAAGACAGAGTAGCGTTTAAAGAGATGCAGAACGGAGGCGGCTTGGAACCAGTATATGGAGACAGGGATCCGGAATTTGTGCGAAATATTGAGAACAGGAAAGTATATCTACAGAGGAAGGACGGTGCTTTTGTGGTGGCAAAGATCAGGCGGGTAGATTTATATACGGAGAAAGGGATAAGCGAGGAGCTTACCGCAGAAAAAGATAGTAAAGAGATGGAAACTGACGAGGAAAGAAAGAAGGTGGACGTGTATAAGCAAATCACAGAAGAAGAACTGCAGGCAATGTTCCAGGAAATGGAGAGGGCCAGCGACTACGAACCCAGCCCGCCACCGGAAATTAAGATGGAAGATCAATCGGAAGAGGAGGATAATGATGAAGAAATGAAGGAAAGAGAAACAGAGGAGATGGAGAAGGAATGGAAAGAGATGGATACGGACAAGCGGATCGAAGTAGCGGTAGAAGCGGTTAGGGAGTTTAGAGCGAAGGAGATCGAGAGATTGAAAACAGAGATGGAAATTGATAGTGAGGACGAGAGGGAGGTGAGAGAGGTATTGGCGGTGGAAGATGGTGATGCTATGATTGATGTGGTGAGGGGGGTAGTTGAGAATGGTACAAAGAGGAAGTGGCGAGGTGAAGATGAAGAGGAAGCATGGAATGTTTGGATTAATCCGAGGAAAATTGCGAATGCAAAGAGAAAAGCAATTCAGGGAAAAATGGTGACAGGGATGTTGACAAGCAAATATGCACATGTCATTGCCCCGATTAGAGAAAGACTGGAGGGGTTGACGGGGCTAAAGGCGTCCAAATATAGCCCGCATCGAGGTATGACCCCAATTAGTATTGGGTCATCCACAACAGGAACGGAAAACAGTACGGAAGGGGGAAATAGTACGGATAGCAGCGAAGAGGAAGAATGTGTGCCGAGATGGGCAAAGGATATGGTTGAAGAAATAAGGAGATTAAAGGCGAGAGTATACAGATTGGAAGAAGAGAAGAAAGTGAGGGAGAGGATGGCAAATCCACAGAAAGGACAACACCAACCCCAACAACAGCAGAGGCAATGCGAGAGCCAACAGCGGGGGAAGAGGCCGCAACAGCAGCAACAAACATACCAACGAGGAACCACGGGCCGATTGCCGCCACCGCCAGCAGTACCACTAATCCGAATCGGATCGCCTGCGGTAAAGACAACTATCGGGGAGGTGGAAGGAGCTTGGACAGTAGCGGGACAGAAGAAAATTGCCGATAGAAAGAAGGAAAACGAAAGGAGGGCGAAGGAGGCAGTACAAAAGAAGGAAGTGAAGGAAAGGACTGTGATTGTGGAAATCGCAGAAATGAAAGAAATACCAACGGCGAAAGAAGTGGCGGTAGCGCTTGGAGTGAAGGAGGATCAGATTAAAGCGGTAGAGAAACTCCCAGAAGTAAAAGGAAAACCGGAGGGCTTGAAGGTGGAATTTGCAGAAGCAAAGACCATGAAAGAAAATGCGGAAAAATTGAAGAAGATCAAGGGAGCGGGAGAAGTGAAGTATAGGGGTGAAGAGTGGAAGGGCATTGTAGTGCATGCAGTGAGCGGGGAGTGGGAAGGAAAGATGAAGGAGTTGAAAGAGCACATCGAGAACCTGAACAACTATAGACTGTGCAGAGAACCCCACTGGCTACAACGAGACGAGAAGAATAGCTGGCGATCGATTGTAATTCACGTGGAAACCGACGAGATGAGATTGGATATTCTAAAGAACCATATCAAAGTCGATGACGGATACAAGCACAACACAGAGGATGTGAAGGAGAAAAGATGCAGAGATTATATCTCGAAGGCTGCGCTAAGAGAACAACAGTGTACGACATGCTGCGGCTATGGACACTGGTGGGCAAAATGCAACAGCACCGGAGCGAAAGCGAAATGCGGAATCTGTGGCAGAAGAGGACACACCACGTATCAACATAAATGCGACAACCGGGAATGCACCGCGAAAGGGTGGTGCAAGCAACATATCCAGAGGAAAAAGTGCGCAAATTGCGGAGGACCCCACGGAGCAATGTCGGTACACTGCCAGGCGAAGATCGAGTGGTACAAGAAAATGATCGGGTAGATGCTGGTATGCAATATTTGCCAAGAAAGCGGACATAACACCAAGGAATGCAAGAAGACGAAGGAGGTAGCGGGTACAGAAGGAAACAAGACATCTCAACATGTCTTGTAAACTGATTATTTTACAGCATAACTGCAACAGGTCCACTACTGTGATGCAGGGGCTGATGGAAAGTGGAAAAGAGGCGGACGTGATAGCGATACAGGAACCGTATATTGGAAATGTGAAGGCGGGAAAGAAAATTAGAGGCGCAGTAGAGCTGGGAGGAAGAGAAATTACAGTAGGAAATGGGGCGTTTGACATTATTTATCGACCGGGGAAGAAAGAGGTGGAGAGAAGCAGGGTGATGTGGATGGTGAGGAAAGAGAGAAATTTGAAATATGTTATTAGGGATGATATTTGGGCAGATTGGGATGCAAGTGTTATGGATATCAGAAAAGCGGATGGGAGTTTTTTGAGGGTGGTGAATATTTATAATCAAGCACACAAAAAAAGGGAAGGCTGGTGCATGACAAGGTTTCCAGCTGAGGTGTTGCAAAATACGGATATAGTAATGGTGGGGGACTTTAACGCAAAAAGTCCATTATGGGATTCTGTATCAGAACCTATAAGAAAGGAAGAAATTGAGGAAGTGATGGAGAAAGGGAATATGACGCTGTTGAATGAACCGGACAGAATTACATGGCAAAGAGGAAACCAAAGTTCAGTTATCGACTTAGCTTTTGCTACGCAAGCGGTTCGAAATAAATCAACATGGAAGATTAGGGAGGAATATGATACAGGTTCGGATCATGCGGTTTGCAAAGTGGCGGTAGCAGAAGAAGTGATAGATATGTACGAAGCTACAAGTTGCCGATGGGACTACAGAAATGCCGATTGGGAAAGAGTAAGGAAAATTGCAAAGGAGGAAAAAGGGAAAACAGAGGAGGAATGGAAATATGCAATAGAGAATGAGGACTGCGAGGAAATGGCAAGACTGTTGGAAAAGGTTATGAAGGATAGTATAGAGCAGGGAGTAAAAGAAGTCAGAAGATGTCCGAGGAGCAAGAGATGGTTTGATGAGGAAGTTAAAAGCAAGAGAAAGGAAATGGCAAGGAAGAGAAGATGGGGGAGGAAAGGGACGGAAAGGCCGGAGGTTAAATTGCGAAGGGTGGAAGAGTGGAAGAAAAAGAGAACGGAGTATTTTCGGTTGATAAGGGAAAAGAAGAAAGAATGTTGGGATAAATTTGTGCAAGAGACGGAAGAAGGAAATTTATGGGATGTTTGGAGAGTTGCGTCGCAGAAGAAATATGCGAAAACGCCAGCTATGGATACAGTAGACGGTATTCGAGTAACGTTCGAGGAGAAAGAGATGACCTTTCTGAAGGAATTGTTTCCAAAAGCCCCCCCAGATCCACCGAAAATAGAAAACGAAAGAGGAGGAAGAGAAAGAATAAGGATATCGGAAGGCCAAGCACAAGAGGCTATCAACAGACAAGGATCATACAAAGCACCAGGCCCGGACGAAATCGGATTTAAGGCAATCAAGGAATTGTGGGAGGTACTAGGGGATAGAGTAACCGAAACATATCAAATGTGCCTGGATGCGGGGTACCACCCAAAGAGGTGGAGAAGGGCAATTGGGGCGATTATACCAAAGCCGAACAAAACCGATTATACAAAGCCAAAAGCGTATCGTCCTATTTCGTTACTGAATACTTTGGGGAAGGGATTGGAGAGAATTGTAACGGATTATCTTGCCGAGTTCGGCGAGAGAGGGGGACTAGAGGAAAATCAATGGGGCGGTAGGAAGAATAGGTCGGCGGAGGAATGTGTCGGTTATACATTGGACTGAGCGGAAAAGAAACGTGAGGAGGGAGCAAAGGTGGTGATAGTAGCGATGGATGTGTCCCAGGCTTTTCCAAATGTGTCGAAAATCAGATTGGAGAATGTGTTGAAACAAGGAGGGGCAAACGAGAGAGTAGTAGAGTGGGTGACAAGTTTTATGAGCGAGAGGAAAATTGCTCTGAGATTTGATAACGAAAAAGGGGAAGAGAAGAATATCGAAACCGGAATTCCACAGGGAAGCCCAGCATCCCCTATTCTGTTTAACCTGTTTATTGCGCCTTTGATCAAAGAAGTAAACCGATGCATTAAACAAGAATTCGAAGGGAAAGCTATTACGCCGACATATATAGATGATTTTACGATCGTGGCGGCCGGAAAAAATTGGGAACAGGCTATGGCAAGGGCCGAGAGAATTATAGGGAAAGCATATGAATGGGCGGAGGAAAATTGTGTTAAATTTGATGAAGGAAAGACAGATTGGATACGATTGCACGCGGATGCGGTTGAAGAGCAGGAGGTATTGAGGTTGCCAAATGGCACGGAGAAGGAGGAGTTAAAGGTATTGAAATGGCTGGGAATATGGATTGATCAGAAATGTACTTTTAAAATGCATGTGAGGGAGAAAACGGCAAGAGCAACAAGGGCGGCGCAGAATGTTATAAGGTTATCGAGGGGAAGTCAAGGAATTGGAGTAGGAAACGGAAGAAGGATGTATATTGCATGCAGCAGGCAGATAGCGGAATATGGAGGAAAAGTATGGTGGAAAGGACAGAAAGGGCTGGCGACCGAAATCGACAAGGTAAATATAAGCGCGATGAGGAAGATCGGGGGACACTATAGAACGGCTCCAACAGCAGCAATCGAAGTGGAGAACGATATGATTCCAACGGCACACAGACTGGAACACAAAACGAGGATGATGGGAATAAATGCGCTGAAAAGAGACCCTAAACATCCAGTACGGAAAGCGGCGATAGACGAGATAAAACGAAGGCTGGAAAGCGAGGATGAATGGAGTGGGGGAAAAAAAAGGGAAAAAGGAAAAGGAGGGAAAAGAGGAATGAAAGGAGCAATAGAGGGGATGGGTAAATTGATAGGAAAAAAAGGGAAATGGGAGAAAATAGAAAATTGGAAAAAGTTATATAGGGAGGAAGAAGAATGGGAGAGGAAAATCAGAGAGGAGATTCAGATTGAAATTAGGAAATATGGGAAGGAGGAGAAAGAAAGGCAAATTGCAAGGAAAGAAGAGAAGGATGAGGTGGTGATGTATAGCGATGGGAGTAGAATGCAGGAAGGGGAAACCGCAGCCGGAATTTGTAGGTTGGGAAAAGGAGGAGAGGTGATTAAAAGAGTGGGATACAGACTGGGAAAACAAATGGAAATTATGGATGCGGAAATGGTAGCAATGAAGAAAGCTATCGAGGTGGGAATGAAAGAAGCGAGGAGAGAACGGAAACACGTTATCACAGTGATAGCGGATAGTCAGGAAGCTTTGAGAAGAGTAGGAATGCGAAGAGCAAGAGCAGGAGAAGAAATGGCATATAAAATTAGGTGGCTGTGTGATGCGGCGAAAACACAGGAAATGAGAGTAAGGTTGGAGTGGGTGAAGGCTCATGAAGGAGTTAAAGGCAACGAAGAAGCAGATAAGACGGCAAAAGCCGCAATCGGGACGGGGAAGTGTGATAAGAATACATTTATATCGTTTGCGTTCTTGCAACGAGAATCAAAGGATACGGTGATAAAAGAATGGAACGAAGAGTGGAGACTGAGAAGAAATGAGAAAAGAGCATTAGCGAGTCCGTATCAACGACACGAAATACGGTGGAAAGAAACGGACAGAACGAATAAAGTTGTAATTTCGAGACTACGAACGGGGCATATTCAATGCAACGAATATATGCAGAGAATCGGAAAACGAGAATCGCCAGCATGTGAATGCGGGGCAGAAAAACAGAATGTCGAACATATCCTGACAGCATGTCCACGAACGAAAACGAGTCGAGAAGGAAAGAATGGATGTAATACGATAAAGGAATTGTTATGGACAAAGGAGGGAATAGAAAAGGCGATTGATATATGGAAGCAATGGAGGAGAGTGAAGAGAGAGGAGGGAGAGAGAGATGAAGAAGAAAGGGAGAGGGAGAGAGATTTAAAACAGGGGTGGGGGGATTTGGGGGAGTGAAAAGGAAGAATGAAGGGTTTAAATTGTTGAAATGTTAGTTGTTTTGGTTATTTTTTATGTTGATTGTTTGTATGTTTGGGGAGTTACTTGCACGGCGAATGATGAGGCTCGAGATAGCGAGCGCGCCGAGTTGGTTAGTGTTGTGGAGGTTGTGGAGGCGTTTCTTTTGTTTTGTTTTGTTTTAGTTGGCGGTGGAAGTTGCTAGTCTGCTGAATACCCTTTATTGGGCGTGGCCAGAGGCTGGCGGGGTAGTTCTGGGGGTTTGATATCGTCATAGCCTTTGGCTGGATACGATTAATGATGTAAACAAAAAAAAAAAACATGGCCATGGTCTTGAGGGACAGCATCAAGCCAAATAATTTTCCCCCAAAAGACCACACTTATGGTATATGTACATACATAACCTATTGTCACGTAACCTGTGCTACAGTACTGAGCCCACTTTAAATTGCGTACTTATATAATTATTAATCTTTAAAAAGATTAATAGAGTAAAGGTTAATTAATGTGTGTTCTCTCTAAGAAAATTTCAACTCCATTACTACATGTAAGTTCGACAAACATAGAAGCTAGATTATAAGTGTTACATAGTTTATAATTTACAAAGTTGAGTATGTAGCGCACAAATACCAGGGAATTGGGGGCCAAGGGATGATGACTGCTAATGGAACTAGTTATAGCTTAAAACTGCCTTTAAACAGAATATTCCTCCCGAGTGGTGATCGAGTAATTATTTTTGAAGTGACGGCCGGCCATGCATTAACCCACTCATGCTCATACAATTTTCTTATTTAGTGTACTTGAGCGCTCCATTATGGATACATGTAGTCATGGTCACGAGAGAGGAGTATATCCTCAATGGCATTATAATATAACCTTAAAACGCAACCCCATGTCAAAGAAAATTATATTAAAAGGTGTTTACTCAAATTCATAACCTAAAGCCCAACTAACTCATCTATAACGTTTTGACAGCGATTAATATTGGTAACACAGTTATCGCTCCGGCTTAGAGTCGAGAATGTGTTGCGACTTTTCATTTTTCCTTAAGCTCCGCTGATATCGCGCGTTTGACTCAACGCCTAATAAGAGTAAGTATACGTGTATATATTTCACTTTCTCTCTGTTAAACCGGCTATCAATATATATAACGTACCTCTGCCTAGGGTGCAACCACTTTCCAGCCAAGTACAGGTACAAATGTATGACCTATCCCGTACTTGCCAGGCTAGGTGTCCACCCGGGTGTGTCCTAAGCGTCACTACGGGCACGTCGTTTTGAGCGTGAGTTTGAGCGTGAATTGGATATAGACGTTAGCATGGGGGTCGGAATATATATGAGGGTAGGGTGGAGATGAAGATGGAGTCGGCCATGGGGGTTAAGACCAAAAATGACGTAGACAGCTTTGCTTAGTAAGCGGTTTGTGAGCGCTTAGCGCTTAGTTATAGGCGGTTAAGGATACGTGTCGTAGTGGAGAGCATAGGCGGGCTCTGGGCTCTGTTTCTTTTCTTTTCTAATAGTCATCATATTTAGTTCTAGGAGCTAGTAAAGAGTCAAAACATCTACACACTGCAGCGGACAACTTTTAGGACGAGATTAGACGAGCTTAGACGAGCTAAACATGGCCTACTAACTTTCGAGGCGTAAGACGCACCCGGAGACTAGTGCTAGTGCACCTAAACAAGAGACCTAATTTTTGCTGATGGACGGAAAGTCGTCCAAAAGACGAATTGCCGCGCCGGGGGCGATTTTTCATAGTAAGTAATCGTTTTGGCGCGTCTTTTGCGTCTACTGCGCCTGGTCACAGAAAGATGAAACCGATGTTATGTTAAGAAGGAAACTAATATTCGCCATTTACAAAATACGACCAATTGCAAGCCTTGCAGCTTCAACAGAGAAATATGTATCAAAATGCCATAACATAATCCAACCTCGAGACTCCCCACCTGTCTTTCTAATTGAGAGTAGATATCCCAGCTGGCTCCCCAGGAATCTTTTCAAGGTCCTCCTTTTGAATAGCCATCGACGTACCAATCTGCCCACCACAACCCACAGAGCCAACTCCCCCATTGTCCTCTTCATCTCCAATCGACACCTCCGGGCTACCAGCCTCTTTGAGGGGAGCCTCCGACAGCAGTATGCTTGACTCTTCGGGCAAGTCTGATGAGCTTCCTTAGGTTATCCTCTCCACCGGAAGGATCTGGAAGTTTCTCTAGTAGATTAAGATCAATCTCGTCCTCGCTGAGGTACCCGTCATCCGAAATGGCCAGATCGCTTTCTGTAAGAGAGGCCTCCGCAATATCATCTTCATCTTCATCATCTGGTACGTCCTTACTCTCATATACCCTCCAGTCCCAGCAGATCTTCCACCAATTATCCACCTCCAGAGCCATCCTTCCAGCCTTCCGGCGGGAAAGAGACCTCAGCTTAACTTTCCGATATAGTATCGCAAACACCCGATAACCCGTCGCTGTATATCTAGTGGGGCTCTTGTTCGTTCTGGGTATCGCGACAGGTCTCACCATCGACGCATTATATTATTGACAGCCCGGAAACCGACTATGAGCTGAACATTGGCCCTGTTATCGGACCGCCTAACAGTCTAGAAAGTGTAATCAAAGGAGTCGAAGCAATCGTCAAAGTGGTGGAGGGTAAAACGAGGACAACACACCTGGACCGCCCAAGCACAGATGACGTTCTAAAGGAGCTCCCTCCATGCCACGTTGCCCACTTTCTCTTGCCATGTCATGGCGTATCCGACAGAGATAATCCTTCCTCGGGCCGCCTGCTCACCAGAGCCGGGGATAATAACACTGAGGAAGAAATACATGAGTGGGTATTGAAAGATACAAGTATAGCTTGTTAAGGAGTGGCCGTGGAGTTTTATCGATTACTTCTAGTGGCGGCCGAGAAGAGCATGGACACGTTGGCATTTCATCTCATTACGCTGTTGAGAAGCTCTGGAAGAAATATCTGAGGCAACCTATCACGTGGGAGTGTTTTATTCATACAGGTGCTTGCATGATCTAGAGGGTGGTGCAGGTTAACTTTTGCAATACGGTTTTTCTTTAGGCTATCATTGCAGAATGTTGAGATAGCCATCTTCTTTTGTTTACAGCTCTAAATAGGTTAAAATATCATTCCTTTCTAATTTTGCATGATCCCGGCCGGGGTCTTCTTGTTTCCGAAGGGATACCGCGATGACTCTCTCGATCTCGCCCTTGAACGTACGCTAAAAAGAATGATCACTACATGTACTTACATGTAGCTATGGTCAACAGCACCCCTCCTTTTAATAGCCGGATAAATGTATACTGCTTGCGTTTCCCCTACAACAAAATTTCTAAACGAATTAAATCATGCATCTACACGAAATTTCTGTGTAAATATTAAGTATATATCTGCAGTCAATTTTATCTGTGTTTTACCGATGACCGCTTTAGCCAAAAGCGGCATTTTTTGTAGGGTCTTGAAAAGAGGGATTTGATTCTAAATATATTGTATACAAGTCGTCTCCGGCCTTCAGCCGGTCAGGAAAATGAAATCGCGTCCAAAAGTGACAGGTCGTCTTGCTGAGTCAACCTAGCGAGTCATCCTAATGAGTCATCCTGCTTAGTCATCCTTAGTCATCATGAGGATCTCCGCCCCCATCTCCGCCTTGATATCCATCTCCATCTCCATCTCCACTGCCTCCACCTCCACTTCCACCTCCACCTCCACCTCCTATTCTGACACCTATGCTAACGTTTATTTAGACTCCTAGGATACGTCCAAATCGATGCCCAAATCGACACCATGGACACACCCATATCGACGCCCAAATCGACGCCATGGACACGCCCAAAATCACGCCTAATCCTATATACCGACACGGCACCGAATCATCCTCCCAGGACCTAACTAAGCACTCAGGACCAAACCGAGCTCCTAGGACGGCACTGAATAGACCTCCCAGGACCGAACTGAGCTACCTTTTGCCTTGTTTACTACTCCCTACTGATACAGAAAGATTAATTAGGCTAAGGGCGAGTGCGAGCGACCGTTCCGTTGAAAGAGATAGTTCAACCGTTCCGCCGAAAGAGACAGCTCAACTCTTTTGAGATAGACAGTCCGACCGAGAGAGATAGTCCGACCGAGAGAGAGATAGCTCAACGACAGGAAGTTGTGCAATCCTATATGTGATAGATTAGCGATGGTGCCTAAAGAAATAGTTAAATAACAGGAAGTCAAATGTTTAGGTGCTAGGCCCTCGATATTACTTCTAAAGTCAAGTAACCTGATCAGGACAGTTCCGATGCAAGATGCTTACATGTTCGCAATGACGCGACTCACGTGAGCGAAGAATGTATGGGACTCCGACGCGAGTAATTAATGTGATTCCCGACGCGAAGAACTAAGGTAGTAATTCACGCGAAAGATCAAAGAAGTGAAGAATGCATGACTTAACGTAAGCAATTGAATGACGCGAAAGAATAAACGCGACTCTACGCAAGAATCAACTTGAATGTATACGACTACCAACGTAAGCGATTGACGTGAATAATGTATGTGACTCACGCCAATATGAAAGAACTATTTTCTATATTTTTTTCTATATAAGAAGGGCCACCCCAGCTTGATGTTACATTTATCATCATCACTATCAACTGCTTCAACCTTTACAATGCCTTCAATCCGATCATTTAAAACCCCTATTGATGAACCTGCTAGTCATATAGCAAGTTGACCTTCTTTACTCCAAAAAATTAGAGACAATAATATTGATTCTCTTATAATCTCTATCAAGACAAAGTTCCCTGATGTTACCGATGGGTTCTTCAATGACCTTCAAGTTGCTTCCTTCCTCAACGATTCAAAACAGTTTGAAACTTCAATCAAGTATGCTGAACTTAGGGCTGCTTTGGAGCATAGGAAATCACTGGCAGAGAAAAATAGAATCAAGAGAGTCAAAGCTCTTTTTGTCAAGGATTGCAACCTGAAGGAGGACGATGCGAGGAGAGACCAATACTTTGAAAAATTTGCGATTGTGGAAGTCGATCGATATGAATCACCATACCCTCCCCTGCCACTCAGATATGAATCCGACCAAATTCTACGACATTTGAGACGACCATTTGCAGCTTGGAAAGCCGAAGGACGAAAGACTTAAGATACCACCGATGTTACTTTTGGAACCACAACATCTCCAATTAGATGTTGCCGAGAATCAAAGCATGATCTTTGTCGATGCCAAAACCAAAGAGATTGTGGGCTTGTTTGCCAGGGATTCATCAGGAAACTACTACTTGTGAATGCAGTCTCCCAACAGTCTCCCGAGTCTCCTGAGAGTCTCCTGAGGCTCCTGGATATTTTTTGAGTCTCCTGAGGCTCAGGAGACCGTGAGACAAACGTTCTGCTTGATGTTGATGGTCGGCGATAGGAAAGAAACTCTAGATTGGGCCAACGACAAGTTATTATTCGAACGCCGATTCTCGGCCGATGTACAGACTTGCTCGCGCCAAAGAATAGAAGAAATGATAACTCCTACAAAGATCGGCGGAGTTATGAATTATATCAGTAGAAATGATAGTTTCTAAAGAGAAACTATAATAGATCGATAAAATACGTAAGACGTCATGGCAGAAGAAAGAAAGGAGAAAACTACAAGTCGGCCCCGCTGCCTCCTTATATACCCGACAAATCCTCACTCAACATGACTCATACTCACAGAACCCCACTATGACTCACCTCCGCAGAATGTAACCTCATGTAACCTCTTCTCGACAAATCCTTCTTCCCAAACGCACAAGAATCCTAATCCGTCAGCCCCACCGCCCATCCTCGCATACCTCAGATTCCACGAAAGAAATTTCTTTGTGCGAGCCTCCTGCGAGCCTTTAGTTTCTACCGGTCCTTGGTAGCGTGCAGAAGGTATCGACGGCGGTGGTTTGCATAAGCGATTTCATGGCTCTCAGCCGGCCAACAGAACTGGCCCACTGACATAAGATCAAGTCCCCTGTTTCCCACAGATCGGAATCCAATATCTCCTCAACCTGATACTCCTCCTCTTGTTCAACAATAACTGGTGGGGGCGGTGGAAGTAATTGTCCCTGTACGGGATCCGTTGCTGCGAGGTCAAGTAGGGAGACGTGAAAAACAGGATGCATCTTCATCGAGCGGGGGAGGTTCAGGCGATATGCATAGGGAGACACCACTTCCTGGATAGGGAAGGGTCCCAATTTCTTCCAATCGAGCTTCCTCGAGTTGCGGGTGGTGCGGATATTCTTGGCCGACACAAATACCATATCTCCGACTTCATACTCATGCGCTTAGCATTCATCGACTTCTCACGGCCCCGAATGACCAGATTGGAAGACGTAGATAATCACGTAACTCCTTCATCTTTCCAAAGAAACCCATACGCATCAAGGCGAGACTTCTGCGCTTCTGGCGCCTATCGCAACCGGCGCGATAACCATAATTTGCAAAAGAAAGCGCCGCGGCGGAGACTTGATTATTTGCCGCAAACTCCGCCATTGGTAACCATTTCGCCCAGTCGTCCTGTTGGTAGGAAATATATGATCGCAGATATTGTTCCATAACTGCATTAAGCCTTTCTGTTTGTCCATCGCCGCTAACGCGTCGACATTCGCGCCGATTCTCGCTGCTTACATGCAGACTTCCAGAATTTTGCTGTAAACTGCCTCTATCGGAGACAATATGTGGCAGACCGTGTAATTTCCAAATACGTTGCAGATAGCCGTGATCTTCCGTGATTAACCGTCAGACATGCAGAACAGGTGGCGCATTTTGGCAAGTCGATCCACCACTACTAATACAAAGATCAGATCCTCGCTTCCGTAAACCTGTAACAAAATCCATAGAAATTTCTCCGCGTTGCTAACGGAGTGGTCGCAGCACTCCTAGCTTGCCATGTGTTGTTGGCTTACTTCGTTGACAAGTATGACAATTCCGAATGTACTGGCCGATATAGTCTCGCATATTTGGCCAATAATAGTCCCTACTAACCAGTTCGAAAGTCTTTTCTCTGCCGGGGTGACCTGCTGAGGGGGCATCGTGATATTGCTTAAGAATTTCTAGTCGTAGGGGGGCATAATCTGGGACATAAAGGCATTCGCGGTAAAGTAGACGCATCACAACCTCGCAGATTCTGCTAAGCGAGATTTCAGACCGCTTCAGATTCTGCTTTGTCGTAGATTCAATATTTTTTGAGAAATGGGCCGCTTAAATATCCTTCATCGAATAGTTTATATAGGAGGCTGTTTTTTCAATGGCTCATTTGCCAAAGAACCCGCCAACAAACTTAGCTTTGGGTCCAAATTTTCCCTCTTCAGCACCGTCTGACTCTGGTGAAGTAATCTTTCATCTCCTTCCTCAGGGAGATCTCCTGATCTCCTAGTCAATGCGTCCGGTTTTCCGCTTTGTTTTCCTGGCCTATATTTGATAATAAAATCGAAGCGGGAGAGATATTCCGCCCAACGCACCTGTCTCCTATTAAGTTGTTTGGTAGACATAAAGTACTCAAGATTCTTATGATCCGATATAACCTCGATAGGATGCTTCGCTCCCTCCAACTCGGGTCGCCATTCTTCAAAACATCGGATAATAAATGCAATAATTCTCGTCAGATATCTCGTGAATTACATTCCGCGCGCTGCTTTCTTCGGTAAGAACGCCACGCGGAGTTTTCGCTCATCGCAAGGCAGTAGACTCTCACGCAACATAGTCCGAGCATCGGTTTCAACCACAATAGGCTTTCGCAAACGAATCGTAATGCGCGCGGTAAAGCGCCTTTAATCGCTGAAATTGCCCTCTTTCCGCGATCCATTCAAAAGCGACTTTTAGCCAGAAGTGAGCGCCAATTTTGAAAACCCAAAATAAAGCGCTTATAAAAATTGGCTCAAAACGCTTGTATATCCTTAACTGCTCAAGGTCATTCCATTCTCAGATCAGAGATTTCATGCGCCCATCCGATACCCTGCTCGATTATCGCATCAAGATACGTAGGCTGTGTATTTAAATTGGCATTTCTCTGGCTTCAATAGACTCCATGCTTTTGCAGAAGAATCCGAAAGATTTTTCCACACGTTTCTTCATGCTCCTCGGCGTATCGCTATATATCAAATACATAATTGATCCAGATGCTCAACATCGTTAATAAAACGCTGAAGCGCAGGAGCATAGCGCCAAACGGCATAATCAGATATTCAAAGGGCCATAACGGTCCGAACGCAGCTTTTCCATTCTTCCCCTCCGACATTCAGATTCTGCTATATCCCTAGTAGATCGGTTTCAGATACCACTCATTGACAGCGATCTAACGCTTCCTGATAAGCAGAGTGATCGATTTTTATCGTCAATTCATTGCTCCTCAGAATCCACACACACGAATGAACCATCGCCTTTTTAACAAATAATACGAGCTCACGAGGAAATGGCATGATAAATCCTTTTCGAAAGATTCTCTCGAATATACCAGAATACCAGAAATTTCATCTCAGACATTCCGTAGCGCCAAATGGGGTTCCTTTCCTTCTTTCAACGATCTTACACATAGGCGCAAAAGATTCGAAAGAAAGCGCTTCACAAACATATTGTTCGACGACGGTATTGTTTGCGATTTTACGCTTCCATTCCGCTGGCCCGCGACTTCATTGCGCATTGTTCGATATCACGGAGTGATGCTACCAGAATTTGAACCCTTTTTCGGCAAGCGCTAAACTGCACCGGTCCTATCATATACGCCGGTTTTATCCCCGACGCGTATCCTTTCAGATTGCAGCTTTTGCAGAATCGGATTCGGCGCCACCGCTATATCCTTAAACTTTGCGCCAAGATCGCGATGTTGTAGCCAGATGCCGGTAACTGTATGATATTGTCCAAGTTTCAGAACAAAGAGATGAATTCGCTCGATGCGATCCAATCAAGAGAACCCGACATATGTAAGAATTTGTCCGGCGATACGGCCGTCAATTACCTCAAGAATTCTGGTGTTTTAAGAAAGAAATAGGAAGTTGGTGATGGCGCGCAAAGGTTTCATCAATAAACGCAAACTCGGCGCCCCAAAGATCAATCATAAGATAGGAGAATTCGAGTCTTTATTGTTTGCAATATTACAAGAACAACTAAATGGTCTCCATTTAACTCCTCCTCCGCTACAACCAAACTGAAAACCTGAAATAGAAAATGCAGATAAAGAAAATTCCTTTGAGGGTCAGCGGTAATATCTTGAGGGGGTAGTGGCTCATTCGTTCGCGAGAAGAAGAAGACAAGACCACATCGGTAGAAGAAGATAAAGAAGAAGAATCAGGAGCCACAAGGGGAGCAGCAGGGGGAGCAGAGAGGGCAGCGCCTCTTACGCGGGAGGCGCGGGGCGATTCCCAGAGGCGTTAGGCAAAAACATGGTCGAAGCGTATGATAAGCGCGTGGCCATTTTCCATTCTCCATTTCTTCTCAGCGGGGGAGGTCTGGCGGCGTCCGTTGGCGAAGGTATACCTTCCCTCTGGTGGGGGGCGTGGGGCTGAGCGAGTTTGTAAAGCTGAGAGGTCCATCGGTACGAGGCCTCCAGGGGTATGGGACGGATGAGGGGCGGCAGGTTGGGCAGCAAACTGTCCCATGGTGTTTCGGTTAGAGCGGTGGGCGTCTTTCCTGGCTCTGATTCTGTTGTCCATGGTCATCAGTCTCCTCACATAGGCGTCAAATCCTTCCGTTGCGGTGTCCTGGTAAATCATGGCGTCCTTGAGGTCGTCGGAGAGCCCGTTTAAAGCGTCATGCCCTCCTCGTTATAGTTCAACCGTCCATGATCGCGAGAATTGTGTCAGGTAAATGAATCTCACTTGCCTTGTCGGGCTCTGGAGTTCCTCCTTCTGCTGTCTTTCAGTGCAGGTCACGAGGAAGGCGAGGCTCATGAGTAATAACTGAGGCAAAGGGTGGAGCATCTCCCGAGGCCATGGGAATGACCTGGTCTAGTGCCTTCCCTTCCAACCGACTGACTGCATAAAATACTTTGGCTTCCTCATTCAGGAACCTATCATGGTTAACCCTGAGTTTGGTGCGAAGGAGGTTAAGGAACCCAGGTAGCTCCTTTCTGGTACCGCTAAACTTCGGAGGATCTGGGAACTTCTCGGAACGGAAAGCAGGAGGAGGGTTGCCTGATGGAGGTGGTGGTGGTGGTGGTGGTGGAGGTGGTGGTGGTGCAGCCTGGGCAGCGGTAAGTTGGAATTCCAGGGTGCGAACCCGTGCTTCCAAGGCGTCGGTATGATCATTGCTGGCTTCCAGCTGTTCCCTTGTCGCCGCTAATTCGTTCCTGGTGGTAGCATGTAATGTTCGACTAGCGTCTCGTTCGGTCTTCCACCGATCTCCTTCTCGAAGAAGTGTAACTAGGTGAACATAGTGATAGTGTAGGTCATCGACGGCTTGGAACTCGGCAAAGGTTTGAGGAATTTGATAATCTCCGTTAAGGGTGACCCCATCAACAACCCTGGTAGTGGGTGGGGGTGGGGGTTGTGTTGCTGACATTATAAAGGTGCACGGTGCGGATGACGACGCAACGTAATCTCAAGGCGGGGATGTGGTGTAGACTTCGTTCCGCAAGGTGCGAGTAGTGTAGCAGCGATAACTCCTACAGTATCGAGGAGTTATGAATTATATTGTAGAAGCAGCGATAGTTTCTAAAGAGAAAACTATAATAGATTGATAAAATACAGAAGACGTTGCGTAGAGAAGAAAGAAAGGAGAAAAACTACACAAGTGGGTCCCGTTGCCTCCCTTATATACCCGACAATCCCTCACTCAACATGACTCATACTTCCGCGTAACCCCACTATGACTCACTCCTCCGTGTAACAGAGCGCCATAGCACTCTTCGACAAATCCTTCCCAACGCAGTGTCCCAATCCGTCCAGTCGAGTCCGCCCATCCTGCGATCGTATGTCAGTAAACGGATCGGAAATCTGCCCGAATAAGTACTATTTTCTCAATCCTATTCTTAAGTCTTTAATTGTTTTTAGGCAGAAGATTCTGCCTTTGTCGAATGGGTTTCTCAGGTGGTTTCAGAAGCAAATCCAGTTTTGATTGGGTCAGAAACATCACCTCTAAGAAAAACCGACAGGAAGAGTTTGAGCGTATGGGCAGTTATATCTTTCTTCTTACATGGAGCATGTGGGGAGGTTCTTGGCCGATTATTGATGGCATTCTTGGTTTTGCAATTCTACCCTCATTCAGAATGAATTATCTTCTTAAGCGTAGAGCTACTTCTCAAACATTGGGAAACTATGTTGTGCGAGTAGGGGATGAAGGCGTTGAGTTTAAGCGTATTAGATGGCGCGGGTTTATGGCATATAATTATGCAAGGTAATATTCATTCCGAGTACATATATTTTGTTGTTACCAACCAATTATATATAGAGGTACCCATAATGAAAAATGCCTCCATAAGTATGCTTTGTTCTGTACTACATGGGGCGTATGAATGCAGATGAGGGCGTTTCTTCATTGCCTACTATGGTATCAGAATCCGACAGTCAGCAAAGTCAGTTGTGGTTTGGAAGCCGACAGACTTTCATGGAACTACTCTATCGATTAAAGGTTCTAGATGAGGACTCGATTCCCATCAAATTGGTATGAGCGTTATTCTTTCTGTCCGATTGGTAAAGTTGTGGGAGAAATATCAACAGGAACAGGTTACTGCCAAGAATGTTGAAGCTATGTTGGTTGAGTCTGATGAATCCGAGGAGGAATAAATTGTTATTTTCTATATTAGGGTTTTTTCTTTATAGTCACTGCTTAAAATCTCCACTCCTGTATTGAGTACTCATAATTATTACAGCTGCCGATAAGCAGTAATAACTATTTGTTTTTGTATCCAATTGCTACTGGTTCCGATGAATGTTATGTCCGATATCCGATGATTTTTGCAACTTAAGTAGGCAGTAATAAATATTATTTATTGTGTACCGATTGTTTTAAAAAATAGTTCAAAAAATTAAAAAAAATAAAAAAAATATTTTATAACAAAAGATCTCTATATACAATATTTTTGACTTTGTTTGTATCCCCAACAGCAATAATTGATGTACTATTACCTAATAAATACCTAATATTGTCTCTATTTCTAACTCGGGAAATACTTGTATATAGTTGGCCAGTATGCGAAATCAGGAGTTCTGAGATCAATACAATTTCTATCGAGTGTTAAACCTTGACAACTATTAAAAGTTGTTGAATATGCTAGTCGTAAAGGAAATTGTCTTCTCTGCACTGTCCAAGAGCAATATTTAGGCTGAAATTCAAATACGATTCTAGGCAGACAGAAGATAGTTGTATCTCGTCGAATATTCTGTGCAGTTGAGATCAATTCAACGCGATAAACTCTCATGAAGCTCTTTAATAACTACTCGGGAATTCTTAACCAAGCCATTCTCCAGTGATAGATTTCGCATAATCGAACAAACACACCCAACCTTCAAAACTAAATTGTGTGTAGGTACACCAGGCTCCTTTAACATAGATAGAAAATCAAGAACTTGTAGAGGATGTAAAGTTAGGATCTTCTTTGATAAAATCGTGACTGTAGTAGGTCGCTTTCTATTAGATATAAATATATTAGTTATCATCATCCATAACTGGCAGAAAAATAAATACCTCTATCGTTGGGAATCTTTCAAGAATTGCCAGATTAAATTGGTCTACATTGATATTAAGAGGGCTGAGAAAAGCATGATGAGAGACTGTCGCTGGATCTTCCAATATCTCTGGAGGGAATAGAAAATCTATGGCTTCCTCGATGGTGTCTAATGGTTCAATTAAATCTAGAGTGACAAAAGATTCATTTGATTCTTGACAGCCATCTCCAATTTGATCCACCCACTCAGCATATTCTAAATCAGAAGCATTTCTTATATGTATATCTAGTCGTAGGATTTTAAATTGTTGCCAAAGGTAGGACGATCGTATAGAAGCTTCAAGTGTAGCTGTTGGTCCTGCTGACTTTACCACTGGTGCTACCTGTCGAAAGTCCCCCAAACCAAGGAATACCTTGCCACCAAATGGCTTGTCGTTGGCAAGCACAAGTTGCAAGAACTCATCTGCACATTCAATCGCTGCTTTGTTTGCCATAGGCATCTCCTCCCATATAATTAAGCTTGACTGTGATAGTAATCTGGCCCGATCTGACCTAATGCTTAAGGTAGACTGGAGTTCCATATTATTCTAACCCCACTATATTAGCCATCGTAACAACCAAAACCCCAAGATAAGTAAACTTTACCTCAACGACAGGAATTCCAAATGCAGAGTGTCTTTGTCACCCTCTCATAGAGTACACTTAAGGCAGTTGAACCAGTAATAACGACAATATCTCCTTGTCCTCTTAGGTAATTTACAATCGTGTTAACAACATATGTTTTCCCCCGACCAGCCTTCCCATCCAGAAAAAAACATGTATGGTTAGGAACCTCCCCAATGAATATTTTATCAATGGTATTAATTATAATATCAAATGCCTCCAACTGTTGAGGTAGTAACTGTTCCCGAGATGTTGTTGCCCTTTCAGTAAGCTCTATTCTACGATGGTTAAAGGCAATTGCCTCCATGGATATTTCATCAGAGATATCTTAAGGTTGAGGTAAACCAAAGTCTGACAGCTACTCCCTTGAGAGGCAAGATGCCCTGCGATTCCCTCCAAACATTTGTTGATAACCATCATTGGAGAATCGTATTGGTCAAGATAATCTGCTGATAGAGCCTCCTGATATTCCTCAAACAGCTCGATTGCTGTAACTGGGATATTCACCAGGAGATGTGCAAAGAGAAATCGTAGCTGATTGGGGCTGCAAAAGCTTTGAACTGCCTCCAACATAATCTCTCTACCTTCTGATTGATTCTCAAAGAGACCTAATGCTGCTGCTGCTTGAAATGTTGCATAGGTAGCATCGTTGACAACCTTGAGGTCTTGGAAACTATAAGCTGCTCTATGTAATACGAGAGCTCGGAGGTAGAATAATTCTCCAGTTCTGGGGGAGACAGTATCAACTCGGGCTATTGCCTCATTCCTTCTCCTAGCTCTAACAATGAACTGTGGATAACTGTTGCATACCACTTCTAGGAAATCGTTATCTTTGAGGGTAGTTGAAGACGCCAGTAGAGAATCCACTTTTTGTAATATTGGATATATATCAAATCCTGAAATAGTGCATCTCGGGGCCTGGAAAAATATCTAAGTAGGGTCGATCTTTGTAGACTCACCATTTCTTGATACATCGATCGTATTTCTTCCAGGGAGGTGAACTGTGAGGGATTTGACTGCAGGAGATCGGTCTGTTAGGTGATACTGTAGGATCCTCCATGCTGCCTCAGAGGCAGACAGATATCTTGCATTAATATAATCAGTGATTTCGTCAACCTCCTCTTGCCCCTCAGCACTAAAAGAGAACAGTGTTCGATCTGCTCCTTTAAATAGATACTTATACAGATACATGAAAATGTTAACTGTAAAGCATACATCAACATTGACATGACATTCCAGTAATTTGGTGAGGAATGGCATATATGATGCAACCCATCGATCCTCTTCCTTCCTCCTTCTATATTGTAACCATATTGATTAAGCTCTGTAGTTTCGAATAGCTTGTTGATATCCCCAAACACAGGATCCATTTTTATTTACACCTACTAATTTAAATGGGTTTGAGGTCTTTGATTGAATCGTAGAACTAATTACCAGAACTGGATCTTCCTCTTAGTACTATTGAATCAATAGCAGAGAAAGGTAGCTCAGGATGCACCTAATATATATTAGTATTAACTTTAGTTGAGAACAGATTAAATCGTACCTTGATAACAATGTGAGCATTGGGTAAACCCCTCTTTTGAAATTCGGTAACTCGAACAATGTAAACTATTGTTCCTAGATGACTTCTAATCTTGGCAATAGCATTCTCTACCCTTGCTTTGAATACCCGACAGACAATAACTGGTATATCTGAAGCAGTTTGTCCAGGATGCAATCGTGACTTAATCTCTCGCCAGTTGGGATTTGTTGTAATTGTAATAAAGAAGGAGGGTTTGCCTCTTGATCTACAGATAGCAAGAGAGTCGGCTACTTCATTTGATGCCCATGCTCGGGAGCCTAAGAAAGAGTTGGGTAGTATCGTGCCTTTCTCAAAGGGTAAGCACCTCTGCATACTGCGTCTGCAGATTCTTTGGATATCTTGTCTTTCTCGTCCTTTCGTATATAGTCAGTCTCTCATCCTCCACTCTTGAGTACATGTCACCAAATCTCATAACCTACCAAACCTAAGAAATCTTTCCTCTGTTGTGAGCCTGGCCCTATATCTGTGTATTTGACTAAAATCAGATTTGCAGCCCCAAAGGGTGTCTGTGAGGAAATAATACAGGATATTGCAGTGGTACGTAAAGGGAGACTTAGTATACTGATGGCTTTTGGGCGATCGAGGATATTGTTGTATCTGCGTACACTCCGAGGGTAGACTTTCTGTATATTGTTGGCATGTATAATCGCAGCTATCTCTCCACCAGTTGTTGGAGTATATAATTCTAGTGCAAGTGGAGTATTTGGAGCGATGGTGAATCTTTCTTTCGGAGGTGGTGTACAAAGGATTGACATCTTCTAGTAGGTTTAATGGTAGCCATAGAAGATGGTACTGCGATCAAGAGCGGTGAGTCTCTTGAATCTTCATCGTGAAGAAACCATCGCGTTGAATGTTGTCGTGATTAGCGTTCAGCAATTGATAATATCTTTCGTACTGTAATAGCGCGTTGGAGGGTGTTGGTAGCTGTCGAAATCCTCCATGGCTCCCAAAATTGAAAAGGAAAAGATGTTATTGAGTTTTGGTGATCCTACTCAAATGACCACTATGTTGCTCAAATTCATTCTCGATGATCGGGGATATGGTGGTAAAGAAGGTAGTTGGTATTTTCCATTAGTACAACACCAACCATTATGCTCGTTATTCAATAAGACAGCATTACATGAGTACAGTATTTAGACCAACTAGTAATGTATGGGAAATGCCTTGTTTTGATAGGTAAAGTGTCACCAATTCTTCGGTAATTCATTTGGTTGTATATTACTTTGGTTTTGGGTGGTGTGTCGTGATTTCTAATTTGATGTTCAGCTTGAAAATTTAGTTGTGTTTGTATTTGATTTAATTTAGAGTATCGGAGGTTTGAGAGTTTCTCTCCTCATTTGGATCGATTTGCGTATACATGATCGCCGATTGATTATGCAGGTTTGTTCTTGGCGTTGTAAAATAAAATATTGTATTGATACTCAAAAGGTATTATAGACTTCCAGAAAGAGATACCTAAGCCCTGTATATATCCTGATAATACTATATATTTTTTCCAAAAAGTAAACTAAGTAACAATAATCCCGAAACCAAAATATTATGAGATCATCTAATCAGACCAACATCCTTAATAGCTCCATCCTCTACACTTTCAAAATCGTCATCAATAGACCATTCATTAGCTACACTTGTAGTCTTTCTTTTGACTGGTGTATGAGGTTCGGAAATAGGAGATGAAATGACAGCAACTTTCTGAGGGTAGGGCTTGAATACAAAGCATGAATCATCAATTGCAGATCTTTTCTGAGCCCGAGCACAAGATCTTCCAACCTTTTTGACTCTAGCTTTCCGATGTTTGCCCACTAGATTCACCCTCAAATCCTGACTGCATAACAGAAATATAATTCAATAGCGATCTCAAACAACCAAGAAAAGAATGTGATGATCGTTATCGCGACCACTCTGTAATTAAACTTCCAGAGATTTGAATAACACTATCGACTTGAGTTAGCTTTGTACTCTCCCATCTCTTGCGCAGTGGTATATCATCTAATAACAAATCTTTCGGAAGGCGGATTTAGAGGCAGCTTCCAAGTAAATAGGATGATCGTAAATCAAAAGATCTCCAGGGCAGTAGGAAGAGAACTGATAGTACCTTTAGGCTGTCCAAGAACTTTCCGACTGAGTATATAGTGGCACATGAGGTGCAGGTCTTTATGTCGTCGTCAAATCGTGAATGTGTGGGATCACCAGCAAACCTAAGTAAAGAGATATTAGTTATAATATCATACATAGAAATTCAACAGCTTACTCGTTCTTATTTAGCAATGTTATAGCAACTGGTTTGTCTTTACCCATATCGCAAAACCTGCCTGAACATATAGCAACAGATTTTCGGTAGGTTCTGGAAGGGTATCGTTGATAAAACAAACAATTCGACATGGTATATCTTCTTCGTCGATGACTGAAGAAGGTAAGCCTTCACTCCAGCAAAATAGAGTTGAATCGTAGGTTTTGAGATAACCAGTCTTGTCTGTCTTGTTGGTGAATTCAATCATGCAATGAATTTCGGTAGAGGCATTCTCATTGAAAAATTGAGGCATTGTGGTATTAGGTATAGAGTAAGCAGAGAGTTTTTGCAATTAGTTGGTGAAGGTAAAGAATGTGCGATCAAGAGTTATTTTAAACTACGATTCTAACTATCATAATAATATTAATATTTATTTATGTCCCGAATCGTCACTTACATCAATATAGAAAAAAGGAAGCTCTCCAATATCTCTAAAAAAAAATGAATAGGTTGCTTAATTGTTAATAAAAAGCAAAGCCCCCGATTGCCAATACACATACAAAGCATGGTCCTCTAATCGCCACCAATATCAATATAAGCAAAAAGCAAAGCCCCCGATTGCCAAAACACATACAAAGCATGGTCCTCTAATCGACACCAATATCAATATAAGCAAAAAGCAAAGCTTCCGATAATATTCATAGTGGCAAAAAAAATAATATACCCAAACCTAGCCAATCAAAACCTTTAAAATACACATTGCATATCGGTATATCTATATACTTATAAGATAGGGCTAGTGGTTACAGATAATGTTTTCCTCTATAGGGTTAGGGTTCTTGTGAAGTTAGATTATGCGTGTAGAGTTCTACGATTTTCTCAACTTCACATTGAGTGGTTCATTCCCATGCTGCATCTAAAGACCACTTTACAGGTTTGATTACGGGGGTGTCCTGGACCAATGGAACTTTATAACTAAGTATGTTCGTCTTGATTATACAATTTGGTTATCTATCCCACGGTACTGCATATAGGTCTAGGACTCCGCAGTCTCTACAATCACCTTTCGCTTCGTTTTCTCAGTATCTGTCATCCTCTGCTCGCGGCCTTGGGTTATAATAGTACCATTGAGCTGTTTCTATTCGCCGATACCAATATAGACGCGGGTAATAGGGCAGGTTGGAGAGATAGGTAAGTATACTCCCAATGGTAAAAAAGGGTTCTGATGATCGGATAGCTAATTACGGGTAGAACAGATGGTACATTGATTGATACTTCATATCTATACTCAGAGGCTGGCTGGGAATAGGTCGAAACTTGATATCCTAACTGACTACAGAACTATAGATTTACTGTGTCATCATGGTACCTGCACATACATGTAATCATCAACCGCTACGTTTCCTTCCGGCAGCTACCATCTGTGACCAAATAGCCTTACCAAGCATTAACTGACAGTGACCAACTCTGGCTGTCAAAACTGCAGGTGGCGTACCTCATGTACTACACTTATTGCCTCCTTTGTCAGTGCACCTTTCCCCTAATCCATATATACAACACACCAGCAGACCCCCGCTGGAAATAAAACTGTATAAGGGAACGGTATAAAGTATATTGCGGGGATACCCGTTGATTTCCCTCACCTCTCCAGTCGTCTGACGTAGACGGATCCTTACTTTGAACTGTGGCTCATGCATGGATGCTCGGGTGTGCACCAGGGTACCTGACATGGTATCAGACAAACCCATTTGAGCACCTCGCTGGTTCATTTCTGTGACTATGCGTACTCTCGGGCTGTCGTCAGAATCATTGTATGGAGGACTGAAAAGGAGCTGAAGGTGGTTCCTGTTTTTGTTTCCTGTTTTTATTTCCGACTCGGTGTTTCGCTCCGACTACAGATACGGCCAGATGCGCGGAGCTGACTGCCTAGGGTTTGTGCGTGGCTGTATTGTTTGGGCTGGCGGTGGGTACGGGATGAGACGAGACCTGGAGGGGTCCTGTCTTGTCTTGTATTTTCGAAACTCTTGAGACAAGAGCCCAGTCTTGACAAGATCTTGGTCATGTGACTTAGATCCAGCAGTAGTCTTGCAAAGCCCTAACCCTGATGCCATTGATTGATTGATTGATGCATACAGCCCGTAGGCTATGGCAAAACCTTTCCTCCCACTCTCCGGAGGCACGCATCAAACGACATTCTTCCTCAATACTAACCAACCTAGCGTGCTCACCATCTCGAGCCTCATCATTCAACATTCTGATTCAAATATCGCTAATCTTCCTTCTTTACCTTATTCCTCCTCTCGCTCCAACTCCCCCCACCCGTACTGTACTTCGCGTTCTTCTTCTTTCTTCCCTTCCGCCTCGGCCTCCTCTCCTTGTTCATATCTATGCTTCATCCATTCACTCCATATCTTCAGACTGCTTTTGTAATGATGCCAGGCCGTGTGGTAGAAAATTGAAAAGTCAAAAAGGTCTTGTCTGGAGACACCAATTAGCGACCAACCTTGCCTTGTCTCGTCTTGTTGCCCCCCAGGTCTTGTCTTGTCTTGCCAAAGGTCTCGAGGGAAGGTCTCGAGATAACGTGTTTCGTGCCCACGCTGCATGAAGTTCAGAAACATCTATAGAGCTGCGCTTCTTCTTGGTTATGGCTCTGCTGTTTGGTTCCACCGTTTGGGCATACTAGTAGGTTATAGGTTGGTCGAACAGTTGGAATCATATGATGATCAAGTCTAGCAGATCAGGTTATTTTAGGGTAGTATTAGTCCTGGTGGGTGGATGTAAGGAGGCTCACTTTCTAGATCCTGTAATTCCAGTAGGGGAATCTAACTCTGTAGCAGTGGGTGTATTATGTGATGGTAATAAGACTGATAGACAAAAGATGAAACATGCTATGAAGCAATTATACGCCTTTGAGATTAATGATAGTAGAGTTCCCTGGCTAACCGACTACAGATTCATCGTGCTGAATGAACCTAACTTGCTGGGTGTTGTTGAATAGCTTGCGTGTGGGGACGACATGACTTTTTGAGCTTCATGTAACGCGAAGTGCACTGGTATAGACTTCCTATTTATGTAATAGGTAATAAACACTTGTTTTATTTGGACCTGCGTTTTTGTGGTATATTATATTGTTGTGACGTAAAAAAAAAAAAAAAAAAAGATAGTGTGCGTAGGACTGCCTTGTCCGTTTTATCAGTAGGGTTAGGGTTACCGAACATTCTGGCATCAAGTACTCTCATCACCTCTGGTCTGCGTGGGGTGAAACCGCCTTTTCCTTGTCCGAAATTGCATCCTCATGGATTTCCAGAGTACATTTTTATCTAAATACAGATAGAAAAGCCTGCATCTAACATCCTACCGCCAACCTTCTTTCCTCTGGTATAAATGCAAGGGTTTTGGTGCATGATATCGGGATCGCATGTGGTACGTGGTTCGTCAATGCCCATCCCCAGCATTAACACAAGTCGCGTCAATCGAAGGTTTCGGTCCTCAATTCTCTGGTTCTTTATAGATATGTGGGGTGTTTAACACACGGTCATCTCTCGATCCTCATATCGTATCGAGTTTCACCACCCGCATTATCTCCGGAAACTGCTAACTGGATTAACGCGCGAGTGAGGAACCAAAACTACAAACTCAGGTTTCGAGGCATGATATTCAGCTTGGGGTGGAATCAAAGATATAAGGCAGCTCTCTACTATAGGGTAGGATTGAACTTCAGATACCTTAACGCTAAAAGGTCGAGAATATATATCAAAGAATGGGGCCAAACTAACATTGAGTAACGTGGCAGAAAGTTGTAGATATATTGCTGAGATCCACTTTTCCTCATCCCTTGCCGGTTTTATCTCCACTTTGCATAAGAATAGTCGCTACCACGTAAATATAAACTTGGGATATTGTTCCCATCGACGTAGAATCTAGTGGATCTCGTGTATATGCCTGCTGGTGGCAGTTGCAGGAGCTGAAGGATAATAAGCATGAAGAAAAGATCAATCCGGGGATGGGTTTCCGCATATTACCCGCCTAATTATCATTACCCCTTACTATCATTTCACGCGTCAATCTAGGGGCACGCAGGACTACCCTCAGAATCTCCCCTTAGCACTCCAAAAATGCTAAGGGACCTCCAAAGCTAGTATATATATAAGTACATGTAGTCCCGCTAAGAATTACGGTCTGGACACTCCCAAGCAGCCTCAAAAATCAACTAGTATACTGCAGTCGTGAGTTCTACGGAGCGCACTGGCGGGTGCATCAATGATACCTTCGTCCACTGATCAACCACGCCCGCTCATTTATCCCGCCCCTCAAAGTTCGCGATACGCCTATGTTTATCCTGGTGACAGGGGTATGCCTCTTATCGAGGTCTCCTGGTTTGTACTTTCATACGAGGTCCTTCGGAAAGCCATTATAGAAAGACCTACCTGAGAACGGCGCCGTCATTTCATGAAGCCCATGTTTGCAAAGATATAGATCCGATGATGATAGGTTCTCTGCGGGAGGGTTAATTGCCACCAACTGTTTGTATAAGTGCTTCAATTCCAGAAAGCTTAAGAAACCACACGGGTTTATGGGGCTCAATGGTAAGATTGCACAGTTCTTAGATTTCATTTATATCTTGAGTAAGGTTTTGAAAAGAGGTGGTTTCGACATTTTTTGGTGTGGTTTTGCCTCGCGCCGGTAATTAATGTACTCCAGGCGCTCACAAATTAGCATCACTCCGCAGCAAGAGCAGTTATCGGTAGAAGTACTAGTGATAAAGTAAATATATAGCCGTAATATCATACAAAAGTAAACAGATAATAGGGCGTAAACCAATATTGCAATTATAGGTAAACGACTAGTCAAAATATGGGTTATTCTGATTCTGATATTAGAGCGCTCAAGTTAATGCTTTAGCTTAACGAAAAGCGGACTCCTCTATTTGAAGAGAGAAAGCAAAAAACAGTCTATGGGTTATATCGCACTATCTGGATACGCGTCAGGCTCAAACCTAAAACTTCCAAATTTATGCCGTGGACCCTTTTTTTTTGTTTTATGTTCGTTTTCCTTTAGGAGCGGTTCGGTCGATTCCAATCACAGCCAGTTTCTAATTATAACTATGCCAAATCGATCACCGCCATATTAGCTGTGAAATTGTGGGGTAGATAAGGGAGACCAAGAAATAACACCTAGAACTACGTCAAGGCCCTGAATGCCAAAGCTGTACATGCATTGGACTGCGGGGGATCCGACCTCCGTGCAAGTGATTAAGGGTGCCCCTCCTCGGCATCAAGGCCTGCAAACGGAGTTTGATAAAATTTATTAGTTAATAATTCAGCGGAATATATATACATACTGGCCATGGGCTGCTCGTAAGGAAATAAAGGTTGCTTGTTGGTGGAATACGTCAAATTCAATAGTTCTTTCTCAACTCAATCAATGCACGGCGTGTACGGTAAAACTGCGAGAGTATTTACCCCGGAGGTCCTTAAAGTGATACAACGAGGTCAATACACTGGTGTCGCAACCACCATCAAAGCTAGGCCCACTTCCCATTTTTGTTTCCAGGTGCTACATATATATAGCCCTGTCTGATGACATTCGATCTATATAAATCACACACATCTCCCACGGTGGCCAGTAGCTGTGAAATTGTGGTTCTTTGTCGCTGTTTGCATCACTTTGAGGACCCCCGAGATGCATGTAGCTATAAATTAACCCCCGAACTGTTCACGAAAATATTATTATACATGTATCTATATATATTTATTCATACTTTGTATACATTATTATATATATAGGCGCTGCTTCGCACACCCCGGGCCCCTCAATTACCACCATACGCATGGTCACGACAATACAGAGCGCCTTGGCTTGTGGCAGAAATATATATACATAAGTCGATCGAGTGATGCATTATGACTTGGCTGCGTCCCCGTATTCGTGTACTTAGTTACCAAAACTAAAAAGCTAGAATTCTTATAAGATCCTTCCCCTACTAGGGTCAAATATCACGATATCCGACTACATGTACTTGCATATATGTGTTTGTAGCTGTTCTGGACACAACTGCTCTCGCATGATAAACAATACCTATGTCAAGTCTCGGCGAATCAGCTATGTACTTCGGTCAATATCCTCGTGGTTGCCCAGTGTTGTTTGGTTGCTATTTGTCAGTATCGATGCATGGGCATGGGATTCCACACTCCCATTTGTTGTTTGCTGGCTATGATGTAGGTACATGTAGCTATGTGTTGTTATCTTTTGATATGGAGTAGATTTTCAAAGTGCCTTGTTTTTGAACTAACACTCTCATCCATCTCCCGATACATCGAGACCCGTGCAACCCATAGGACATAAACTTCAATCACCAAAACGAAATAGAATACCTGATAGATTAGGGAATAGGCTCCTAAATAGGAGATGCGATTATTCAAAAGATAGTGAATTGATTCTATGATAATTATCCAAAGTGGATATCGTCTTTCCTTTATAGTAGTCGAAATAAAGAAAATGACTGTATAAGGAAAGACACGTCTATAAAGAGAAATAAAGAAAGCATCATCCCGATAGGGAAATAAAGAGACTGAATAAGGAAATAAAGAAATGGGTGATTCGTCAGCTTCTTTATATGTGGAGCATAATCCAGCAATACCTACCATCAATAATGGGGAAAATCAGGGATTTCTTCAGCCAAAAGATCCTCAAACTTCGCAAGGGGGCTTCATGTCTACCCCAGCAACACCTTTACCCACTCCACCTTCAAAATCACTCGATAGACCGCCTGCCCCTGGAAGCCTAACCACCGGCCCCTTGACGGCTGAGGAGTTACCATCAACCCATAACCCCCGACCACGAGCCCCCAGTACTGAAGGTTCCTCCGTGATTGAATCATCCTTTGCCGTCGCAGTCCCGTCGGCTGTGGATATTCCCTCAAATATATCAGATCAGTCTTTGCCGCCGGGCCCCGCACCTGGTACTGAAAGTACACCAGCCCTAGTGGGGCTAGCGCTACCTACATCTAATGTGGAAGGTATAGAGATATTGGTTCGTCTCGTGTCTTTCTCTCGGATCGGTCCTGCTCTCCAAGTTCTCTATCTCACAACGGCCTGATATTAGACAATGTCTTCCTCTGCTGGGTCTACCGTAGTCAATACCCAAAGAAATGGTTTGGAATTGTGGATGCAGGCCTATAACAGGTTCACCGCTGACGAGAAGTCTCAATTGCCGCTACCACCCACTTCCGGACAGGAATACATTAACGATATAAGAGTTGCGGCGGAGAAGAGCAGAGATCACTGCCAGACGACGGGAATGAAGTTTAAACTTGGAGGTAAAGTTATTGTTGTGCGAGATATGGCCGATAAAATAATTGCCTGGATCGACAAATTTAAGGCGGTGGGTGACATCATGATTCAGGCTGATCCATTGCACGCTGCCTTGCCTTGGGCTGGTGTGCGGCTCTTGCTGCAGGTCAGAATGCCGGGGACAGAGTCCTATAGACCCCTCCCCATGCTGGAATATATCTAATGCTGAAACAGGCGGCGGTGAACCACAAAGAGACCATGGATTCAGTGCTAATTGGAATGGAACGGGTCACTCGGCTTACGGTACGATGTGCGTGCTATCTATGAGGGGATGTATCTGGGGGACCCGCAGAGGTCGACTGGTCCGAACTTAGAACAAGCGCTTGTGGATACCTACCATGCCATATTGAGTTTTCTGATATTCGCAAAGCAGTACTTTAATAAACACGGCCACGGTAGATCATTGCCTTTCCCTTACTGTATACGGAGACCTGACGTGGGCCAGAGAGGTTTATTGACGGGCTACTCGGGAAAGAAGGGATGCCCCTCTTTCATGCTATCGAATTGGCAGATGCACAACTGCTGAAGGAAACAGCGCTAGCGGAAGGGAAAGGTAAGCTTGGGTGCGGAATACATAATGTTTGCTGGATGATAGGGGCTGACATGGGAGGGTTTGGCCCAGTTCAAGAAGGTTTTGTCACAAACTACACATCTTATGTAGCGGCCCACTAACTGATTCCTAGAGCGCTTTCTGAAATTGCGGGAGATGCTTTTCAATTTTGATATCCCGCTGAGAAAAATGGAAATGATGACCGCTATTGCATACAAGGGGCTCTTAGGTTCTTGATCAACTCATCTTGATTGAATGAACCGTCCCATGTTGGGGTTTCTAACATTACAACTTTTAGACACTTTAGAGGGGGAAACGCTGGTGTGGCTTTCAGAAGATGTTTACCAGGAGCACCACAGGACCGCGCAAGCCGATCTCCTGGACGAAACTGGCCGGTGGTTGTTCCAAGAAGACACGTATCGTGAATGGCGTTCATCCAGCGCATCAAGTATAATTTGGCTTCGGGGAAATCGTAAGTGGCTATGGGAATAGTGGGTTAAAATCATTACTGACGCCAATTAAAGTCGGTGCTGGAAAAACCAAACTTACGTGAGACATCACAATCTCCTCGATTGCCATTACTAAAGGTAGAATAGATGCCAGGTTATTACCACACTCCTCGAACAAATCGGTGGGAAAGAGCCCTTGGTTTTCTTTTACTTTAACAAGAATGACCCCAACCGAAGGGATGCGACAATCCTTATGAGGACCATTATCAAGCAGCTGTGTCTTGTACCACGCAAAAACGGCTTCCCAGAAGAGGTCAAGAAACTCTACGAAGAGCGAAAGAAGCGCGGAGCCACCAAGGAAAAGTTAATGTTTGATGATTGCCAGTCTCTGATCGTGTCTCTTCTGAATAGCTGTCCTCAATCTACTATAGTCATTGATGGCTTGGACGAATGCGACTTGAATTACCACACGCGTATCCTGAAGTGTTTAGAAGAAATTATAAACACTTCAACCAGCCTTGTTAAAATGTTCATATCTAGCAGGGAAGATATTGATATTAAAATGGAGCTCCGAGTCCAGAATGTCCCCAATGTGTATATCAACGCCCAGAACAATCAAAACGATATTGAACGTTTTGTTCGTCGAGAAATATGGGAATATAACAAGTTACTTCGCGGGCGTGCTACGAACGAATTAAAAACACGAGTGACTTCTGAGATTGTCGGGAAGTCGAACGGAATGTATACTATCCCAAGCTCCCTGCTCGTTCTGTGTCATGCCTGTCCTGACTTTCGGATTCAAGGTTTCAATGGGCGCATCTTCAAATCGAGAACTTACGTAGGATGAAGGTGGCCGCTGATATCGAAGAGAATTTGGGGAAGCTTCCCGCGACACTAGAGGGAGCATATGATTCTGCCTTGTCAAATATCATGGCATGTGAAGCAAACGAACAGCTCCTAGCAAAAAGAGCATTCGCATGGATCATGTGCTCTTTTACCCCTCTGACTCCCTCCAATTGGGCTGCGGCGTGCTACTCGCCTGAAGATCCGCCTGAGGAGGGTGTCGACACTTTGCTTGATATTTGCAGAAACCTCGTGGTCTGGAATGAGCAACTTGACCGTGTAGTCTTTGCACATCTATCGGTCCAGGAATACCTCGAAAAGGTGGTATTCACAGCTGAAGCCCCTCATGCAGCGGCTGCTATATCTTGCTTGTGCTTCATGACAGACCGCAAGGAGCTGTCAATGGTGAGTTCTCGGTTTCGGTAAACCTTCTGGACATAAGCATTCCTGACGCCTGATAGGATACCTGCGCACTCGTCGTGCAAAGACTCACACAACGATCGTGGAAGTATAATACGTTCGACCTCTACGCAGATCGTTACTGGTCTGACCATCTAGAGCGTTCACTCGGCGAATCGAATGCGGGGGGGAGCACGATCATCAAGATATTGGAACATTTCCTAGGAGATTCGACAAACCCAGGCAGGGGCTACTGCCTGTGGCTTGCCAGTATCGATCATATGGTCTTGCGTGGGATTTGGGGGATGTCGAGGAGTCCAACGGAGTTGAATACCGGTTATTACGACCGGAGTCCACATACGTGGCTCGAATGGGCTGGGGCGCTCCTCTGCTCCAGGCCTGAAAACCCAATATTCGCGCTATGTTTTATTAAACTGGAAGGACTCTTACCTCCCGGTATCTGTCGACCATGCGTATGTTTATCCACAACACCAACGCCAATGGTCATACTCCCCTATTCGTTGCCGCCGCGGTCGGTAGCGAACCTGCGGTGGAGATCCTATTGGAACTAGGGGCAGATGCCAATCCGTGCGGTTGGCCTTTCACAAACAAGCCATTGGGAGTGGCAATAATCAATGGCCATATTGGAATCGCAAGTCGACTAGTGGGCGCCAACGCACTTTACTCAACATATTACAGTACACTACTGGAAGCAGTGGCTGAGTACGGAGATGGAGAAGCCATCAATTCGCTGTTAAAACAAAGTTCGAACGACGGAAAAGGGGACCCTTTGAACGGTCACGGAGGTCCCGGGATAGAATCAAATGAGGGTACAAGGACTGCCGTCAGGGAGGCGGTGATGATAGCAGCAGCAAGTAACCGCAACTGGAATCAGGAAGTTATGCTGGCTCTACTCGCTAACACAGGTCAGAACGTCACAGTCACAGAGGGGATCGTGTTGGCAGATATAATGAGGTTGAAGTCATGTGGAGGTTCGCTCTTAAGTCATCTATATAAAGGTTCCGTCATGCCGCTCTTGCGCCGCCTACCCACAAAACCAAATCTTATAATTACAGAGGCAATAATCACAGCACTTGCGGGTTTAGATCAATTCGACAGTGAAGAACTCCTTGCGGACCTACTCGAGTGCATCTCATCCACTTTCCGGCTCACTGAGACCGCTTTAGTGGCAGTGTTCGACAGCTGGGTCATGGACCCATTGCTCAGTGCTCCAAACGCGGACTTCAGGATCACATCAACGGGAGCTCGATATCACGGAGAAGGTCCTCATGGCGGCGGCGAGCAGCCCCGAGGGTAGCCCAGAGGTTATGGCTGAATTGTTAAAGGTCCCCAGGGCCAATATGGGGGGGTCTTGGTGAAAGCGGCAAAAAACACTCAGCAGGGTGAAAAGGTCGTGTCCCTATTGCTCGAATCTCGAGGTGGGGATATTATCACAGAAGCAGTCTTGGAGAGCGCGGCCACAAACCAATCCTGGGGCCTGGAGATGATGTCCTTACTCTTAAAGTACCCAACCGCGGACATATATATCACTGGGGCTATCACGATAGTGGCCGCAAGAAACCAGAAGCCTATTCTGTTCACGATTTTCGAAACTGCAAGTGGGAGGACTAGGATGACAGAGAGAGTTCTAGCTGAGGCCCTGGGAAATGAGTGGTGTGGTTTAGATTACGCAAAGTTCTTTTTTGGAAATCTCAATGTCAACATCGGTATATCAGAGACTATTTTGGCGGCGGCGGCGAGTAACGAGTCGGCTGAGAGTGAAGGTGGCGTTATGGAGTTTCTATTCGAAACTGCCGGCCCAAATACCCCCGTAACAGCAGCTATCATGGCGGCAGCGGCGAGCAACGGTATTATGGGCCTGTCACATATCCCGTACCTGCTCAAAAGAATAGGTCCAAATGTCAGAATCGCAGAGACTGTTCTACTGGCGGCAATCAGCAACTATAGGCTGGGACAGGAGATCATAAGTTTGCTTCTCACAACTGAAAATGCGGGCATCAATGTCACAGAGGCGGGTATGGTGGCAGTGTTAAATACGTGGTGGAATACCACAGAGGTCACTGGGTGGTTGCTCAGCGCTACTGCTCCGGTCACAGAGGCTGTTATGGTGGTGGCTGCGAGCAACTCCGGTCTGGGTGTAATCGACTTACTACTCAAAGCCAAAAATTCAAGTTTTGTCATCACAGAGGCTATCCTTGTGGCGGCTGCGAGCAACTCCTCCGATCTGGGTGTAATCGACTTACTACTTAAAGCCAAAAATTCAGATCTTATCTTCACAGAGGCTGTTCTTGTGGCGGCTGCGGGCAGCCTCTTCTCTGGTCTCGGTGTAATCGACTTATTACTCAAAGCCAGAGATTCAAATTTTGTTATCACAGAGGCTGTTCTTCTGGCGGCTGCGAACAACATTTGGTGCGGCGTGGAGGGAATGGACTTGTTACTCAAAGCCACGGATACAAATTCTATTATCACAGAGGCTGTTATGGTGGCGGCTGCGAGCAACTCCTCCTGCGGTCTGGGTGTAATCAACCTATTGCTGATCAAAGCCGAAGACTCAAATTTTATTATCACGGAGACTGTTATGGTGGCGGCTGCAAGTAACTGTGGATATCGTTTGGGAATGATTAGGTTGTTGTTCAACGCCGGCGGCCAGGGGATAAGGGTGACAGAGGCTACTATCCTAGGGGTAATGGAAGCGGATCCTTTGGGTTATGGGGAGCTATACAAGATGATTCGCCTGTACAGGCCATCTCACTGCTTCTCACCCACTGCGATGCCGACCTACAGATCAGTGAGGCTGTTCTGCTAGCTGCCCTGAGTCACGAAAAATACAGCGAAATATTTCTTGAATTGCTGCTCCAGAAGTTCGGGGGCCGCTTAAAAATTACTACGGCCGTCCTTCTCGCCGCGCTGGTGAACTGGCCTTCCAATTGCAAACTTCTCATAGCACTACTTCCCCCTCCCCCACATAGTAGTATAGTTATCTCCGAGGAGGTACTGTTAGCTGCGATCGAGCAAGAACTTTGGGAAGCGCTAGAGGTGCTGCTCAAGCGTTGCTCTGGGATTGAGATTAGAGAGAACAGCCTCCGCGAGATGACGCAGATGACATCGATGACACCAATGATGCAAGGCCTTCTGAAAAGCAAAGCGCATATAACCAGTACAATCATCGGCCAGACTGCAATTTTCGAGACAAACGTGGATGTTGACTCCCCTGCCACTCTGGTTACTGCGGGCTTGCATTAAGTGGGTGGATATACGGGGGGCGGAAGCTTTTGGTAAGTACTTCAGAGCGAAAAAATATTAGGTAAATGACTGATTTTTTCTAGGGTGGAAATGGGTGGGTGAAGGGGGGGGGGGTGGAAATAGAGGTACAATTTCGGGGTTTTTCTTAATCGTTACTTGTTGTATACGAGTATCACAATCCTTTATAAAGTTTCATATAAAAGAGATTTGAGATGTGTATCTTGGGGTACTTGGGGATGGAGTGAATAGGATGTGGAGTTATCTTCACAGTTCTGATCATATGACGCTTGCTCTCACTTCATTTTTTATATTCCCGCACCTGGTCCCCCTTGAGACAAGGCCAGCTTTGGCATAGTGTAGAACGGACACTGCATCGGTCTCGAGAGTTGAGTTTATAGGTTGGCTCGATAGGTGAGTTCTGACGCATTCGGCTCTCACATCATGTGCTGTCATGTTGAGCTTTATCGGATGCTCTAGATTGTTTGCTGGTTAGTAGGGTGGGAGTGTATGTTATTGCCCGTCAGCGGGCCACGGGTACCGCAATGCCGGGATCCACCGCCTCTCCGAGGGCCCATTAGTTAGATCTGCACGGTGGTCAGTGTCGTATTGAACTACGACTCTGCAACCCCTCAACCTTCCTAGTGTGCACCATGATTTAAAATATCGTGACTTGAAATCATACACCATGGTACATGTATGTACTCTCAGGGTCGTCTTGGCAGGCGATATATAGAAATTCATCAGAGAATGACTGAGTCTCAATTTAGCAGAAAAACTCTTGAGCACATGATATAGTCCGTTTCCCTGCTCAGCGAGATCCCTACTCAGTGAGATTCACATACAAAGATTTCTTGGCTGCAGGCAGATTTCATGTGGTGGAGGGCCACAATTCTCGGTCAATAGGGATCTCGCTGAACAGGGAAACGGAGTATCTGTTGAGGTATTGATACAATTAAAATCGATTTTTTGTGACACATACCAAGCCTTACAGCACTTTTCGACCCCACGCCAAATAGGTATAGGTTGAACTATCTTTGTGTTCGTGCTCGAAGGTGCTGGTCGGCGTCGTAGACATGCGATGTAATTTTTAAACCTTTTACTTCGTGAATCGTGGTAAGTAGGTGTACGTAGTTGTTGTACATCCAAATTAGGGCTAGTACATCGTCCACTACTTCACCCTCTAGTGCATTCCATACAGGACGTTGTGTGGTGGTTGTTGGTTTCTTTTTCTTAGCAGAGGTGGTAGGAAATTGCTTTGAAGATGGTCTCGCAGTACCACAAGCTCCGATGCCTATGCTTCGTAGGTAAGAGAATAGTGGAATGTTGTTGAAGTAATTGTCCATATATATATCAAAGGGGTACGATTGTGATTGATATGGAAGAGATTTTGCTAGATGTATCACTGCAGATGAAGTTAATGAGAAGTGTAGGTACCTCTCAATGCCACCAATTGCTTTAGACCGGGGACTATAGAGGTAATTGACTGTATATCCCTTCCAACACAACGCAAATAGCTTGTACCCTTGCCTTATCGGCTTATTTGGCATTTTATTGTGTGGGGGGAGCGGCCGGTGAATCTGACCATCATTTCATCGATAGGGATTTCTGTTGCTGGCAGGAGATATTTTTGTGATGCTTTCCGTAGTGCCAATCTGAATGATTCAATTTTGCCATACCATTGTAGCGGGTTTTTGGTTTTGCTGGTTGAAGTAGTGTTGATAAGTGGTGAAAGGTGAAAAACATCGTTTGAGTTGCTGGAAACGAGTTAAACCCATCTCTTTCAACGGCCTCATTGTGTATTGACTGTCTCTTCTCCAATATACCTCTATCCGAGAAATCCTAACAAGTCCCATAAATATCAATAGTCCAAACCAAACCATCAATTCACGGTGTGTAGTTGATTTCCAATGTCTTTGTTTCTCTCGGTTCACTTTTGGTAATCCTGTCCAACTGGTGGAAGCTCCTTTGGAAGTAGCATATGCATTGGTATTAGAAGCGAAGGTCTCAAAAACCTCGTCAGGTACCAAAATTTGAAAAACTCAAGCGGGCTTTCTTTGTTGATTCCTGGAGGTATGTTACGCGATTGAGCTGCATGCGCATCAACTGTATTGAGAGGATTAAAGTCCGGCACTGAATGAATAGATGGTGGTACATAGTCAGGCATCAAGTCTTCCTGACCTTTATCCGCATCTAGGTCTGCATCCCCATCAAGTAAACTGTCACGGTTTGTGAAAGTGACAGTTGGTTCCCCAGCAGGTATATCACCCAAGCTTACACTCTCGTAGTCTGAGGAATCATCATCCAACTCTCCACTCCTAAAACTGGCTTGAACTAACATTTTTCTGTTAAACATCGAGTACGCACTTCGCGGTGCTCAGTTTTACTACAACGCGTTCGCACATTTTGATAATGCACGGGCCCTGCTACTACCTACTCAGTTGGCTGCAGACCTCTCATTAATACAAATACTATGCGGGGGGGGGGAAGCACCTCGTTGACAGGCGAAGGGATAGCAGAGAAACCACCAGGGTTCAGACGCAGCTATAGCGTAAAATATGGTATAAGGAGGCTACGGCATCCTTGTGCGGACCATTGGACCTCATCTCTTGGCAAAAAAAAAAAACCATCAACTCCACATCACCCACCATCATCGTCATCTCCCCTACAATCACCAGCACCAGCATCGCCATCATCATGGCGAACCAACAACTGGTTCATATGAGTTCAAGGGTGGGTAAAGAGCCTGCCCATTCGGAAAGGGTCAAAGAGGGAGTGATAGAAACATTGAGAATAGGAAAAATGGGTACGTAAACCCCTCGAAAATGCCATATATCTTCTCCTCCAATGGAGACGCTCGCCGGGATAGTGTGAGCTAACGTAACCCTTGAATAGTAGGTCTCGCAGTTGCCACTAGAAGGTTTATGGACGCTGTGATTCATGTACCCGATCTTTCGAAACTGCACCAAGAATCTGTCCGCAGATTTATGTGTGAGGAGAGGGTGGATGAACTATGGCAGTTAGTAGGGTCCTACTATGGGCCCTTCCTAGGCGCGAGACCAAATGTCTGGGATATTCTGTCCAGCACCGTTTCCCAGTTTAATGCTGTTAAGAGTTTTGACCCTAATCCAGCCTGCTGGCTATAGGCCACTATTCTACGATTCAAGACTTCTATAGAAGAGAAAACAGCCGCCAATGGAGAAAGTTTTAAAAGAATGCTTGGAGTACGTCGGGAGGTTCAACCGCAACTGCGCCTGATAAGATCCGCTACGGAAGACCACGTTGCAACTCCTATATGCGAAGCACAATCCATTTGAAACAGCGTACACCCTTAACACCGTACCTGTAAAGCTTATAAAAGAGTTCCCAATCTCAACTCCGGCCAGCCACAGGGCTCTTGATATTGATCGGATTGAATGTGTGGCGTACAGCGCCACACTAACACACAGCTTTGACGATTTGCGCATCAGTATGTAGTTGAGCTTCGTATTAAGGGAGTTTCGGGGAGTATTCGTTTTTTTAGTAGAGAGAGGGCGAGATAAAGTCGCGGTGGTTGTGGATAAATGCGATAAGATCTGGTTTCTTTGGCCCCCAACTATCGAGAATGAGGGGACATTCTACAAGAGATGGGTTTAGGGTACGCCTCACAAGCTTATAAGCGATGACGCTAATAGAGATCCAAAAGATCCCTCTCGCTTCCTGGAGGCATCCAAACAATCTCAAATGGCCCCTTTTCTAAAAATGGAATGGTATGGCGCAAACTGAACCTTTATGGCTTGTTTTTTACTATTACCCCCCCATGTCATGTTACAGAATCGCTTATATCGCCTCTGTTAGAGGTCCTTATAGCATATAAAACCACATTCTTGAAAAAGTATACCAAAGAAATGCAATACAAGAAAGAGAAATAGAACCAGTACCCTGCTGAGTATGACTCAATCCTGTATGAGCAATACAACAAACCTGATAACCCACATACTATTGCTCATCTGCGAGCGTAACTAAATCAAGATCTGGAAGTTTGAGCTCAGGGGGGCGAGGTACGCAGATAACATCCGTGCGGTGGTATATCCTGAAGCGTCTGACATTGCGTGGTATAGAGCGGTAAATGTGTAAAACGTAATTTTACCGATGGTACTATGAACACTAGATTTCAGGGTCTATGCTGTGATATGCTACAATAGTAAATTAAATGTTTAATTACAAAGTATTAATGCTAAAACGTATGAGAATACTCCAGTTCCGACCATAGTATCATTGTATGGGCCACGACGACACCCACAGACCACCCCAGAGAGAAAAGGGATGAGTTTGCATTGTCACATAAGTATAAGGTAGAAACGAGTAAAAGATGAAGAGTAGTCTAATTGATGTAAGTGAGTGTATATTAGTTGTTCCTATGGCGGTGTGTTGTGACCAAGTGTGAGTCCAGGTTCTTGGGTTGGTAATTAGGTTGGCCATCAGGGGATTTCGTACTTATATAAGGATTTCAGCTCCCCACTCCTGTGTTGTTTGCTCTCCCCTTTTTCTCGGCTCCTGGCCACTCGATTATCGGCTATCTGATTGCATGTAAATGAACAGTTTAAGCGTAGTTGAGCATATAGAACAGTAGATGGAGTTATTTTCAGGATGAAGTACATATTCAATAGTCTATTGCTACATAGGGTCGGATTCAATGAATTGAGGTCGATGAGTATATAAAGGGCACTGAGTTGGGCAGACAAGCAAGCCAATAAAGGTTATGAGGCCCAACACGCAGCCGACGGCAGGAGTAAACGTAAGAATAGGGTGAAGGAAGGATTAGCCCATTCCAAGAGTAATGAACTACTTGGTTGGCATTATGCAAATGGACTGTTGACAGCATTGGGAAGAGGACAATAGTATTAGATCGGGTGGGTGAGTGGAGCTCTGATCACCACTAGTCTGGAGGGGAAACCGGGTGGGGGATCCCAAAAGAAAACCTAGGATGAGACCAACTACAGAATTTCACTCAGATCCTTGTAGACGTTTTACAATAGTCTCCAATACCGAGCTGCCATACAAAGTGGCCGGATTGGGTGAAATAGAATATTATTCCCGCCAAGCTGGAGTTAGAGCCCTGCACAATTTGTTATCCGCGAGATTTCAGGGTATGTCTCACTTACGCTCCCCCAAACACGCCTAGTACCACTATAATAACTATCTAGTAGTTGCGGTCAATGATTTGTAGAATACCACGGTCCTCTTCCTGGTGCCTTTGACCAAACTATCTATCCATCTCCTGAGACTATCTGTAAACGTTTATGCCCTTACAAATCTCGCTACATATTACCATGCTTTTAAAATATCTTCATAGAAACCAATATACCATCTCGGCTAGCCCTTCCCGAGCTTTCTCCACACTTGGCTCCAACTCCTCTGCGTCGGTCAATCTTCCCATTCTTCTACAGGTCCCTGCCAATTTTAAACTAATTGATGATGTATCAGGATGCCATTGGCCATTCACTCGGATTCGCTTTTCTAAAACTTCACTCTCTAGGGTACCAGCTTCCTCCCACCTCTCTTGGCAAGTAAAGCTCGTTGCTAGGCCCTCCATGGCTCTCAAAGTATCAGGGTGTTCGTTCCCAAGTTTCTTGCTCTCCTCAAATACTTGCAGGGTTAGAGCCACTGCTTCGTCCAAACGCCCTTGATACCGGAAGGTGGTGGCTAGGGCATATTTTGCTGCGATTGTCTTAGGATGATCACTCCCTAGATGCACCTCGTACGTCCTGAGGGCTAGACGCTCCAGCTCCTCCGACTCCGCGTATCGGCCTTGACATCGATTCGGTATGTTATCGCGAGGTTCAGCTTCGCGGTGAGTGTGTCAATGTGCTCCTCACCCTTTATCCTCCCTATAATTTCAACTACCTGTAACTCCAGTTCCTCTGCTAGCTTTAAGCGTCCCTGGGTGCGATATGTTCCAGCCAGACCAGCCATTGCAATTAATGTGCTTGAGTTTGCCGAGAGCTTTGCGACTATCATTGAATATCTCTAAATACATCTCTTCGGCTTCAGGCAGTCTGCCCTGGCCCAAATAGAGGGCCGCAAGCTCACTCATCGCAGCTGAGACGTCCGGGTGTCCTTTTGTACTCTCTAGCCACTCTTCGCCTTCGACGGTTGCCAATCTCTCCCTAATTTTGTCTAGGTGCTGTGGATCTTCCCGCGCGGATATTTGAGCCCGTTTAGTTATCACCTCTAGTTGAACTGCTTGGGCCGTCTCCGTTGTGCATGTCCGCTGTAAACTGCTGCTAGAGCCTCCATTGAGCGCAAAGTATTACAATGTTCGTGGCCAGGTTCTCGCACACCTCTCTCTACAACCCGATGTCCGAGCTCTTCAGCCTCCTTCCATCTCCCTTGGCTATCATAAATTGTGGCCAAGTGCCACTTCCATCTTGCCAATAACTCTGAGATTTAGCCCCTCCGCCGCCTTCTATTTTACCTGACCTTGATTGTAGTAGCTGACTATTAGATTTGCCATCGATATAAGTGTCTTTGGATGTTCTTCCCCGAGGTGCCGCCTGCGAATCTTTAATATTTGAAGCTCGTGCTCCTCGGCCTGTGTATAACGACCTTGCGCTCGGTAGGCCTCTCTAAGCTAATCTATAGAGTCAACCTATACGAGTGGTGGGGTTGCGCATTTCCGCGACTGGCTGTAGTTATTTCTTCACATTATAGCGTACTATGTCGATGTGTTCCATAATACGCTCCTCAAACTGCCACTGAAAGACACGTCTAAATCCTGGGTGCTCTAGAGCATTCCCAACAAGGATCGTAGCTTTTGTTGCCTTACCGACACTGTCCTCCTCTTCCAAACGCTCCCGTGCCCATATGTGAACTAGTGGGTGTATATAAAAGCTCTCTTCGCCCCGCTGGCCCTTCCGCTTCACCAAGGAGTAAGAGAGGAGTAATCTTAAGTAGGATCCAATCTTGAGGTCTGTTGGTACCATACGTTAGATGTTGCACATTATCCTCATAATCTTACATACCTTCTTCCATTTGCTTCCCACGCCGCAACATGTCTTCCCATATCCTCTCGTTTGACAGGAAGGAGCATAGTATTAGGAACTCGGCAGTTTCTATGTTCTCACTCTTGATTTCCGCGAATGAGATTTCCCATGTAGTAAATACAGAGCGATCACCGTAACTCCATACAGAGTTAGGAGGTGTTGTACTGAGTAATGTGCGGGGGTTGGTCTCGGGGGGTGTAAGATACTTTTCGGTAGTGAGAATACGCGCTGCAATGTAGGCACCAGCTTGATCGATTCCTAGCGGAAGATACCCAAGCTTTTCAGCGAGTTTTGCGGCAGCCATCTCATCTGGATGATTGTTAGAAAGTGTTCTTGGACCCAATCTTACCCGCCTGACGCAATATGGAACAGTTATTGAGTTTGAAAGTTAACATGGCATCTTTACTAGCTGAGTTGAACCCCAGCTGTGCAGTCCTCACGAGCAAAAGCACCGCCTCCGGCTCCGGCATCTCTTCTACCTCTATTCCTGTGCCAAATCGAGCGCATTCCCGTCTTCTGCCTGTCATGATGACTATACCATGTGTGGGGGATGGGATAAAGGTGCCTATATCAAATGATTTAAGATCATCTACGTTATCAATAACGAGAAGCCAGGACCAATTTCCTTCCCTTGTAAACCATCTCTTTACTCCTTGAATAATACACTCTATATGCTCATCTTTAGTCGACACTCGGCCCTTATCATCCATAGCACCCTCCATTTCAAGTAGCTGGGCACTTCGGGAATAGTTAGTGCCAGCCGGTGCACTGCTTTTATGATGTTCTATGAGCCTCTTTGCTATTGAACGAAATCCTAACATCGTTTTCTCCTCGGTCGCTGCGCTAACCTAAAAAACGGAGGTGTACTCTCGCCCTTTGCGATATATGTATTCCAACGCTGTTTCTGTCTTACCAACACCACCTGTCCCATAAAGTACCACAATGTTTGCGGTTAGGACCTCATTGAAAAGCCTCGTTAATATTAGCTCTCTTCCGGTGAAGGCTGGATTTCGGCGGTAATCTAGCTCAAACGGAAGATCGTAGGTAATATTTATCAAGTCATTCGCAGCGTCTATGTATGGTGTACCTTTCAGCGCCAGAGGTAATACCAAGGACGTCCACTTGCTTTGCCGACATCCTCAATCCAGGTAGGGTGATCAAATACCTCTCATTCTTCTCTATCGTTGCCATTTAATTGAAACCTCCGCTGAAGCCTTTTCAATCATGAGAGAAATGCATGCTGAGATTCGTCGGAAACCATCGTCTTCAGCTGACCTGAATTTAATCATTCCATTGTGATTACCATGTATAGCAATAACCTCAGCATTTGTAGCGCCAGGAACAACAGCAGAAGCTCTTGGTACGATCTATATAAGGTCAGAAACACGTATCGAAGTCCTTTGCGATACGTGTATACTGCGTCAACTGTTGCTGCAGCCACGCCGAATCTCTCTCGAGGCCCTCGTAGACATCACTGGTGTGGGTATTGAGGTTGCGTTCAGGAAGATCTGTTTCCGCTGGAAGCTATCTGTCCCTTGGTGCGGTACACCAAAAAAGAGGACACCGTACGTCAACAGTCCTATTGCCTTGTGATGTTCAAGACCACCCTCCCAGTGGAGTGAGAATGTATGAGAGCCTGCAGGTTGGTGTCAAAATTCTGTGCAAGACGTTAAAAATTAAACTTACACTTTTAACAATGATATCCCCAATCCTATGAGCAAGGAAGATTATCGGTCGCTCATCTGTCTGGGTTTTTCGTCTCTCTAAGCTGAGATCTGCTACCAAACTGATTGCGTGATCGAACAGAGTCTGACAACTTATTGGGACCCAAAGGTCCTGCTGTCGTGTGCCCATGTTAGGATTCTTGAATTTGTGCTGACCTTACCAAGCTCGTCCCGTAACCAGGGTACCCCATTATCCGCTATCCAAGGCTTTTCGCGGTGGCCGCCATCAAGCCCATGTACAGCAACCAGACTAGGAGCCATTGGGTCAATGAGGAATTCATCCTACCATTTCAGAAACTCATTCATACTCAACGACGGTGTCCATTCTAGAGTAGAGTAACTTCAGTCTAAAAGGTGGTTCCTGCATGCTCCGGATGGAGGCCGCTCGAGGTGTTGGCACCCGCAGTGTAGGTGGTCGGGTGCCTTCAGTTGTGTTAGGCCTCACCACTCGCGCTGGGGGTTTGTTCTCCTCCTTAACGTTTTATTTCTTTCTGCAAAGAAAACAAATTGTTGGTGGTGTATAGCGTAGATGTGTTTGGACAATCCTCAGCGGGGAAGTCGCACCTGTAGCTGATAAACTGACAAGCCACATGCCAAGCCACCTTACAAGCCCCTAAGGCTTTTCGCCGCTACATAGAGAGCTAAAATAATAACTACACTTCATGAGAACAATCTAGACCTATGTAAATATATAGCTCTTGTTTCTCTAAAAATATTTCTTACTATTGAGGACTTCCACACGTTTTTCCGCCCCGAAATCCTTTTAACGACCCTCCACATACTACATACCTAGCTAGACTGGAGAGGTGTCTAAAAGTGTTCTACCCTTATACTCCTTCCTACACCCCAACCACCCTACTATTATAATACTACTAAGCCTATTTCATCTAAGTAATGCCCCCATTACTCAACACTGATCCAGCAGCCCGTTATGGAAATGTCGGTATTGTCTGTAGATATGAAAAGCCCAGGTTCAAAGGTCGAACCTCAGTGGTTCTAGTGGTTCCCAAACTCCCGCACCACCACCTATCACTCTGTGGGGGGTGGCTATAAAAAATTTCACTATCTTGATGATAATCAGGATATCTGGGGTATCATCAGTGTTTCTTGATTTCCTGTATTGTTTTGTTTATTTTATTTTCATTTTCATTTTCATTTTCATTTTCATTTTCATTTTCATTTTCATTTTCATTTTCATTTTTATTTTTTTATTTTTTGGGTTTGGGGGGGGGTAGTGCTTATGTTACTGTGCGGGTCTTTCCTGGCGGGTCCTGGAGAAATTTAGGATGGGTAGAATCGGAGATATATATAGGATCGGCCCAGAGACTTAGAATTGTTCACAAATGACTGGATTGCTTTTCTTTACAATCTCACTATACTAGACGAAGTCTTCTGATTGGACTACACTTAGCTAATTAGTCACTAATGTTTTTTTTTTCGCTTTTAGGTATAAGAATATCATATACAGTTAGCTGTGTGGCGTGAAATAGGTCTTCCCAAGACGTCACTCCTGGCTATACTACCGTGGCTCTTACTGCCCGAACTTTCTTTCTCTCTCCTACATCTCCCAACCGTAGAGCCTTCTCCGCTCACCAAGGTGCCCTGCTGGCCAACAGAACGCCCTATCCACCAACATCATGGAGGGGGCGACCCGTTAACCAAGCAAATACAAACAATGAGCTGGTTGATCAGTTCGACAAGTGGTACTCTCACCACGAAGTATCCCCACAGTAAAAAATCCTTCCAGCAACCAACCCTATGGTAATGGCACCAGGAAGGTATCATCAGATTCTTGCCACATCTATTGAGAATCAGATAAATGATGCCAAAGGGTAATTGAGGAAGGTATTGTAATAATGTCACCTACCACACAGCGCGTCCGTGAAAACGTATCCAACCTTGTTGATAAACGCAGCTAGGAGCGCCAGGTTATATTATCTTTGTCTTTTATGGTGGCACTGCCCATATTGTACGTATTACACGGGCGTGTAGTGATAGGGGGGGGGGGTGGGAGATCTTCCGTTTTCTTCTGGCTCGTCTTCCACCCCTAAAAGAGGAGGGGTGGTTCTTCACTTACTGACGGCACATCAGGAGGAGCTACAGTCTCTGGCGGCAACAATAGCAAAGAAGACACATATGGTGGGTTCAAATTAAAAGATTAGCTTAACAAATCCAATCTGTTGGTATAGCTAGCTCACCTCGTAGCAACCGTACATTCATAATGTCCCTTGAACTGAAACGCGTTAGGTAGTTGAAACCATTATCCGATGTGGCACTGAAAACCACTCTCTATCTCTTAGTCTTATATAAATACGTTAATAGTAGATATAGCATAAAAGAATATAGTTTCTTTCTTTGATTTCCCTCAAATTATTGCTTACGCGCGAGGGTGATATATTGTTGGTTGATGATGATTTTATATAGTTAAACTGAACACGCACAACTCGGTCTTAGTTTAGCACTACCTCGACATAACGAAATAGTATACATTCAAGCTGCACGTACTTGCAGTTACCTGGTTGAGTTTGTATATGACTGTATTTTGGTATTGGGAGGGAATGGTTCCTTTTTCACACCATACGTTATCCTGCACACGACTGTTTTATGCACCCAAAAAAAGAGAAACAAATATAGTTTACAAAAGAAAAAGAAAACCGTGCTATGAGATCACACAACGTATTCTATCATCTAGTTTGGATCGCCATCCGCCTATTCTCTGTTTCCCTTTCCCCCGCGAACCTGAAAAAATCACCCCAGATGCTGGCTCCTTCGCCTTTAGCTTAACGCCAGATCTCGGCTGTTCCTCACCGTCAAGTCTTAATCGCCCCCCTTCGACTGTCCCTGTTTCCCCCTCTTTTGGTGTATGGCTCCTTATCTGTGGGGTGACTAACATGGACTCGTCTCGTACCAACTTAATTTCTGCCGCTCCCCCCTGCTCTGGGGGTAGTGTTGGCCTTTCCATCTGTGAAGTGTCCATCCTAGACCCTCCCGCTAACTGCTCTCCTTCGGGAAGCTCTTCCTGTTCCTCTATCAATGTAGGTCGTTCTATCCTATGCACTATGGATCCCCCCGCTAGGGCTTTCCGCCCTTGGTTACCCACTTCTACTAACCCCAGATCCTCTGCCGACGTGTTTAAGCTCCTAGAGCCGGTTTTGCGCAAAAGAGGGTCATCCCCTTCGCCCTGGGGAATATTCATAGGTTCCTTCTGAGATTTGGCGAGTCCGATATCACGTCGTGTGGCGCCCTCGTCCCAATCAATCAGAAGCTGCAGTATCCCTAAACAGCCATTGGCGGCTGCTATTTGCAAGGCTGTCATTCCTTTGTCCTGTGTTGCGGCGATATCTGCCCCTCTTTGTAACAGTAGCGAAACCACATCATGATGTTCTATCTCCGCTGCGAAAAGGAGAGACGTGTAGCCATGGGGCCCCTTTTCCTCTATATCAGCGCCACGATCTAGTAATAGCTTCACCACCTTCACATGCCCGTCATTTGCCGCCAGCGTCAATGCTGTTGAATCATCGTCTGTCCTTGCCGCGATCTCTGCGCCCCGATCGAGTAACAATCTCACCACTTCCACTTTCCCTCTGGAGGCGCCTGAATGTAACGGCGTGAACCCATCCAGACCTTTATCGGTCATACTTGCACCTTTTTCCAATAGTAGCTCTACCACGTCCTTCCACCCACCATGTGCGGCCAAGTGGAGAGGCGTGTCCATTCCCGTGCCTGTACATGTCGCAACATCTATCCCTTCATGTTCGAGCAGAAATCGTACTATATCTGGGTATCCGTTCAGAGCTGCAGTATGCAAAACGGTGTGTCCATCGTCATCGGTGGCAGTGATATCTGTCCCCTCGTCGAGAAGTAACTGAACCAACTCCTTATGCCCGCAGGCCGCTGCAATGATGAGGGGAGTGGCTTCGCCCCAGCCTTTTGCCATTTTATCCGCACCAGTCCGTAGCAGGAGGCGCACGATTTCGGTATGACCTCGCTGCGCTGCCCGATGGAGAGCGGTGTTTCCGTTACGGTCTCTGAAAGTAAGGTCGGCACCTGCATCGAGCATACGTTGGACAATATCTCCGTGTCCATGCGCGGCAGCTTCGTTGAGAGCCACCGCAACCCCTGGAGACGGATCTTGTGAATTAGCGATATGTGTGAATGAAGCCTTGCAAGTAAGGAGATTCCCTTACTCTTCATACGTGGCTGCCTATCCGGTCGGCGCGCTTCAGAACCAGATACCACCAGCCCCTTGTCCACAGACGGCCTCACCAGGATCTCTGCACCGTCAACCTCATGTTCATGTTCCCATGTACCAGAGATGTCATTCAGCCTGGGGTCTTTGTGGGGTTCCGCAGAATCAACTACTATCTTTATCGTTTCCGATACAGCTCGAGGATTCACTTGTGAGCCCCAAGTATCGACATCTGTCTCTAGCCACGGGTTACCCAATGCCTGCTCTGCAGTCAGCCTGTCGTTTGGGAATGGTCTCATCAGCGTCATAATGAACTCTCTGAAATCAGGCTTTAGCAATTTCTTTCCCGGAAATTGGGACCCCTTTAGAAAAGCCTCGAGACCCTTCGTTCCCGGAAACGGCGTCTTCTTGGTTGCCATTGCAAAGATCAGACACCCCAGTGACCACATATCAACGGCATCGGTATATTCGGAGGTATCCGATTCCAGAATCCCGAGAACCTCCGGAGCGAGATAGTCGGGTGTACCGACCACGGTCCTGAAAGCTGTCTCGTCGCCAGCTTCTTTTGTAGTACCAAAGTCTGCAATCTTCACTACGAGGGGAAACCATGTTACGATAAGGACATTCTACTATACGTCAGCCAGAACCCCCGAACCCAACAGTGGCAATAAACTGACCTGGGGTTTCAAGTCTCGGTGACAAAAGCTAAGGCTGTGCATGATCTTTAGACCTTCAAGTAATTGTATGGTGACGGTCTTTATCTGAACCCGCGATAATCCTCTATTGCTCTCGTGAATTAGTGCATGCAAGTCACCACATGGAAAGTACTCCATGGCTAGATAGATGTTCGTGTCATCTTGAAACCAGCCAGAAAGCTGGACGAAATTATTCGTGTACTGCGATTCAACAAGCTTCAGCATAGAGTTCATACTATAGACCGGAGCATGCATGCTTGTGGAAAGACTCACCGGCGTCATCCTAGTTAGGGCTAACAATTCCCCTGTGTTCATAGATGCTTTCGGGACTACCTTAACAGCCCGAATAGCTCCATTATCGCACTTTTCCTTATATACGCTTCCAAATGTCCCTTTCCCAATGCGCTCTACTCTAGTCCACGTCTCCACTCTCAGTTGTGCTCCCAGGATCGCTCCGGAAATGGTGTGCATGAAAGATGTGCCATCTTCACTAAACTGAGTGTCGAGTTTGTAGGAGTTGAATGCGGTCAACGTGCTTGTCATTTTGAGTTCTTGCCAGACTCACAACGCGTCGGATTCTATGACAGCCGGTTAGGGGGGTTGTCCATACTTAGCCACAGCGTTGCCTAACGATTGAGGCTAAGCAGGTGCACAGCCACTGGGTAGAATTATGTGGAGCTGTGGCGCGGCGTAGGTTTAAGGGATTGTAAAAGCTCTTTGTAGATTTGTTTGCCTTCCCGCATTTATCTAGCTGTGAACTGGTTTCGCTGGTTGTGTAAGAGTGGATGTGAAGTAATTGAAGCGTCAGAGCACTGGTATTGGTTATAGATAAAGATAACTGCAGGTCTAGTGATTCTAAACATTAGACTTTTAATATATTGACTTATTAAAAAACTACTGAAGATTGAGTTCTCTTTTTTTGTATGTAAAAAGTACCAAGAGCGTCTCGAGTGCTTTTATGGCTGTATGAACTTTGTTTGAAAAGGGATTCTGAAAGACACTAGTTAGATGATCTCGCTGATCCCGTTCTTGTCCATTATGAATCAGACATCGACTCCGACTTCGACTGTGATAAAACTTTGAATTACCTAGTCCCTGAACCCTGACCATGACGCCTCTAGTTCTCTCTCCTGCCATCACGTCTCGCCATTCCATCTCAACATGACTTTAGTAGACCCTCCAAAACACTAAATGGCCCTCTGTTACCACTGAAAGAAATAACCGCTTATCCGAGCAGTAAGTCTAGAGATGATTATGAACATGACCACCCCTCCGGTATCTAATGATGACATGACAAATATTGCCGATATGTTGCATTTTTGTATTATCAGAGCCCCGTTATAGTATTCAATGTTTGACATGAAAGTGTGTATGCTACATCATGGGTCCGTTTGTAGTTCAGTTTCCCTCTAGACTTTCGCTACGCATGTAAGTATTAGTAATGAGTTATCTATAATCATTTTATATGTTCCAAGTTAGTTTCTTTGCCATTAAACGGGTTACGAGTAATGGGTAGCTATCTCTTTTGCTGGTGAAGCTGCCGACATTCAAGGAGGCCGCATAGTGCATCGTACACCCGGGGGTTCCTCCAGAAAGACGCCGTCTGTACATACCTCTGAGAACTGGTTCATGGTTGTCACGGTGGCGGAGGTGGCCCCTCAAAAGTTGGTAGAATTTAATGACCAGTGAAAGAGATAGGCAGGCATCAGGGGTAGTATATATACACGCCACCTCCCCCCCCATTTAATTGTTTCTTACTCTTTTTCTTCCTTCATACATACAACCCTTCATTCCTCGTTAATTTGCTTTTGTCTCCAGTACCCCCTCCTTCTAACGAGATTTATTTGATTGAGCTGTTATCTATTAGCCCTCTTACTCTAACAATAAGTGTTTCCTGCCCCCCCCCCCCCGGAAATCAAGCCCCTGGGACTGACATCAGTCCCTGTGCCTCTGTCAGGTCCCAGGGGCAGGGCGGGGCAGGCAGCTTCAAACCGCCAATAAATGGTCGGGAATCCTTCCTAGGAGCCCAGAAGCGACCCAGAGAGATGTGGGGATGATCCATATAGGTTAGGAAAGTGCCAGGAAATCTTTGACGTCTTCATTTTTCCCATAGATTGCCCCCCATGGGCTCAGACCGACCGGCGTGGCAGACAGCGGCTTGTTCTAACCATATGTTAGGCACTGCGCGGGTAGATAACATTCCTACCACTATATATAGGAGCGGGGGCCTTACCCCTAGCGAGAGTGGGATGGGGATCACTCGATTCGACCGATAAATTCTTTATATTGCATCCCGCTCTGGAGATGTCGGGAGTCCGATGACCACTAGTTCTTGGATATATGCTAAAGGGAAACCCCCCAATCAACCTATAATATCAGACATCAGGAAGAGCCCTAATATCGTTTTAGCTCATTTAGGTGCGGCAGGCGAGCCGCCAAAAAGTTAGGTTGGGTATCTTACGCTTGAACCCATGCCCCGGCGCCATAGGACGAATTTTGGCGCCCCGCACGAGATATCTCTCCCCCAAGATGCATGTCTCGCCCTAGACGCCAGAGCAGGAGTACCATTGCCGGACAAGCAGTCAGGTAGAAGGTAGGCACCCATTAGGGAGGTTTTGCAACGAAGTGTGCACTACGGTTGAGGGTTGTTTCCACAGCAACAACAGGGATCGGGCAAGGAAGTTACAGAATTAGAAAAGTGTCGAGATAATGTAAATCTTTCCCGGTACTAATTTAATGCAGAGAAAAGTCTGCACTATAGATAGTAAACAAATAATTTGATTGGCCCGGGTGAACCTCTTTGTACCCGTTGAAAATTGTTGCACAGTTCTACATCACGGATTCAAATGTCAATCAGCGCCCTATATACGACCCTACTTCTCACAGCTATAGCGGCTGAGCAGGACTTAAATGACTCTTCGGATCAAGCACTCCTTTTGTTGCTGTCTAGTAGAAGTAGATACTTTTTTCGCTTCTATGTTGGAAAAACAAATTGTCCGCCAACAAATGTCCTACCATCTACACATGTTTTCAATCGACACTCGTTCTGATACATGGTGTATAGAGTTCCTGTGGTTCAATAGAGAACAAGTACATTAACTTGCTTTTTTATTGGAAATTCCAAGTCATTTTCGATCTCGCTACGAGGCGCCATCAAGTACTGCATTAGCAGTCGTCCTGTACCGTTTGTCATGGCCTTCAAGATATAAACAAGCTGTTGAGCTATTTGGCCATAGTCGAGCTTGGTTAAGCATAGTTTTCAATGATGTTTGCCTACATATTCATCAAAAATACCAAGATAAATTGTTTTGGGACCCTCAGCTTACACCAGCGGTTTTGTCACGATATTGTGCATCCATAAATGAAAAGGGAGAGCCAAGTGGGAATGTCTGGGGATTTATAGACGGAACACATCGAACAATTTGCCGCCCAATTCCTACTGTAGCCGATCAAGCGTGGTTTTATACTGGGTACAAAAAATCACATACCATGCAATTCCAGGCGATCGCCACTCCCGATGGACTATTACGCAGTGTTGCAGGGCCATTTGAGGGTAGAACAAGTGATTGGGGGATGTGCATCAGCAAACTACTACTTGTGTATGCAGTCTCCCAACAGTCTCCCGGGTCTCCTGAGAGTCTCCTGAGGCTCCTGGATATTTTTTGAGTCTCCTGAGGTTCAGGAGACCTCGGGAGACAAATGAAGTCTTGCTGATGTGGGTAAAGTCAGGTATTCAAAATATCTTGACAGAAAGAGCAAGAAACCTGAGGGGAGAGGAGATATATATATATGGTGATGGTGCCTATGGGTTACAAAGAGGTGTAATGGGCACCTACCGTGCTTTACCACAACTCCCCTTGACAGAAAACCAGAGAGTTTTCAATACAGAGATGTCACGGTTGAGAATTTGTGTAGAGTGGGCTTTTGGGAAGATATTGCAGCAGTTCGGGTTTGTAGGTCACAAAATGGGCCTAAAGATTGGATTGTCGCCAGTAGGAACCTATTTTTTGTCAGCAGTCTTATTGACAAATTGTCATACATGCTACTACGGCTCAAATACATCAGCAAACTACTACTTGTGTATACAGTCTCCCAACAGTCTCCCGGGTCTCCTGAGAGTCTCCTGAGATCCCTGGATATCTTTTGAGTCTCCTGAGGCTCAGGAGACCTCAGGAGACAAATGAAGTCTTGCTGATGTACGTCCATCTATTTTGACTGTCCACCTCCTAACATTGAACAATATTTGGCGTAAGAGTTAATAATATGTACATATTCATTGTCTTGCATATAAACCTTTGACTAGCTCGAGAATTTGCTTGATATCATTTGAATTACCAGCAGTCTTTTCCTCCATTGCCTCCAGGCGTTTGTGAATAGATTGCGATCCATCTTGTTCCTGCGAAGAAGAACGCTCCACTGTTGTCAACCCGGTGACTAAAGGTAACAAAAGTGACTCCCAACGGTCCATTCTTCTCTGTTCGCTAGCTGAGAGAAAGTCCATCATTTCTCGATTCTCCTCTCGTAGACCATCCAATACTCTGTCGCTCATTTGTCTCTTGCTATTAGCTGCAGGTACCGGCCCTGAACCATCGTCTGTTTCAGACCTATTCCTCTTTTTATTTACCATTGTTCTCATCATGTTGTCCCTAACCTGTTCAATCCGATCCTTTTCTTCAGCGGCTGCCACTGCAGTTACCTTTTTCGCATCCTTCTGTGAACCTCGCAAAGCATCAAAGTCTTCGATTGCAGCGATCCAACTATCCATTGCCAATTCAAATTCTCCAACATTCCTGGCCATTCCACTCTTGACAACGTCTTCAAGATTATCCTGTCTTCTTTTATCCTCCCATCGCTCCATGTACCCTTTCACATTAACGTCAAGTCTACCACCAGTCGCTATCCAAAATTTGATCCGCATCAAATCATAGAACTTGGTCTTACTACTGGGCTGGTAAAGCCCAAAGTTTTCATGACAGAGTTTAACAAGCAAAGCTCTGTCGTCCTCTTTACTTATTTCCACCCGCTGCTTATGTCCATTCAATTGACGTGGTGCCTGTGAATCTAGATAACCAAGAATATTGGCTATCAGAATAGGGTTGTTCATATCCTCTAATGCAAGCGCGCGTGCTGGAATAAGGTCTGAACTTGAGGGCGTGATAGGATTATTTTTCCCTTGGTGTGCAACAAGCTTTTGAATCACATCCATAAAAGGAACGGAAGCGTAGTTGTGAAAACTGATAGCAGTAGGCTCGGCGGAAATCTCGGCATTAGGCTCGGTGGATAAGACAGATGCATCTTGAACATTCAAAACCGGGCGCCTAGCATTTTCAGAAGAGTCCTCAACATTGCACAGAACACCCATCTCTCTGTTACACTGATTTGCATTATCAATTCTCATTTGGATGTTTCGTTCCAGCGGGGTCTCGGCGTTTCGTTCCACTGCTGTTTCGCTCTGGTAATAATCCTTTTGGGTAATAGGTCCAAGAAAAGTGAAGGAAGGAGGAAACTCCTGGGTCCGGATGGTAGAGCTTGAGCTTGAGTGATGCGTCTAGATGACATATTAGATCAATGTATATTAATCAAGTATCAAGACTCACAGAATGAGATTGGGTATTGTTGTCCCAACATGTGCCAGCGTGTGCAACCTGTAGCATGTTCACTAGTGGGGGAAGTTGTCCCTGAATCTGATCTGCCATTGGATTGGGGCCAGTGTATTCCATTGTGGTTGTGTAGAAAAAAGTCTTGATCGCGAGTGAAAAAATTTATAGGACACTAATGGAAAGGTCCAGGGTATTAGCATCTGTAGTGCACACTATCGCAAAACCTCACTCACAACATTTCTTTCCACAACCGAATCCGCCACCCCTGCTATAGTGCACACTTCGCTGCAAAACCTCCCTATTTCCGCTGGTAAACTGCCGTCACATTGGCGATTGGACAGTTTAGGCGGCAAACGGCACGCTGGGCGACAATACCGTCATTTCTCATTTCCACATAATGCTTTATGAATCTATCTTTATATACTCCTACCCACGCAACTATCTCGCCAGTGCGCTCGACGGTTTTTGCCGGGGAAGACATTTACCCTATGATTCATCTTCCCCATCAGTGGTGTCTAAATCAGACACCGCTCTGTATACCAAATCCGTCCCCCAGTGATTAGTATCCGAGTTAATATCCTTAGGATGGAGAGTTCTCATTAGTTTTAGCTTGGGCCAGGTTCCACGAAGTAACCCTTCTCCCGTTACCTTTGAGAGAACAAAATTAAGAAGATCAATTAATTACAGAAGTACTACTAGATACACACCCTTCACTGTGATTTCCATTTGTAACCTCATAATGGGCGACTTCCATCGAGAATTTAGAAGGAGTTTAGGAAATAGGCTTCTGAATCTGGATGCGAATGCCTTCCCATGGCGGACAATACTTTCTAGATTTTTAAGTACTACTTTGGTTTAGTGCGTAGCATCAGGACCCACAACCTTTCTTAACCAAACATATTCCGCCCTTTCAAATTTCAGGGATTGAGAAATTTCAACGTACCCTCCCCCCCCCTACCCATTCGGATTCTGGATCTGGGGCGTTGTCATCCAAATTTTATTACTCTAAATTTCATCCAAACCACTTCTAAACACTTTATAAACGTCCACGGGAAGCCGCCCAATTTAAGTAACGGAGAAATCCTGCGGGCGGAACGGACACTCATTTGTCACCGGCGCCCCGCCAGCTTCCCGTGGGGTTCGTATGCAGGCATTATAATACGCTACCTGGTCCTTCTTTGAGCTGTAGAATAAACCCGAGCTGGAGCAACGGGCACAGATACACATGTATGGCATGATGCCGGCAAAGACATGTTTTCTGGAGAAATCGCAGTGCGTCAGTCTTAATGCGTAGAAGACGAGGAATATCAGGGAGCGTGCTACGTTCGTACCTCCACCTATGGCCTTGTCCGGTTGGACTCTGCTTCGATCCGCAAACTCCGCACTCGAAACCGGTCCCATATCGCGAATGTTCGGGAAGGAGTGGAAGGAGGGGTCTGTTACCTGTTTCCGACGACACAGAGCAGATGGTTGAGCGCGACAAGACGGAAGGGGTCCGGAAAGGAACAGGTTAGTGGGGACCGCCGGACGTTGAGGAGCGATAACCGCTGGCGGTGGGAGGCTGTAGGGAGCGGGGCACCCGAGCCCGGAGTCCTTGAACGTGGTGGTGACTCCCGCCGATGGTAAGCCCTTCATTGCCCTAGCACGTACCTGCTGGCTTGTTTCAACGTGCATGGTAGACTCCTCGGGCACAGGTGGCAATTGAACACTAGGAGGTGGAAAAGGAAATCACTCGTAGTTTTTGTTGATGGTGATGATATTGTATATATTAAGTGCCCGGCGGGGGGGGGGGGACACCAACCTCTCTCGGGAAGTTACCAACTGCTCATCCTCCGCCGCTGCCCCTTCCCTCGGTCTTCAGACGATTTCACCAACCTGGAGTAGCAGTCGACATCTTCCTTTGCAAATTTTTCGATATCCAATTTGCCAAGCGCTTGCGGGAACCTTTCACAGATGTACTGCTAGTATATCTCCCAATGATTACCCGTTATAGAGGCCGGCCGTGCTGGTGGCTCCTCGCTGATGACGATCTTCAGGAGAACTTGATAGATGGGGGCGGGGGGAGAGTGAGTGATCCTGCAATACTTGCATACATGTAAGCACGCAGGGCTCATAGTTGGGTGTGGGGAAAGTTCCAAGGGCCGTCCGGCTCGGGCTGAGGCGGGGTTCTCTGGGATCGGAATGGGAAGAAGCCACCCCAGATGACAGACTTGACTACCGCGGGGTAGAATTTATAGTTGAGTTGACTTTCTCTGGCAGGATGGGTCTACAATTTCAAACTGGAAATTGTTTATGCAACTCTACATGCACAAGGGACATATATACAGCAGACTCTCGCTATAAGGATATAACAAATCCAGAATATTTCATTGGACACAATAATATTGAGCAAAGCAGAGAGTAAAGTCAAACTGGGAAGAGGCCACTAAATGTAACCGGAACACCTAATCCTTATAGCAAGTGTCTGCTGTAACGGACACATATAGCCATGATCCGTAGATGGCGCATGGATTGACTGTGAATGAAGCCTGTCAGTATGCTCAACGGTTTTCTGCCCCGGGCTTGCGTTCCTGTTTAGACATTCCCTTGATGATAATGATAATCGGAAGCTGAAATTAGTCCAATGGCCCCCCCGGACATCGGGCTGTACGCAGAAAACCCACAACACCAAAAGTTGGGATCAAGGGACTACTCCTGTAGCAGCTATGCAGTGTTACCTTGGTCTGGAATGCCGCATCATTTCATTACGTGGTAGGATATATATATATTATTTTGATCAAATACCGTACTAATACCGTATAATACGAGGTCAATAGAAAGACAAAAGTGATACGTCTTGCCCATAATTTATAGGCTATATATGCCCCATGACCGCATCACATTACAAGCTATCTTGTAACAGCGTTACTCATTCTCAGTACTAGCCAACATAAGATACGCCTGGCTGTACGCTCAAAAGTTGCTCAAAAAGTATATCCTAATTGTGGAACGCCCACAACCATCAAACCTGAATCAATTGAGTAAACGATATAGAAACTCAGGGTTAGGGGAAAGCATCGTTCCGGGGTGCTACTGCATTCTTTGAATCACGGCTTCTGTCAAAAAGGCTCGTTATAAAAGCCAGCTTTCTTCAAATCAAGCAATAATATAGCAGTGCATGTTTGGTCGCTGCACTAATGCAGCAGTTTCCACAAAACAATATTCGAAAGGGGTACTCTCCTTTTCTAAATACAATAATACTACCCAGTACCTAAAATGAGAACAGTACTACCGCAGTAAGCCATGGCCCTTTTTTGGTAGTGTAATTGGTTACAGTACAATCTCGCTATAAGGATATGAAAATGTGACATGGCGAGATCAGAATATATCCTTATAGGGTATATATTCTTATAGAAAAGCCGAGTGATATTTCATGATCTTCGAAGAGCGGAAGGCAAATGGGCTGAGTTTAAGAAGGAAAAGGACAGCGGGTAGGCTAAAGCTTTATGAATAGTGCGTACTGTATGTAACTAACTATCTCTCACTATTTTTCTAAATCCGCCATGATCAATAAGATTTGTTTGTGCCTGCTTTCCCATGTTGGCGATTCTTTTTGCCTCCACTAATCTTTTGATCCGCATTATAGCAGTGATTGATGATTGATCTGATTTCTCTTGCTGAAGAAGGTATAATTCTACCGCCTCTAGGTGCTTAATTACCTCTTTAGAAGAGACAATTGCCTTCAGTTTTTCAGGCTCTTCTACTTCATTCTGAGGTGAGTCCTCATTATATAGCCTTTTTGAGGGGTGACCTTAGGGTTAGAATCCTATTTGTATGTGTGACTATATGGAACTTGACCAAGTACCACATATCATGATTCCAGGGCACTTTTTTCGAATTCTTCAAACTGTCATATTATTTTCTGCTTTTTCGTGCTGTACAGCTATCATTTACATATTTAAAACGGCGACAAATACTGCTCATTCATAAAATCAAACTTGCATTTTTCATTCTCACGCTTATACGCGCAAATACGCATTTATACATTTACCCAATCCTACAGACATGTTAAACATTTCAAAAATCCAAATTCTCGTTATCACCCTTTTCAGCAAACTTTAAATAATTACCTATATCAAAAGTTACACTGTACATTCAACCATCAAAAAACCAAATATGCGCTACTTGATAGTACAGTATCCTTCTATAAATTGAAATAAACACGAACGCTGTAGTACTACCACAACATATACAAACAAAATCACACATGTCAACTGTACAGTCTGACATCCAGAGCGCATATTTACAATCGTGCCCTGTACTACAATACCACCGGTTTTTTTATGTTCTAAATGGTGAAGTACAGCATCATCCGTTGTATCCGCTAATTATTTTAGAACCAGTACATCGGAACGATACAAAAATTGAAAATCTTTGTACCTGCTGTACAGCTCAATCTTTTCCTGCAAATTATGGTTCGTTAGGGTTAGTTAGGGTTAGTTAGGGTTAGTTAGTTAGGGTTAGTGATCAAGTTATATTGTTTAAGGGTACAATAGAAACCACAGCTAGGGAAAGCCTAGGCACATGACTACAACTATAACCGCAGGTACAAAAATGAACCCCCACAAGCCCCCTGCGAGAAATTTCAACCCAAGAGGCGACAACCCCAAAAGCCGAGCCTTACAACACCCAAGAAGAAAACAGAAACACCAAGACGGCCCCATGCACGCCATCACCCTAATAACAGCCATCCACGCGAGGGAGGAAGGGCCCCGCTCAACCAACAAATTTCAACCTGCCAAGACAACCCCTGCTCAGCCTTACAAATCTACAAAGAAAGACCAAAACCCAACAGCCTTTAATCCATACCGGAAAGACAACCCCAAGATCAGGACTAACAACAGGTACAACCTCCAAAGAAAAAGAAGCAGAAAGAAAACTCCAACTTCTAGCCCCTGCACTCCACTTCCACCCCACCATTCCCGCCTCAAGGCAGAATCTGACGCTAAATAAATACGAAACAAGACGTAGGAAAAAACAATAAAATGAGGGACATCCATACCTGCGCCAAACGGAAAGAAACACAATCCGGTAAACAACAATATAGAAACATAAAACAAAACAACAATGAATCCAACAAAGAAATAAGATTCCAAAGACTTTCTCCCAATCCAACAAACATATCGCATATAATACAATCAATTTCACGCACACCAACCCATCCATCACTCAACCTCATCCTTCCGAAATGCCGCCGCAGTTCGCTTATTCCAATCTCAATATCCTCGCACGCCTATCACGCGCTTGACGTTGAGTAAGATAATCGACGATAAAGATACTTTGGCCTCCGCGCAAGAGCCGCCAAACTCCATCATCTCCTTCTCCCGATCATTCAACACCAAGTCCCGCGCCCACGATCGAACACGACTTCTATCAAACCTCTCACCGCATGCATTTCCTACCCCAACAGTATATTCCTCGCCTCCAATCCCAGAGCATTCTCTGCATGGTCGAATCATGAATGCCTAATACCAGAGAGAGAGGGACCGAGTCAGCAATCCGATCCATCGATCACAGAGCTGCATGTATACTCGTCATATCATATCATATCGGATAAAGTCACAAGAAATGCGGTCCACCCCAACATATATGTTGGGGTGGACCATCACCTCTCCCCTAGTATCCAACGCAAATAGGAAATGGAAAAAATCAACGATCAAATCAAGAACTGGCGAATCATCAC